>OY757545.1:1721496-1906367 GCA_963584105.1 Alviniconcha strummeri | reverse complement strand
CGACAACAATGACAACCAGACACAAAACATGAAGTCACAATCAGTATCCGTTCCAACCCCGTGTTACCGCAGTAGCACGTAAAAGACCCCGATCATTCTGCCAAAAGTGCGGATGGCAGGTTACAACTAAATATGCATGCACCTTAAGTGTGTGGCTTTGCATAAAGTGACAAGTTGCATGCTTGCATGGTGTACACAGAACGCGCCTAGATGGCAGCAGTTTCACGTGGCACCAGCATGTCAGCACTGTCAGTATACCACTTCGGTGGATATTCAAAAACGCGGTATAAAAAGCTATTTACTGATGTAGACTTACATGCGAGCGCAAAGCTATTTACTGACGTAGACTTACATGCGAGCGCAGTGAGTCTGCTCGAGAGGGGATAATACAAAAGCGACCAACAACAATCACAGTCATATTTACAAGAAATCAAAACCACAAAACGCAAGAAAAGAGAAAGAAAGAAAAAAACGCCTTACCTTATCGAGTCATAAATTCGACACGCAGATGCATGCACACACGGTGTTAACAGGTGAAGCCAAAAACTCGCAGTCTACAGTTGCAGTTGTTTAGTCCGTGGCTGCCGCTTCTCGTCTGCTGCAGAAAAAAACTCACAGGAAGAGTGACCTCCCTTGATAGCAGCTAGGCGGAGTTTATCCACTTCAACGATGCGTTACGCTACCGTTGCATGATCTACAACCTAATTCGTGGCTGCAGGTGGCAAATGTTCCGTTGACAGACACGGTCAGCGAGTGGACTACCGATCGACACGTCGAAAGTGTCAAAACACAGCGGCCCTGTGTTGGAATCCTAACACACCGGAGCTGGAGTCGGCCCCAACGCGCTCAGCCGGGTTGGACCTTTGCATGGCTGCTGATAAAGGGAGCGTCGGGCTAGAGACGGGGTGCGATAAAGTGATGACAATCATTATTTGTTTTATAAACAAGGCTCACGTTCGTGGATAACACTGAATTAATGTCAGTAAGCTGAAGAGAACTTTGTGTGTGTGTGGTGTGTGGGCGAGACTGAGCGGAGAGAGAGAGACACACACAGACAGAGACAGAGAGACACACAGACAGAGACAGAGAGAGACAGAGAGACACACAGACAGAGACAGAGAGACAATATTTGTGTAAAAGAAGCAGATTCTTCGACAATGTTCCATCAGTACAACAACACACACACACACACACACACACACACACACACACACACACACACACACACACACACACCCCCTCACACACACACACACACACACACACACACACACACACACACACACACACACACACACACGCACGCACTCGCACACACACGCACACACACGCACACACACACACAGATACACGCGCGCGGGCGAATCAGTAGACCAAGTCAACAGGAACAAAATACAAGATCTTTATTGTAGATAAGTGAGGTGAGCAACATATTATAGCAGTGACCGTGTTAAAAAAAAATAAAAATGTTTTGACAAAAAAAAAAAAAAAAAAAAAATATCGGCCAGAAATCGATTCAAGTGCATATGCCGTGCATAAAGTGCATAGACAAACCGAAAAAAAGATGTGTATTGGGATGGAAAATTACAAGTTCAGTATGATTTTTAAAGAGACAGACAGACAGACAGACAGAGAGACAGACACAGAGAGAGAGAACAAAGCAAGCCTACCATTTTGCCTTGAGTCTGTGTGGCCTGTTTACTGGTTGAATCGTATTGATGGACAAACCTGGCATTGACTGACTGACTGAGCAGGCCTAATGACTGACTGAAAGATCAACAGATTGTTCAGTCTATCAACTGACTGACTGAGCAGGCCTAATGACTGACTGACAGATCAACAGATTGTTCAATCTATCAAGTGACTGATTTGCTGTCCAATATTAATTATCTTCGCTTTTTTGTTGTTGTTGTTGTTAATATAGCAGTAGGGGTGGGATATGTGTGTGGGAGGGGGGGGTGGGGTGCATGCACTTTTTTCTTGTCCTTTTTTTTTTTGGGGGGGGGGGAGATGTTGTTTTAAATGAAGTAGCTGTACGCCTTTTTCCTTGCGTGCACGTTTGAGAAAATACGACAAGACGCCAAACAATCCGTTGCCAAGCACAAACATCGTTTTTCTGTTTGCCCTAACCACGTACGCTCTTCAATTCATTAATGACCCCCGCCCCCCCCCCCCCCCCCCCCCCCCCCCAATCCGCCTGGCCCTCATCTTTCACGTCTGCCGCACAGTAGCTTCAGATGCAACATCAACAGATATATAACAAAATCCACATCTTTCACCTCCTATGCCAGAAGCTTCTCTTTTTTTCTCTTTTTTTCGTGATTTTTCTTCCTCCCCCCCCCCCCCCCCCCCTTTCCGAATCACAATAAGTATAATTAAAAACACTTCAAGTCCATATAGCCTGGTCTAAGCCTCTCCTGTCGTAATCTGAAACAGAAAAGGCCTAGAGGGCGTGCTTAGAATAAACAAAGGGAAGCTAATTAGCGATCGAACACAACAACAAAGGCCTGAACTGCCTACCGTCACTCTCGCCTGGCATGCGAGTAAATACAAGGCACATAAACTCCACGAGTGGTACTTATTCTCAAAGGATGTACCTTGGACTAACTCACATGCCAGGTGAGGCCGAGTTACAGGCGTAAGCGATTAGGTACATAATTTCACCAAGGGTATACCCTCAAAGAATGTACCTTTTATTTTACTCGTATGCCAGGTGAGAGTTACTGTAGGCGATTAGGTACATGCATTTCACCAAGGGCATACCCTCAAAGGATGTACCTTTTGTTTACTCGTATGCCAGGTGAGAGTTACCGTAGGCGATTAGGTACATGCATTTCACCAAGGGCATACCCTCAAAGGATGTACCTTTTATTTACTCGTATGCCAGGTGAGAGTTACTTTGGGCGATTAGGTACATACATTTCAAAAAGGGTACACCCTCAAAAAGGATGTACCTTTTATTTACTCGTATACCAGGTGAGAGTTACTTTGGGCGATTAGGTACATACATTTCAAAAACGGTATACCCTCAAAAAGGATGTACCTTTTATTTTGCTCGCATGCCAGGTGCGAGTTACCGTAGGCGATTGGGTACATACATTTCACAAAAGGTATACCCTCAAAGGATGTACCTTTTATTTACTCGTATGCCAGGTGCGAGTTACCGAAGGCGATTAGGTACATACATTTCACCAAAGGTATACCCTCAAAGAATGTACCTTTTATTTACTCGTATGCCAGGTGCGAGTTACCGAAGGCGATTAGGTACATACATTTCACCAAAGGTATACCCTCAAAGGATGTACCTTTTATTTACTCGTATGCCAGGTGAGAGTTACCGTAGGCGATTCATGTCTTCGTTGTTGTGTTCATGCATAACACTAATGCATCAACTCTCTTTCTGTCTTGATTCTGTCCTGTCGGTAGTAACGTTGGTTTAAATGAAGTTTATTTACATTCATGAAAATATGGACAATCAAAATCATTGTATGAGCATTAAAGAAGCTAGGCTTATAGTAAATGCTCACGAACATAATTTACTGAATTCATTTTGCAACAACGGGTATGTATGTTTATATTAAACAACATGAAAACGGAGGTAACGTTCACTTTTACAAGATCCAATCTTTGAAAGCAATGCGACACAATTAGACGGACTTGGCGAATGACAGAGGCTGTCATCATTAATTAATGGGAACATCGAGCAGGAGTGGATCAAAAGGTCCGGTAGTACCACTCTGCTGTAGCTGGCTTTCCTTCAGAAAAACGACCATGGGAATATTCTCAACGGGGCTAACGAAATATCGGAAAATCTCTCCTACCCCAACCAACAAAAAGAAAAGATTTTTTTTTTTTTTTTTTAAGTAACAAAATGTGATCATCAAGGATACAGGAAAAATAAGATAATAACTGGATTTCAACGACCTGTCAAACGCCAAGGATCACATCGGGATGACACAACACTTTTATAAGCGTATTTTATGCACATTTCAAAACTGCTCCCACATGTAAACCTATTCTCTCAAGTTCAAGGAACTATACACAATTCGATGCATTGGTATGTGCTGTTTCGCTTTTTGGCTGTTTTGCTTTTTGTTGTTGTTTTTGTTGTTTTGTTTGTTGTTTGTTGCTGTTGTTGTTGTTGTTGTTGTGGTGGTGGTGGTGGTGGTGGTGGTGGTGGTGGTGGTATGTTGGTTGTTTCGAGAATATAGTGCTAAAGCACTGAAGACTCAAGGTAAATTTTCACGAATGCCACAGGTTCTGAAACCTTTATCGACACGTGATTCAAAGTTCAAAGCAGAAAACTTTATCATATTTATTCCATAATATTGCCAGTATACATGTACATTTTGAGCACAATTTTTATGCTTAGCTTAAAGAGACTTAGTCGTAATCCTTATTTACGTGTGTGTGTGTGTGTGTGTGTGTGTGTGTGTGTGTGTGTGTGTGTGTGTGTGTGTGTGTGTGTGTGTGTGTGTGTGTGTGTGTGTGTGTGTGTGTGTGTGTGTTGCATTTTAACAAACGGGAACCTTGGTGAATTTCATTTATATTCTCTCACGTAGTTGCATGTCAAGCGATATCTATCATACGCGATTCAGATCGTCTCCTCCTCCTCCTCCTCTCTCTCTCTCACACACATTTGACATGTAACGTCAAACGAACAGCATCAACACCTTTTGTTGTTTTGTGAAACTAGTCAAAAGAGTGCCGTCTAAGCCTCGGGCCGTTTCGTATTTCAGTCGTCTACCAACTGTAAAATAATGTTCAACACTGAATACAAGTTTGAGATCCGGAACTGCTCATCGTACGGGATCTCTCTTTCACGCTCGAACGCAAAACAAAACCAAAAAAACAATCAAAAACAAAAAAACGTAATGATGTGGGACTGTCAAAATACTACCACATGGCATGGTGGGACTGTCATGACAACACAACGGGGCATGTCGGGAGTGTCATGACAACACAACGGGGCATGGCGGGAGTGTCATGACAACACAACGGGGCATGGCGGGAGTGTCATGACAACACAACGTGGCATGGTGGGACTGTTATGACAACACAACGTGGCATGGTGGGACTGTTATGACAACACAACGGGGCATGGCGGGAGTGTCATGACAACACAACGGGGCATGGCGGGAGTGTCATGACAACACAACGTGGCATGGTGGGACTGTTATGACAACACAACGTGGCATGGTGGGACTGTTATGACAACACAACGGGGCATGGTGGGACTGTCATGACAACACAACGGGGCATGGTGGGACTGTCATGACAACAAAACGGGGCATGGTGTCCCATGGTGTCCCACCATGCCCCGTTTTGTTGTCATGATAACAAAACGGGGGATGGTGGGACTTCTGACAACACGACGGGGGATGGTGGGACTGTTATGACAACACGACGGGGCATGGTGGGACTGTCATGATAACAAAACGGGTGGTGGTAGGACTGTCGTGACAAGACAACGGGGCACGGTGGGATTGTTATGACAACACAACGGGGCATGGAGGGACTGTCACGACAACACAACGGGGCATGGTTGGACTGTCATGACAACACCACGGGCAAGGACATAGTGTGCAATCAATTCCCAGTATTATGGGAATGTAACATCTTGTTAGGACAGGCATACTCGAGTGTGCAGTCATTTCCCAAGGACGCAGGCCTAGTGTGCATTCATTTCCCGGGTATTCTGGGAATATATCGGCTCGTTGGGACAGTTATACTCCAGTCGGTTACGCATAGGTTGTGGACCAAGTTGAAGGATCGCGTTAAGGCGCATTTAAATTAATTGTTAAAACGATAATTATATCAGCCTTTCGTCGTACCGGGCTTTTTTTTTTTCTTTTTTTCTCTCTGCTTTTTTTGTTCATTTTTTTTTTTCTCCATTTTTTATATATTTTTTTTTTCTCCTGAAATTTGACTAAACCCAGCGCACATTTTGTTTATTGCTTTAAAAAAGACGTCATTTTTCTACTTCATTATCACGTCATTTTGGGGCACGATGTCATCCTTGCCCCAAGTACCTTGAACATGTATGCCGTTAACATAACGGAGCTGACAAAGTACGGATTCTTACATACCACGGGTAAACAAACAGTAACCCAAGAGTGTAATTAAATGTCAAATGGAGGTACACATTAGCACAGAAGATTTGGAAGAAGAAAAATAATTCCCTCTTTTTGTTCTCCTCCTTTTTTTAAGCTTTTCTTCTCGGTTACAAAAATTATTCATTATAATTATCTCGTTTCTGGCACGATGCAGACAATAAACTTGTAGAACACAAAAATGTGGAGTGAAAATGAAAGCAAGAGAAGGCAAAATCTCGACAAGTAGGCAGTTCCAAAGGTCAGTGCAAACTTAATACCCTAAAAGTCAGCTGGGTGTCAGAGTGACGAAGAGAGACAGACAGACAGACAGACAGAGAGCGTGTGTGTGTGTGTGTGTGTGTGTGTGTGTGTGTGTGTGTGTGTGTGTGTGTGTGTGTGTGTGTGTGTGTGTGAGGGACAGAGAGAGAGAGAGAGAGAGAGAGAGAGAGAGTGTGTGTATGCGTGCGTGCGTACGTGCCTGCGTGCGTGTGTTTGTGCGTGTGTATGCGTGCGTGCGTGCGTGCGTGCGTGCGTGCGTGCGTGCGTGCGTGTGTGTGTGTGTGTGGTTGAGAAGTTAATAATTGGATTTGAACGTCCTGTCAACCGCACATGGTCACCTCAGGACAGTCAAGCTCCGTCAGAAGCAATGATTAGCTATTTCACAACACTTCTTCTTCTTCTCTCTCTCTCTCTCTCTCTCTCTCTCTCTCTCTTTTATATATATATATATATAGAGAGAGAGAGAGAGAGAGAGAGAGAGAGAGAGAGAGAGAGAGAGAGAGAGAGAGAGAGAGAGAGAGAGAGAGAGAGAGAGAGTATATATATATATATGAGAGAGAGATGCAAATCCTTTCTCTTTGACAGTCAAATCCAAAAGTAGAAATAATTATTTTTAAAAAAGAACTGGAACAGCACAACGCGGAATGTGTGTACAAAAAAAAGAAAAAAAAAAAAAAAAAGAAGAAAAAAAAGAAGAAGACATGGCAAGGCATAGATAATGGCTGGTAGTTCGATAAAAGCGAGGCAGGCACGATACCACAGGAAAAAGAAGTTTGTGCCAGAAGTGAGAGGAGGGGCTTAGTGGCACATGCTGTCTGCGTCGTCTATATTGTAATCAATCCTTTGTGTGAGATACCTTCTTCAGCAACACACACACGCACGCACGCATGCACACACACACGCGCTCGCACGCATGCATGCACGCAAACACACACACAAACACACACACACACACACACACACACACACACACACACACACACACACCACACACACACACACACACACACACATACACACACGCACACACTCACACATCACACACACACACATCACACACACACACACACACACACACGCATGCATATCACTCTCTCTCACACACACACACACACACACACACACACACACACACACACACACACACACACACACACACACACACACACACACACACACACACACACACACACACACACACCAGCGCTGCAGGCCTCATTCTGTTTCAGATTACAAATTTTGAACACAGCCAAACAAGACCGACACGTAGGCCTACTGTCTGATGCGACACCGGAATCATCTTCCACGACGGTGATGACACAATCGAACAAACACATAATTGTAAGAAAGAAATAGCATAGATGCCAAAATCTGACACAGAACGCACCCCTTCCACAACACAGGTGCACAAACGTAAATGCAAAATACGGCGTAGACCTCATACCTGCCGTAACATGCATGCCAAAATAGGGATGCAAAATATGACGCAGAATGCAATGACGTCACAACGTAGACTGACGCAAAAACATACAAAATGCAATATATGACGCAGAACGCGTCCATTCCAATCTTTAAATGACGCATGAGTAAATTTCGCAGCTCTTTGCTTGGGTTGGTGGTTCATACACCACCACCACCCAAAAAACGAATCAAAAGGCGCGCATAATATTGTGAGCAAATAAAGGAACACGACAACACGTTGCGATAGTAATTGTGACTCCAAAACTGTGCAAGATATGTGCCCCTTCTCACTCATTTTTAGGCTGTTTTTATTTATTAAGGAAGGTAACGTCTCCTTTGTGCTTTCATCTCTCTTTCGACAGTACCGCGGAGAGAGAGAGAGAGAAAAAAAGTGGGGTTTTTCCCTTCCCATTTCATACCACAAAGAAAACATTAAAACAACATTATTATATACACACAAGTGGAATAGATATACCTTAGACTTTTTTAAAAACACACCCAAAGATTCACATATTTCCACTGAAAACACCACTATCAAGCAAAAGGCAGAGACATAATACGCTGATAAAGACGAGGAGATCAACTAAATTTGACCAGCTTAATTTGCAGTGGGTGGAGAAGTTTGTCGAAAAAACAAGTAGCACGAACGTCTCCATCAAGCAGGTTACAGAGATCAAATTTTGTTCATATCATCGTTTGTTAGTGTAAATAGCAAGTAAACATGGTGCTTAAAGTCCACGGAAACCATAAGGCTTATTACGGACGGGGAGAAGGAGGGGAAGGGAGTATGGAGGTGGGGGTAGAGGGAGATTATATACCTATCGCTACACTGTCACCACCAGAATGACTTCTGCATTAAGATGAGCAGCGATGAGAGCCGGTTCAGTGTTTCACTGACTGTGAGGGACAAAGTCACAAGACAGTGTCCACAAATCACAACCTTTTCGATGAGAAAGGAGAGCCGAAGTGGATACGAACCGAGGTCCTTCCGCTTACCAGCCTAACGCCTTACCGCTAGGCCAAACTGGCTCACCTTCGTTAGTGTATTTATTGTCTGTTGCTTGAGACAGTGTTTTCACTGAAGATGTGCGCATGTTTTGCATTGTATAATTAAGTCACAGAGAGCCTTGTTTTTCTGTCTATATCTCGTGCGTTATGTATAAGATCGAACGACAGATTTAATTTCCTGCTGGGATGAATAAAGTGTTATTGTTAGTGTTACGTATAAAAAAAAGAGTACAATAGCTATCTGATAACTACAATAGTTTCATTTATCGCCGTTTAACTTCTGTTTTGAACGTGGCTTGAGAAGGGAGTTTTCTCCGAAAATTCGTACAAGTTCTGTAGTGTCCTAGTAAATAAGCGTTCTTTTTAACCGTGTGGATCAGTGTGCTGCGTGCTCTTATCCGGGTTTTAGTACACGCAATATTTATTGCAGTCTGGCTGTCGTCGAATTTCTGTTGTTTGTTCTGTTTTTGTCGTTAATTGTTGTTGCTTTTTTTCTTTCTTTTTTTTTCTTTTTAATAACAACTGCAAAACAAAGCAAAAACAAAACAAACAGAAGAAGAAGAAGAAGAGCGTTTTCCTCAAACAGATGAATCAATCACAACTTATTTTCACGCCAGTTTTTAAATAACACCTGCAAAAAAACGAAAAACAACAACAAAAACACACACACGAGTGAATCAAACAAACAAATGAATCATTCACAACTTATTTTCACGTCAGTTGTCTTTGATTTGGTATTTATATGGTAGCGGTACAAGTGAATATACTCACTGTCCAGAGTACAAATAAATAAGCGACACCCCTTTCGTACACGGGATATTTCCAGCTCAGTCCAGGCCAGGCCTACACAACGCTGAGATCGGTGAAGGCGTCCTTCAGTCATTCTGACCGCGGTACCACGTGCATATCGCGGACTTAGCCATCAGATGTGAGCACTATTAGGTGATCAAGGCGCAGGCGTCGAACATGGCCTGTCAGTAAGTTGCAGGCCGGCAGATGGAAGGAATGGCGTGTTCTGCTCCACTGCCTGTCGTCAGTTCTCAACGAGTCTGGTGAGGAATGGTGACAGCGATGACTCGTTCGCCGTTTCTCTTCACAAGTCTGTGGCAGTGACAATGTCATGACATCGGCGCCCCTCTTCACAAGTCTCCGTGGCAGTAACAGTGACACTTCAGCCTCAGCGGCTCTCTTCACAAGTCCGACTGTGGCAGTGACAGTGACATGCCATCGGCGCCTCTCTAGTGTGGCAGTGACAGTGACACTTCACGCGGCATAGCCTACGACAGTGTAGTCAGTGACAAGCCGCTGATCACTGCCTCCCTTCACAAGTCGGCAGTGACAGTGACAGTGACAGTGACACTTCATCACATGAGTATAACATGGCAGTGACAATGACAAATAAGCGGCTGATCACTAATGCCTCTCTTCACAAGTCTGTGGCAGTGATAATGACTGACATCGTCTGATCATCCACAGCCTCTCTGACTCTGTACGTGTGTCTCTCTCTCTGTCTCTGATCACTGCCCCTATGTCTCTCTGTGTGTGTCTCTGTCTCTGTGTGTGTGTCTCTGTCTCTTGTCTCTCTCTCTCTCTGTAGTGTGAATAGATTTTAGTCCCACACCCTGATGGGCGAGGGCTGGATATGAAAAAAACCCATCACTACCCTCGTAAAATCGAAAGAGAAAAAAAATCTCTCTCTCTCTCTCTCTCTCTCTCTCTCTCTCTCTCTCTCTCTCTCTCTCTCTGAGCGCGCAGCAACAACTGGCCCGGAACGCGACAAATACCAAAACAGAAACAAGACTTCAACCTTGTGGGCGCTGAAACTGACACTGAAACCTCTCAGTTCTAGAAAAACGGCCCAACGGCCATCTCCGGCTCACGTGACATCAGTGGCTCAGTACACGGCCAACACTGACTCGTCCCCCACGTTTGAGGAAGAGGACAATGTGGAGGAGGAGGAAGAAGAAGAATAGTCAGGACACAGCCACAAGCTACGAGACCCCAAAACCTAGCCCACCGGCCCTCCGTCAAGTCTTCCACAGGTGCAGCGAACTCCGACTCGGTCACGTGACATGGCTCCACGGCCAACACTGAGGTCCCCCTGAGAAAGAGGAGGACGACGAGGAGGACGACGAGGAGGACGACGAGGAGGAGTAGGACGAGGTGGATTAATAATAGTCAGGACACAGCCACAATCTACGAGACCCCAAACCCTAGCCCACCGGCCCTCCGTCAAGTCTTCCACAGGTGCAGCGAACTCCGACTCGGTCACGTGACATGGCTCCACGGCCAACACTGAGGTCCCCCTGAGAAAGAGGAGGACGACGAGGAAGACGACGAGGAGGAGTAGGACGAGGTGGATTAATAATAGTCAGTACACAGCCACGGTCTACGAGACCCCGAAAAACCCTAGCCCACCGGCCCTCCGTCAAGTCTGCCACAGGTGCAGCGAACTCCGACTCGGTCACGTGACATGGCTCCACGGCCAACACTGTGGTCCCCCTGAGAAAGAGGAGGACGAGGAGGAGGAAGAGGAGTAGGACGAGGTGGATTAATAATAGTCAGTACACAGCCACGGTCTACGAGACCCCGAAAAACCCTAGCCGACCGGCCCTCCGTCAAGTCTGCCACAGGTGCAGCTAACTCCGACTCAGTCACATGATGTGACCGATAACTCCACGGCCAACACGGCTGACGACGAGGAGGAGTAGCAGCAGCAGCAGGAGGAGGAGGAGGAATAATAATAATAATCAGTACACAGCCACGGTCTGCGAGACCCCGAAAAACCCTAGCCCACCGGCCCTCCGTCAAGTCTGCCACAGGTGCAGCGAGCTGCCCACAGAGTGAAAGCTATCGTTCGTGTTCCGTCGCTCCAGACGCTGGCCCCTCGGGCCCCGCCCGCCGCGTTCAGAACCACCGCCGCACGCGCTGGGGCTCAGATCGGCGCCGCGGTGGCTGCAGGCGCTGTTCCCGGGGGCGGCGTTCTGCCGGAAAGGGGCGGCGGGGTCCGAAGAGGGCCCGAAGGCGCCGGCGGACTCCGAAGGGGGCGCGAAGGCGCCGGCGACGCTGGCGGCCATGAGGCCGACGGAGTTGAGCGCCTCGTGCGGGCCGCTGCCGCCGTGCGCCGACGACAGGCTGTCCGTGGACGGGAAGGAGACGCGGTCCGACATGTAGATGCGGTGGGACAGGTGGGGCGAGAGCTGGGCTAGGCTGGCGGACAGTCTGGCCTGGACCTGAAATGACAGGTGAGACAGGTGAAGCGGAGACACGAGCTGGGCGATGCAGGCAGACAGTCTGGCCTGGACCTGAAATGACAGGTGAGACAGGTGAAGCGGAGACACGAGCTGGGCTATGCAGGCAGACAGCGGTCTGGCCTGGAGCTGCAATGTCAGGTGAGACTGACAGGTGAAGAGACATGAGCAGGGCGATGCAGGCAGACAGTCTGGCCTGGACCTGAAATGACAGGTGAGACAGGTGAAGCGGAGACACGAGCTGGGCTATGCAGGCAGGCAGTCTGGCCTGGAGCTGCAATGTCAGGTGAGACTGACAGGTGAAGAGACATGAGCAGGGCGATGCAGGCAGACAGTCTGGCCTGGACCTGAAATGACAGGTGAGACAGGTGAAGCGGAGACACGAGCTGGGCTATGCAGGCAGACAGTCTGGTCTGGACCTGAAATTACAGGTGAGAGACTGAGAGGTGAGGTGACACGAGCTGGGCTATGCAACAGGTGAGACAGGTGAAGCGGAGACACGAGCTGGGCTATGCAGGCAGACAGTCTGGTCTGGACCTGAAATTACAGGTGAGAGACTGAGAGGTGAGGTGACACGAGCTGGGCTATGCAACAGGTGAGACAGGTGAAGCGAGAGCTGGGCTATGCCAGGCGGACGATCTGGCCTGGACCTGAAAATTAATGACAGGTGAAACTGACAGGTGAAGAGACACGAGCTGTGCTATGCCAAGCGGACAGTCTGGCCTGGACCTGAAATGACAGGTGAGACAGGTGAAGCGGAGACACGATGGGCTATGCAGGCGGACAGTCTGGCCTGGACCTGAAATGACAGGTGAGACAGATGAAACCCTCGGAGACACGAGCTGGGCGATGCAGGTAGACAGTCTGGCCCGGACCTGAAATTACAGGTGAGACTGACAGGTGAAGAGACACGAGCTGGGCTATGCAACAGGTGAGACACGTAAGGCGAGAGCTGGGCTATGCAGGCAGACAGTCTGGCCTGGACCTGAAATGGCAGGCGAGACTGACAGGTGAGGTGACACAAGCTGGGCTATGCAATAGGTAAGACAGGTGAGGCGACAGCTGGGCTATGCAACAGATGAGACAGGTGAGGTGACACGAACTGGGCCATGCAACAGGTGAGACAAGGCGACAGCTGGGCTATGCTGCACAGGTGAGACAGGTGGGGAGAGAGCTGGGCTATGCAAGCTGTCAGCCTGACTTGGACCCGACATGACAGGTGACACAGATGAGGTGACACGAGCTGGGCTATGCAACAGGTGAGACAGGTGAGGTGACCCGAGTTGGGCGATGCAACAGGTGAGACAGGTGAGGTGACCCGAGTTGGGCGATGCAACCGGTGAGAAAGGTGAGGTGACACGAGCTGGGCTATGCCGCAACAGGTGAGACAGGTGAGGTGACACGAGCTGGGCTATGCCGCGACAGGTGAGGCAGGTGAGGTGACACGAGCTGGGCTATGCCGCAACAGGTGAGGCAGGTGAGGTGACACGAGCTGGGCTATGCCGCAACAGGTGAGGCAGGTGAGGTGACACGAGCTGGGCTATGCCGCAACAGGTGAGGCAGGTGAGGTGACACGAGCTGGGCTATGCCGCAACAGGTGAGGCAGGTGGGACGAGAGCTGGGTTATGCAGGATGAAATGGCAAGTGAGACAAGCGCGGTGACCGCTATGCCGCTGGGCTATGCCTGCTCAGTGTGAGTCTGGCCTGGACCTGAAACAGGTGAGACAGGTAAGACAGATGAGGAGAAACGCCCTGGGCTATGCCTGCCGTCGGTCGGTCTGCCATGAACTGGAAACAGGTGAGACAGGGTGAGGCGGTAGCTGCATGGGCGGTGGTATGCACTCAGTTACACGTGGGCCCATATCGAGATGCCGGAGGTGCTTGACAAGTGCTCATATAAATATTTTATGTTTTTAAAAAGAAGTCGATGCTATGCTACAATACCAAGCGACGTCGCACTATAAAAAAGAAAGAAAGAAAGAAAGAAAGAAAGAAAGAAAGAAAAAGGAATAAAGAAAGAAAGGAATAAAGAAAGAAAGAAAGGAAAAAAGAAAGAAAGAAAGAAAGAAAGAAAGGAATAAAGAAAGAAAGAAAGGAAAAAAGAAAGAAAAAAGAAAAAAAGAAAGGAATAAAGAAAGAAAGGAATAAAGAAAAAAAAGAAAGAAAGAAAGAAAGAAAGAAAGAAAGAAAGAAAGAAAGAAAGAAAGAAAGATAAAACGGCCTTTACCTCCGCATTCCCAGGCATCATGCTGTCCATGACGTCGTCGAGGGCGGTCTCGAAGCTGCCGGCCTGGCTGCTGACGCTGTCGTCGGTGGACAGCCCGTCGGGGGGCTGGAGGGGGGCGTGGGCCGTAGGGGGGTTGTCCCCCTCCGCCCCCGTGATGACGATCTGCGGCCCCCGCGACACCATGGAGCGCACGTAGTCCGTCATGAAGGAGTAGATGTAGCGGTACTCGTCCTGTGGGACCCGATGACGACAGGATTATGGCAAAGGAAGGACAGGATTATGGCAAAGGTATGGCAAGGAAAGGACAGAATCGTAGCGACATGAAGGCGTAGATGATGAATGAATAAATGAATGAATTTTTAAATATAGATGATGACAACAGGATTACGGCAAAGAAAGGAAGGACAGGATTATAGCGATGTGGCAGGGCTATGGCAAAGAAAGGACAGGAGTATAGTGACATGAAGGAGTAGATATAGCGGTACTCGTCATGTGGGACCCGAAGACGACAAGATTATGACAAAGAAAGAAAGGACAGGATTATAGCGACATGAAGGAACAGATATAGCGGTACTCGTCCTGCTCGACAAGCGGGGCCCGGTGACAGGTTTATCGCAACCAAAGGATGGACAGGATTATAGTGACCTGGCAGGGTTATGGCAACGGAAGGACTGGATTACAGCGACATGACAGGATTATAGCAATGGAAGGACATGATTATACTTATATGATAGGATTATAGCAACATGACAGGATTATATCGACATGAAGGAAGACATGTAGCGGTACTTATCCTGATCGACAAATGGGTCCTTGTGACAGGAATATGGCAACGGAAGGAAGGACAGGGTTATAGCAACGAAAGGACAGGATTACAGAGACATGACAGGGTTATAGCAACGAAAGGACAGGATTACACAGACATAACAGGGTTATAGCAACGAAAGGACAGGATTACACAGACATAACAGGGTTATAGCAACGAAAGGACAGGATTACAGAGACATGACAGGGTTATAGCAAGGACAGGATTACAGCGAGATGACAGGGTTATAGCAACGAAAGGACAGGATTACAGAGACATAACAGGGTTATAGCAACGAAAGGACAGGATTACAGAGACATGACAGGGTTATAGCAAGGACAGGATTACAGCGACATGACAGGGTTATAGCAACGAAATGACTGGATCATAGCAACGTTGTTGTAGTCTGTTGTTGCTTTGGGCGCTTTGATATAATTATGCCTATTGGAACAATGGTCCAAATATTCTCTCCTTTTTCTCGACATCGGTTCAACGTCCAGTCTGTACAAGTGGTAAAAGACGATAATATAACAATCCACTCTGAGGTTATAGCACGTTAATAACTTCATGTGTTTTTATCTGTGTTTATTCTAGTTTGTTGAGCCAGTTTCGATACAACCTTATGAATCCATTGCGGAAACGATATGGTCTGCCGTAAAATATACTACATCATAAGACATTGCACTAAGGCATGTATTTGTAGTGAGTGAGTGAGTGAGTGAGTGAGTGAGTGAGTGAGAGAGAGAGAGAGAGTGACAGACACAGTATGCGTGTGTGTGCGTGTGCGTGCGTGTGTGTTTGTGTGTGTGTGTGTGCGTGTGTATGCATGCGTGCGTGCGTGCGTACGTGCGATGAAATAAGTGTGTCTTTACGTCTTTGCAAGCGCTCCGGACTCTTACTGACGAGATGAAACACCGTAAATAATCTATTATCATATTACTTCCACAGCTAACAAAGTGCCAGCCAGCCAGCCAGCCAGCCAGCCAGCCAGCCAGACAGCCAGACAGCCAGAGGGATCTAGGCGGACTGTACTGTGTCTGATCCTTATAATGGTGGTGACCAGCTAACAAAGAGCCAGCCAGCCAGACAGACAAGACAGACAGACAGAGGGAACTAGGCGGCCTGTACTGTGTCCGAGCCTTACAATGGTGGTGACCAGCTGAGGCCGGTTGTGACGCACAAGGCGGACGGTGTTGAAGACGTCCACCTCTCCATCGATCTTCAGCTGGTCCCGGCAGATGTGTACGGAGCAGAAGATCCCACAGCGGCTGGCGCCGTCCCTGCACACACAGATGCATGCACAACAGTGCCCGGGTGGCGTCAGTGAAGAAGGCGAGGTTCCTAGCTCCCACCCGCTTAAAACCCACTAATAGATCTTTTTTTCTTTTATGCCGGTCCGACTGTTTGGAACAATTTGCTTCAAACACTCCGCCACTCTGATGATTCGTGCCGTGCCTGTATCCCCTCGTCCGACGCGTGAGTTTGTGTCCGTGTGTGCGTTCGTGTGTGTGTGTGTGTGTGTGTGTGTGTGTGTGTGTGTGTGTGTGTGTGTGTGTGTGTGTGTGTGTGTGTGTGTGTGTGTTGTGTGTGTGTGTGTAAAGTGCCCTGTGCTTCCGCCTTGTACGGTAGATGGGCGCTCTAGACATTCTCATTATTATCTGATCCATCTGAATCCTCAGCAGTCTCTAGTCTCGCGATGCCTCCGCGATATCTGATCTCTTGCGAATCTGCGAGATCATTGGTCTCTTGTAAATTCACCGTGATGTCCGATCTCTTGTGAAATCGCTCTGATCTTTGATCGCTTGTGACTTCTCTGTGATCTCTTATCTTCTGTCGGCAGGCATGGTTTCCACTGTGCACATACTTTGTTGTTGTTGAATTGTCTCTGACCGCTAGTGAACTGTTTCTGATCTCTGGTGAATCCTCTCTGATTTCTGGTGAACCCTGTCTGCCTGCTCTTGAGGGATATGTACCACACCTTGTCCGTTTGCCTTTGAGGGACCTGTAACCACACACTGTCTGTCTGCTCCAGAGGGACATCAATCAAACTTTGCTCAAGAGGGACATGTAACCACGCCTTGTCTGCCTCAGAGGGACATGTAACCAAACCGTGTCTGTCTGCCCTTGAGGGACATTTAACCACACCCGAGGGACGTGTAACCAAAGCTTGTCTGCCCTCCCCATGGGGAGGTGTAACCAAACCTTGTATATCTGCCCCAGAGGGACATGTAACCAAAGCTTGTCTGTCTGCCCCAGAGGGACATGTAACCAAACCGTGTCTGTCTGCCCCAGAGGGACATGTAACCAAACCGTGTATATCTGCCCCAGAGGGACATGTAACCAAAGCTTGTCTGTCTGCCCCAGAGGGACATGTAACCAAACCGTGTCTGTCTGCCCCAGAGGGACATGTAACCAAAGCTTGTCTGTCTGCCCCAGAGGGACATGTAACCAAACCGTGTCTGTCTGCCCCAGAGGGACATGTAACCAAAGCTTGTCTGTCTGCCCCAGAGGGACATGTAACCAAACCGTGTCTGTCTGCCCCAGAGGGACTGCCCAGACGGCCAGCTGTCCCAGGAGAAGTTCAAGGAGGTGTACGCGCAGTTCTTCCCTGGCGGCAACCCGGAGGAGTTCTGCCGGCACGTCTTCCGCTCCTTCGACAAGGACGGCAGCGGCTCCATCGAGTTCAAGGAGTTCCTGCTGGCCATCAACATCACCTCCAACAAGGGCAACCCCAAGGACAAGCTGAACTGGGCCTTCGATATGTACGACATTGATGGCAACGGGACCATCGACAAGAGCGAGATGGAGAGCATCATCAAGGTGCGTTCAGTTGGCGTTGTGTCAGTGGTGGGGATTGGGGTGGAGGAGGGGTGTGTGTGTGTGTGTGTGTGTGTGTGTGTGTGTGTGTGTGTGTGTGTGTGTGTGTGTGTGTATGTGTGTGTGTGTGTGTGTGTGTGTGTGTGAGAGAGAGAGAGAGAGAGAGAGAGAGAGAGAGAGAGAGAGAGAGAGAGAGATACAGACAGACAGACAGACAGACAGAGTGACAGAGACAGAGAGAGACAGAGTGTTTGTAGGGTGTCAGTGTGTGTGTGTCAGTATGTGTGTGTGCGTGCATGTCAGTGTGTGTGTGTATGTGTGCGTGCGTGCGTGTCAGTATGTGTGTGCGTGCGTGTGTGTGTGTATGTGTGTATGTGTGTGTGTGTGTGTGTGTGTGCGTGCGTGCGTGTGTGCGTGCGTGTGTGTGTGTGTGTGTGTGTGTGTGTGTGTGTGTGTGTGTGTGTGTGTGTGTGTGTGTATTTGTTTGTCTGTCATACAGTCCTAACACAGACGCGATCCATCGGTAGGGAGCTTACTATCCATTCACTCAGTGAAAGGCAGCACTCTCAAATGCAACAAACAGCATGTTGAGAAAGAAAGGGAACCATGACCAAGTCTCATCCTCGGTATTTTGCCTTGGCGCGGGTTCTCTTATCACAGCCAAGCTCGTAGATCAGGAAATCCGAGGCGTTTGTTTCAGCCACGAACGTGACGGTCAATGCTTACGCCCAGATTTGGACTCCACCTCCTAATTCCTCTGCGGTCCAAGGCCTGCGTCTGTGCGGCTGGGCCCCTCAACGGCGGTTTATACTGCAGTTCATGCAGCAGCTACTCCTCGGGAGATCCAAAGTTGCCTCATTGGGAAACTCCGGGAACACCTCTGACTGAGACAACGGAAGGGAGTGTGTCCACATTGTTTTGGACCAATACCAGTCGTTTGGCGAGGCAGTGCCTGTCAGTATACAGAAGTCGCCAGTCGGATTTCAAGTTCAGTCCTTAGGTTCTTTCACTGCTGCTGTGACTGCAACAGGGTGACCTCGTCTAGCACTCAGTGGGAACGCGGTGGTGCCGTAAGGGACTGATGACCGAGAGAGTCACTAGTGGCTGCGGCCCCGTCAGTACTGGCTACCTTACTTCACACCCCAGCACCCCAGTCTGAGCGGCCTGGTGATGTAAGAGAGTGATTCAGTGGCTGCCCGGTCAGTACTGGCTGCCTTACTTCACACCCCAGCACCCCAGTCTGAGCGGCCTGGTGATGTAAGAGAGTGATTCAGTGGCTGCCCGGTCAGTACTGGCTGCCTTACTTCACACCCCAGCACCCCAGTCTGAGCGGCCTGGTGATGTAAGAGAGTGATTCAGTGGCTGCCCGGTCAGTACTGGCTGCCTTACTTCACACCCCAGCACCCCAGTCTGAGCGGCCTGGTGATGTAAGAGAGTGATTCAGTGGCTGCGGCCCGGTCAGTACTGGCTGCCTTACTTCACACCCCAGCACCCCAGTCTGAGCGGCCTGGTGATGTAAGAGAGTGATTCAGTGGCTGCCCGGTCAGTACTGGCTGCCTTACTTCACACCCCAGCACCCCAGTCTGAGCGGCCTGGTGATGTAAGAGAGTGATTCAGTGGCTGCGGCCCGGTCAGTACTGGCTGCCTTACTTCACACCCCAGCACCCCAGTCTGAGCGGCCTGGTGATGTAAGAGAGTGATTCAGTGGCTGCCCGGTCAGTACTGGCTGCCTTACTTCACACCCCAGCACCCCAGTCTGAGCGGCCTGGTGATGTAAGAGAGTGATTCAGTGGCTGCCCGGTCAGTACTGGCTGCCTTGCTTCACACTCAGTCTGAGCGGCCTGGTGATGTTAAGAGAGGAATTCAGTGGCTGCCCGGTTAACGGGGGCGGGCGGATAGCTCAGTGGTTAGAGCGCCGGACTCGTGATTGAAAGGTCGCGGGTTCGAATCCCTGCTGGAACGGCGGGAGAATTTTCTTCTCCAGGGTCGACTTTCTGTGCTGACTCTTATTTCGGTATCCGTTCCACCCCCGTGTTACCACAGTAGCACGTAAAAAATCCCGGTCATTCTGCCAAAACGGTGCAGGTGGCAGGTTACAGCTAAACACGCATACACCTTACGTATGTGGCTTTTATTGAACCGTGCTTCGGCATTGGTCACAACTTTTCCCTAATATGTCAACTGACATCTGAGGACATTAAGCATCAACTCATCATCACTGATCATCATCTGCCCGGTTGATAGCCTACTGGCTGCCTTACTTCACTGACACTCCAGTTTGAAGGGCCTGGTGATGCAGTAACTTCAGAGAGAGTGATTCAGTGGTTGCGGCCCGGTCAGTACTGCCGGGCTGCCTTACTTCACTGACACTCCAGTTTGAAGGGCCTGGTGATGCAGTAACTTCAGAGAGAGTGATTCAGTGGCTGCGGCCCGGTCAGTACTGGCTGCCTTACTTCACTGACACTCCAGTTTGAAGGGCCTGGTGATGCAGTAACTTCGGAGAGAGTGATTCAGTGGCTGCGGCCCGGTCAGTACTGGCTGCCTTACTTCACTGACACTCCAGTTTGAAGGGCCTGGTGATGCAGTAACTTCAGAGAGAGTGATTCAGTGGTTGCGGCCCGGTCAGTACTGGCTGCCTTACTCATTCACACCCCAGTCCGAGCGGCCTGGTGATGCTAAGAGAGGGATTCAGTGGCTGCCCGGTCAGTAGTGGTAGCAGCAGTGTTGCGGCGGCCATTTCACGCTCCGCAACGCTTGGAGTTTGATATACGCACTCCGCGACCGGCGCCGGCTCGGGACTGACATGCCACGGGTATAGGCACGGTGTGTAGCAGTGAGCTAATCACCCCTACTCCGCTCCACCGCAGCACCTAGTGGGCCTGTCATTGCCCGGTGATTTATGGGGGTTGTTGGCACTCGGCTCACTGAATGCTCCAGTCGCAGGTCTGTTCAATGCCCCAGTCAGTACTGGCTGCCTTACTTCACACTCAGTCTGACCGGCCTGGTGAATGCCCCAGTCGCAGGTCTGTTGAATGCCCCAGTCGCAGGTCTGTTGAATGCCCCAGTCGCAGGTCTGTTGAATGCCAAAGTCGCAGGTCTGTTGAATGCCCTAGTCGCAGGTCTGTTGAATGCCCCAGTAGCAGGTCTGTTCAATACCCCAGTCGCAGGTCTGTTCAATACCCCAGTCGCAGGTCTGTTCAATACCCCAGTCGCTGGTCTGTTCAATACCCCACTCGCAGGTCTGCTGCGTACAGGCAGCAGCCGGGCCATGTGTCGTCTGCTCTCCTCCCCCTCCTCTTATCTCTGCCTCCCCCCCCCCCACCCCATTTATTCTGCCTACCCCCCACCCACCGAGCCTTCTTCGGTCGGGGTAATCCGATGAATATTCAGATAAATATATCCACTGTACTGATGCGGGCGGCGCAGGGAGTGGGCGGTTGATCAATAGACTAGCGACTAATGGACGTCGTCTTTACCCTGACCCACTTCCGGTCTTAGCACCCGCCCGGCCCAGTCAGCAGCCACAGCACTGATTGCCTCCCTTGGACGGGCTTTGTACAGGGGGAATTGCTCTCAGATTATTGGTTATTGCATCAACAGGTTGTCTGTGTACAGGGGGAATTGCTCGTCTCATGTTGTTGGTTCGTGCATCAGTAGGTTGTCTGTGTACAGGGGGAATTGCTCTCAGATTATTGGTTATTACATCAACATGACAACAGGTTGTCTGTGTACAGGGGGAATTGCTCTCAGATTATTGGTTATTGCATCAACATGACAACAGGTTGTCTGTGTACAGGGGGAATTGCTCTCAGATTATTGGTTATTGCATCAACATGACAACAGGTTGTCTGTGTACAGGGGGAATTGCTCTCAGATTATTGGTTATTGCATCAACATGACAACATGTTGTCTGTGTACAGGGGGAATTGCTATCAGATTATTGGTTATTGCATCAACATGACAACAGGTTGTCTATGTACAGGGGGAATTGCTCTCAGATTATTGGTTATTGCATCAACATGACAACAGGTTGTCTGTGTACAGGGGGAATTGCTCTCAGATTATTGGTTATTGCATCAACATGACAACAGGTTGTCTGTGTACAGGGGGAATTGCTCTCATGTTGGTTATTGCTTCCCTAGATTGTCTTTGTACATGGGAGTTGGTCTCAGATTATTGGTTACTGCATCAATAGGTTGTCTTTGTACAGGGGGAATTGCTCTCCTGTTGTTGGTTAGTGCATCAATAGGTTGTCTTTGTACAAGGGGAATTGCTCTCATATTATTCTTCACTGCATCAATTTGTTTACTGCATCAGTAGGTTGTCTTTGTACAGGGGAATGGGTCTCATGTTGTTGGTTATTGCTTCCCTGGATTGTCTTTGTACAGGGGAAATTGGTCTCAGGTTATTGGTTATTGGTTCCCTTGATTGTCTTTGTACAGGGGAAACTGGTCTCAGGTTATTGGTTATTGCTTCCCTTGATTGTCTTTGTACAGGGGGAATTATGCTCAGATTACTGGCTATTGCTGGCCTAGCTTGTCTTTGTACAGGGGGAATTATGCTCAAATGATTGGTTACTGCTGGCCTAGCTTGTCTTTGTACAGGGGGAATTATGCTCAAATTATTGGTTACTCTGGCCTAGCTTGTCTTTGTACAGGGGGAATTATGCTCAAATTATTGTTACTGCTGACCTAGATTGTCTTTGTACAGGGGAAATTGGTCTCAGATTATTGGTTATTGGTACAGGGGGAATTGGTCTCAGATTACTGGTTATTGCTGGCCTAGCTTGTCTTTGTAAAGGGGGAATTGGTCTCAGATTATTGGCTATTGCATCACTAGATTTGTAAAGGGGGTATTGGTCTCAGATTATTGGTTATTGCATCATTAGATAGTTTTGTAAAGGGGGTATTGGTCTCAGATTATTGGTTATTGCATCATTAGTTTTGTAAAGGGGGTATTGGTCTCAGATTATTGGTTATTGCATCATTAGATAGTTTTGTAAAGGGGGAATTGGTCTCAGATTATTGGTTATTGCATCACTAGATAGTTTTGTAAAGGGGGTATTGGTCTCAGATTATTGGTTATTGCATCACGAGATAGTTTTGTGAAGGGGGTATTGGTCTCAGATTATTGGTTATTGCATCACTAGATAGTTTTGTAAAGCGGGTATTGGTCTCAGATTATTGGTTATTGCATCACTAGATAGTTTTGGGAAACTGGTCCCAGATTAGGGGGTTACTTCACCAGACCGTCTTTGCACATATTCTGTAACAGGGAAGTCGTTTTTATTCATCAGCTTTGGCACCCACAGATCATGTCACTTTAAATGAGATTGTTTTTGTATGATGGGGAAGATACATTGACACATTTGTGTTACTATTATTTGAGACAGTACTGTAACAAATATGGTAATGCACCACTTCCATAGCAGGATACAGCACAGCACCAGAAACTAGTATAGAAAGCGCCAAAGCAGACAAACGAATGGTTACATAATATTCACTATTAATAAATCCACAGATGAACAAGAGAGACTAGGAGAGCTAAGGACTTCAGATGGCTTAATTTAGGCCTGTGTTCAAATCTCAAAGCCAACAAAATTATGCATCTCAAACAAACTGACCTCACAAAGAAACAAAACGACCGATACTAAGAAAGGTAATGAAGATTGAAATGTGCAGTAGTTTGTGTGTGTGTGTGTGTGTGTGTGTGTGTGTGTGTGTGTGTGTGTGTGTGTGTGAGAGAGAGAGAGAGAGAGAGAGAGAGAATTACAGTGGAAGGGAGGTAATCAGCGGCCGTAATGCCGAACGTGGCAAGGGAAGTAAATATGTATGTCACGCGGACCAATTCTTTTGACAGTGTTGCTTCCCTTACACGCTAAACCCTGCTTGAAGATTCAACACGCACGTGCGCAAGCGCGCGCGCACACACACACACACACACACACACACACACACACACACACACACACACACACACACACACACACTTTCCCTTTCTTTTTTAGTACACAGCAATACCAATAATAACTTTTTCTCTTTTGCTTTGGGGCTGGGTATCAAATAATGCAGCTTGTTTTTTCGTTTCACTCTTTTTCTGTTAGACTGAGGAACTAACCTTTTCTCACATGCACAGAACACGACTGTTTTGTCCAACAGGTATGGAAGAGAAGAAACTTGATCAAACTAGAAACCTAACCCCACCCCCTCCTCACCTCACCCCCTTCTCAAAAAAAGAAAGGAAAAAAAAAGAAGAAGCTATGTATATATATAATATAAAAAATCAGGAATATTTGGGAGGCTGTCTAATGGACTGTGATCCATTCATTTACTGCACTCTTCAGACTGGCACGATTCTGCATTCACAATGATCTCCAAGCTGTGGGTTGTGAAAGACTGCATGCAGGTCACTTCAGAACTAATGCCAGCAGTTTGCAACTTTTCAGTTTTTAGAAAATGAAAATGTCTGTCAGCTGATTGGCTAATTTCCCCCTACTCTGAATCCAGGGTTCTGTGCTTTGTGTGGGTGGGTCATTGATGAATACAAATTGTTCAGGGTGGATATGTTTTATGTGTGCCCGTTGTGGTGTTGAACTGTAAAACTCGGAGCTAGTGGAACCAGTGTGTGTGTGTGTGCTTGTGTGTGTGTATGTTTGATTCTTATTTCTGTTATTATTATTTGTAACTCTGTATATAGTTCTATATTTAAGTACTATGTCTAGTAAAGGGTGGGTGGATAGGGGCTGTTTGTACTGTATTGGTACGAATGTCCTTTGGTAGTCTTTACTTTCAGCATGCAAGAGCTTACATGTATGCACTGCATGTATCTGGTGCTGTGAACATGCAGGGCTTTGTGTGGAAAAAATTTAATGCACTATTTAGATACATTTTCATTTCATTCATCATTCATGCATTATATCAGTGTTACACTTACAGTCACGTCAGTCTACCTAACCTTTGTGCCCTCCGTTGCTTACCGCACCTCAATTTGTGTTTGCTTGTTGACGGTGTGCAGGCAATATACAACATGCTGGGCAACGCCATCACGGATGTCAACATTGACACACCCAAGGAGCGCACGGTGAAGATCTTCAGCAAGATGGACACCAACAACGACGGTGTTCTAACCAAGGAGGAGTTCACCCAGGGCTGCATGAACGACCAGTGTCTGTACCAAATGTTGACGGCCGATGCCGAAGGACCGAAGTAGTAGCAGTCAGCACGCCATCAGTGTGCCTGTGCATGCATGGATGTGACGTTCCTTCTCCACTCTTGGTACTGTGGGTAGCGGCAAAAGGGAGTGTTCAATGTGATTATGACCCGTGATCAGAGAATGAGAGTGAATTGACTGAGTGGAGTCACTGAAGCTGACCCTTTCTGAAGGTCACTGTGTAGTAAGAGGGACTCACTCATCTGATGACACTGAATACCAGCTATTTCCTTCACCACTCTGAAAATCTGCTGTTTAAGTTTGACCTGAGGACCAAGTTTCTGAAATGACGTTTTGAGGTGAAGATCTGTTTCAGTTGTTTGCCTGAGAGTCTGTCAAGGCTGTTTGTGAAGATCAGTATTTGAGGTAATAAAGCTGAAGGTCACGCTTCCCAAATTCAGTCTGGATGGTGTTGGTTCACCACTTCTCACCAAAGGTGAATGTGGGGATTTTACTGAGAGTAACCAGTCTTGATTCTGAACATTTTCATTTAAGGCTACTTGATCAGTCTTAAAAATAAAAAATAAAAAAAGCTTAAAGGTCTACCATTGTATGCTTCAAAATTTCTTGACCTATCCGAATATTTTCATGGTGAAGATGGGCAAATCTTAAACAACTTAAAGTAGGGGAAAAAGAAATTGACTAGCCTTTTCCAAACAGGCCTGTCCAGTGGGCAGAGACATCAAACTGAAAGCCTAAAACTGAAGATTAAAATCAGTCCAAACACAGAGAAGCTATTATCTGTATGAAGAGATGAAGTGGCTCAGGTATCTGACCCTGAACTGGACTCTGTATTCTTCTTTGTCTTCTACTGGACTGAACATCTAGTCCCTTGGATGAGGATGGACAGCATTTTGGACCTGTGTGCTTCTGGCAGTGCAGTTAAAGATCCCTAAGCAGTTGTACATGAAGCAGACATAGGGAAGCTTCCCTGGCTGCCATGACAACATTAATCAACATTATCATTGCACCACTGCAAACAAACACTAAAAGTGAAATACCACATACACTAGTACAGTGGCAAGACTAATGCCATCATTTCACCACAGTAGGCAAACACTGAAACTCTGCATACACTGGTAGGACTAATATTACTCCACCACAAAGGGCAAACACTGAAACGCCACATGCACTGGCAGGACTAATATCGCTCCACCACAGTGGGAAAATGCTAAACCATCACATACACTGGTAGGACTAATATTACTCCACCACAAAGGGCAAATACTGAAACGCCACATGCACTGGCAGGACTAATATCACTCCACCACAAAGGGAAAATGCTAAACCACCACATACACTGGTAGGGCTAATATCACTTCACTACAATAGGCAAACGCTGAAATGCCACATACATTGGGAGGACTAATATCACTCTACCACAGTAGGCAAACACTGAAACACCACATACACTGGTAGGACTAATATCACTCCATCACAGCAGGAACGTACATTAGTCCTACATACATTGATAGGACTAATATCACTACCACAAAAGGCAAATGCTAAAATGCCACCTACACTGGTAGGATTAATATCACTCCACCACAATAGGCAAATGCTAAACACCACGGACACAGGTACAACTAATATCATTGTACCACAATAGGCAAATGCTAAACGCCACAGACACTGGTAGGACTAATACTGTACCACAATAGGCAAATGCTAAACACCACAGACATGGGTAGGACTAATATTGCACCACTGTATGCAAATGCTAAACACCACAGACACAGGTAGGACTAAAATTGCACCACAGTAGGCAAATGCTAAACACTACAGACACAGGTAGGACTAATATTGCACCACAGTAGGCAAATGCTAAACACCACAGACACAGGTAGGACTAAAATTGCACCACAGTAGGCAAATGCTAAACACCACAGACACGGGTAGGACTAATATTGCACCACAGTAGGCAAATGCGAAACACCACGGACACGGGTAGGACTAAAATTGCACCACAGTAGGCAAATGCTAAACACCACGGACACGGGTAGGACTAATATTGCACCACAGTAGGCAAATGCTAAACACCACGGACACGGGTAGGACTGGGTGGTGCTGCTCTTGCAGCTGCTGTTCAGCCTGCGCATGTAAGGCAACCCGAAATCCTCACCCAGGGTGAACGAAGTGTAGAATTAAAAACAGATACGTTCAACTGCCTCTAATCACGGACGTGAGAATTTTGTTTTAAACTGTGCAATTAATTTTGTATCAGGTTTAGAGTAAGTAAGTAAATTGGTGTTTTACGCCCAGTCAAGCAGTGCAGTTACATCAGGGCAGCAATATCAGTTTTAGAAAGTCGCTTTCTCTGTGCACTTGAACATTATTGACCTATGCTACTGATGTGTTGTGTCTTAATTATGCACACTGCCCCAGGTGAGAGCTATAAATAGTATCACATGCATCAGTCCAGTAGAGTAAAAGTACCGCTCATGAAACTGGTTTTCTAAATTTATAATATCAAGGTCCATGGGGCATTACCAAAATTGTTAAGTTTAGGTTTTTATTTTGATCTTTTCCACCCTTTGGAGAAACCCTGTTTTGGAAGGCTAGGTCTGTCAGGGGGTTGTGTCACGTCTCGAGTGTTTGAATCATGGCATGTGCACCCACAGTTGACGGAATCCACTACACTTTCATTCAGCGCCTTGGAACTGCATTCTGGTCACAGGAACTGGAATGCAGAGAAATTCCTCTTTGATGCCAGAGTTCTGGCTCAGAGACTGCGACCTTCAAAGCCAGCTTTCACGTGCATAACCTTGCTGTATATTCCGTTTGTTTAACTGTTATGTATGCGTGCTTCTGGGAACAAGCAGGTAATCAGTGCTGTTGGTGTGATCTTGTGGCTGCTCTTTCGTTTTGTTACCCTCTCAGATTAAGTTTGGATGGAGACTGGTACCTGTTCAGTGTGCTTAAAGCCATGTCTGAGTTGAGGCTAAATGGGCTGACTGATGGAACATGTGTGTGAAATAAGAGAAAAAGAGGCCGGTAGTTGCTTGAACTTTCTTTGTTTCTCAGACTTGTGTAGTGATGAAGTGGCGAAGCCCTTAGCAAAGCGGATATTCACTGCTACATTGTGGCCTACATCATCATGCAACTGCTTATGACTGATGCACGATTGAGACTTTTCCTTTTTCCTCATTTCCAAAGGGCAAGATTACCGAGACATTTCAAAGCATAGTTTCTTTGGGGTGGGGGGAGGTTGTGAAGAACAGTGTTTGACCTACTTACCATAAGAGAATTAGAGTGTACACATGATGCTTAGAAAGTGTACACGTGATGCTTAGAAAGTGTACATGTGATGCTTAGAAAGGACTTGGTCAAGTTCAAAAAAATGTGACACTAATGAACAGAGCAATATAATTATGAAGTAAAAATGAATTGGATTAGTTGTTACAGAGAACTACAGATCAAAAAAGGGAGAAAAATTCCACATTAATGTTGACAGAGGCCAGGAGTATGTTACAGAGTATGAAGTTGTATACACTACCTTGTACACGGTAGTGTATACGACTTATACTCTGTAACATACCTTAAAACACGCTGTCAGTGGGCTGGTGCACACAGAGAAAGGCAAACCATGCGTCAACTAAACTGTTGAGTGCACGTTATTAGAATGTATGCCATATAATTATTGCCCGTTTTGTAGTTGTCATTTACAGTGATGGTATCTCTATATCATTTTGTAGTTGTCATTCACAGTGATGATATCTCGACTGTATCATTTTGTAGTTGTCATTTACCATGATGATATCTCTATATCATTTATTTAGAAGCGGTCCAGGGTCAGTTTCTCACTGTCAGAAAATTGTGACATTGGAGCTGGCAGAACTGCATCTCATGGCATAATTATTGGCATGTATTTCTGACTTGCATGTGAAATGCAAAGTACCCACTATGTGTCTGCTTCTAAGCATCTAGCCATCATCCCTTTGATGAAAGAGTGGCATAAATGTGCTTACATCTATATCTACTCATCTAGTAATTCTTGGGTTTTATTTATTTTTTAAAATTTTTTCTCTGCCCCTCACATAATCAAGTAGGTTAAGTAACTCGGGCTATAAATGCCCAGTCAGCCGTGTAAGTGAATACCTGGGCAACCCCTCATAGAAAGCCAAATGAGGGCACTGGAACTCAGTCTGAATGAACTGAAGGATCTAATCCATCTGAAGAGCCATTGGACAAAGGCGGAAAGATGTAACAAGACTTGTATCCCAGGTTTCATACATGTCTGGAGAGTTAACTTTTTGTTGGTGTTGTCCAAGTTGCCCACCTTTGGTGCCAAAGTTCTGGCTTTGATCCCCAGAGTCAAGAGAGATGACCAATGGAAAGCGTAAGTCGGGGTGTACAATTATCCCCCTTACTGGAAGAAACTCTTCCAATTTATTGGTGCCTATGGGGTTTTGTTTGTTTGTTTGTTCCTCATCTGCATGTTCATCATCACATTAATTTGTGCTTAGACTTAAGATTCATACCTTAAACCTGAGAACCTGAAGAAAAGAAAATACACAGAAGTGAGGGTGAAAAATGTCTGGAAGTAATGTCGACAATGTTGAACAAAAATGGCATTTAATTCATCATACTTAACAATGCATCTCATTCAGCAGGTGTGAAAAAAATAAAACCAAAATGTTGTTTTTGTTTCCCCCCCCCCCACCCCCCCACCCTTTTTTCTTCCGAGTTTAACTAGTTTTGAATACTCTGAAGCATTCGTTGCACCAGTTTTTAGTTTTTATGTATTTTTAGTTTTGTTTGTATGTGCATTGCAGCAGATGAGTCTACAAACAACATCTGCAGACTTCAGACACCAATAGTGGGTTCTGGTTTGGAGAACAAGAGCAAAAATGTTACTGCACGCCTACATGATAATGTATGGCACAAACAGAACTATCAAGTCCTGTTGATGTGTTGCTGTGCTGCAGAGCACAGATGTGGGCATGCAAACGAAACCAGAAAACGAGTTTTTGTGCAAATTACAGAAGACATTTTGATTAATAGTCTTTTCATAAGCACAATGCATTGCACAAAATTTATTTGACTAAACAAGAAAAAGTCAGTAGTAAGTAGTATCTTTCTCTCTTTCTCTGTCTTATTTTCTGTCTCTCCTGCTTTGCATGCATGCACATTCATGCACTTACAGTGCACACACAAACACAGCAACTCTTTTTTCGTTTTTGTCTTCATTGAATGCATATCTAAATTTCAGCATTCCACTGTTACTATAACATCAACCATAGATAGCTCCTTTTTTTCACATGTCTCAATTCATATGAATCTTGTCACAATATACTGTACATATCATTGTAGATAACCAAAGGTAGGTAGCTTTTTCGTAGCTGCAATGTGTAAAGTATTAGTGTTCTGACAGTCCAGTTTTTCACTTGTTGAGTACACAGATCAACTTGTAGCTTTCTACCATTGTTTATGATTGTTTCATCAGATTGTGTCCAGCTCCAAGCAGCCACACAGGCCTGCCATCATTTTGTCTCTGCAACAGTTCCCTAAAATGTTGGGCTGGAACTGACAGACCCTGTTATTGTGGTGTCCAGGAGCTCAGAATGCAGCATGCTGATTGGAGACACCACCAGGTGTTAGTAAATATAAGACTGTTCTGCACTGTGGTAACACATTTTGTGTACGTCAGGCATGGGAATTGATTCAAAAGAAAAACTCTAAAATCTACAGTTTCCCTTGGAAAATTCACTTTCAAAACTTTCGTAACATTCGCTTTTTCTTAGCCAAAACACAGTGCAGAAGCATGTAAGAATGATTGCGTTCAAGCATGTTGCCAGCCCGCAAGAGTAACAGCAAGTGAAAGTGTTCACAATTACGTGACCAAGACGGTCGATAGATGCATTTGAATGCGTTCTCTATGTTTCATGGGTATTTAGTGCGGAACTAAAACTGGTGCTTCCTTTTTTTTCTTTTCTTTTTATTTGTACCACCAATTTCTTTTCCCCGCAGACATATTTTTTTTTCTCCATGGAAAGTCAGTTTCACTGCCATGGAAATTTGCATTTTGGCAGACAATTCCCATGCATGTATGTGCCATTTGGGATGCTGTTGCTTACTTTGACAACATCAGAATTGTTCAAGTCAGTTGGGATGAATCACCACTCTGTACTGGGCCTGCAAGAGGATGCCTCTGATGGTTATGTCTCTGATTTGCCGTCAGCAGCACAAGAAGTGGAAACTCCTGACAAGAATCCAGGAGTGCTGTGTTTGAAGAACAGTCTCCACAAAAGTGGAATGGCATGGAAAAAGAATTATTAGTGTATGGGCATGGAACAGAGTGCTGGTACTTTTCATTGATTATGCAGAAGTTGTTTCCCCTTAGTGAACAGATTGCAGAGATGAATGAATAAATAATAACAATACTGACTTGCATATATTCAGTTAACAATACCTGTAAACATACAATGGTGACATTCTCTACCAGAACCAATACCACACCTTAGTCTATGTTTACGTTCAGCTTCATTCAAACATAGCGGTCATTCCAGTACAGGTGTACAAGCAACAAAACAAGGATGGCTGGCCATAATGTCACTGCTTGCAGTGTGGACTGTCTCATGTGTGGAAGCAGGTTATCGTCCATTATACTTCGTGAATCATTATTTTAAGCACAGTGATAATGAGCAATAGACAGACAGGATTCTTAAATAGACATTAGGTCTTGTACCGCAAGGGAGCAAAATCATGGGGGAAAGATGGTTTTAAAAACATGATGGCCAAGTGATTTAATCAAAATTCAAACTACATTGCAATCATGAAATCACTCCTGTTACATAATATTGTATGTATATTTCAGTGATTTTTTTCCGCACTTGATTTTGTGAGGCAGTCAATAGTCGAGGCATATGTCCAGTATTTACTGTGGGTTGGGGTTGGAGTTCATGCTAGTTTTCAAGTAACTGCAAATGGACCAGTGTGATCCTGGGTGAACCCATCTCCAGCCCTGCTCCAGTCTGAAAGGAGTTTCCCAGACTCCACTCTTCAGATGCCAGGGAAGCAAAACCTATGATTGTTTCAGTGGATTACAGTCAACAAGCCTTATTGCTGTTTATGTGAAATACTTTTTAAATGGAGGAAAACCTAATTTGTGAACACAGCTAAAAGCAACAACAACAAAAATTATATTTTTTTTAGACAGAAGGAAAACTAAGACTGTAAGTGTAAGTAAAGAGGACAAACATAAACAAAACAAAATAATACATGTCTTGCAGATCGTTTTATGATCAGTAAATACTGTAGTCTTATTTTTCTTGCTTTGTTGTTTTTAATGACACTAAACTGATTTGTTGAAGTTTTGATGGAATGGTGATTTTTGATAGAATAATGAGTTTTATTTGAAGTGTTTTGTTCTACGACGTGGCAATGCTGATCACATTTGTTGGTGTTTCTCACTGTCATGACACTGATTGTTATGAATCTGTCTGCCCAGGTAGGAGTACATGTCCAGGCAGGAGCATTTATTGAGACATGTCCAGCACTGCCACTGATGCCGGTGATGCACTTCAGGTCCATGTAGTCACTACTTTCTGCACACATGTATAATTCACATAGAAAATGATTGATTGAATTTTCTCTTACTTCCAGCAATGGTTTTGATACTGATACACAGTGTATTCTTTGATGAAAACACAGCAGGTTAAAATGAACTTTTTCATTTATTTTTTATTTTTAGCAGGACAGTACAAAAGGGGGCATATTATCTGGGTAGACACTTTTTCAAGCAAGAAATGGACAAATGGTTAAATATATACAACCAGCACAAAATGAGTAGAATGAGAAATTAAAAAAATGAAATGCTTAGCTAGCAGTTGGATGAAATTTTGTGCTTTATTTTATTCATTATTTGCTTATTACATAATTCATTTGTCACTTGAGAAATAGTTTATTCTGAAAATTTGCACCATTTTGTTCTGTCCTCCATTAAAACAAAGGCATTCCTTTGAACCTTATGCTGATTTCTCAACGTTAGCTGTCACCTTTGTTTTTTGTCATTTTTTTCCCCTCCACTCTTGAATACTGGATGTTCTCACTGTAAAATTTTGCATTTCAGTACAAGTCCCAAGTTTCTGGAAATTGTCAGTCTATGACCTGGAAGCTTACTGATAGCTTTGTGGGTTCATGGTCTCAGAGATCATGAAGAATACAATTATCCCTGACAAAGAGGGATCTTTTTTCTTCTGTACTAGCCATACCATACATACCTTTGTAAAAATCGTTTAATATTCAGTGTTACAGTGCAAACTTCCAGTATAAATACAGAACAAGTTTCTTCACCCATGTAGTCTATCAAATTTGATAGACATGGTGCATGTATCACTGGTTGTAATATTCAGTTCTTTAAATATCAAAAAAATCTGATGACTGCTTTACATATACCCCTTTTGAATTATTTTCATCATTAACATTTTGTATTCTCATTTATTTTAGTGTGTGCATATGTTTATTCTTTCTCTCTCCACATTGCATCTTTCTCCATAATTGTCATTTTTTGCAGACTGTCAGATTTGGCCATGAATTTCAGTTTGTTCTAAGGATGCTTGCTATCTCTGCTTTTGTTTGTTCTCTCATTGCCAGTGATGGTCTTAATACCAGCAAAGAGTGGAACAAGTCTGTACCACACCCTTTGATACCAGTTTCTTGGAGATGTAAAGCATTTGCATTCGAATCTGGGATGTTTTCACTGTTAACTGGATGATGAAAGCACAGCTGTCATTAAAATGTTTGAGTTTGTCTTGTGTGCATATGTCCCAGTCTGACAGTGAGTGTTATGAACATGCAGTGATTTTGTTTGTCTTGTGTGCATATGTCCCAGTCTGACAGTGAGTGTTATGAACATGCAGTGATTTTGTTTGTCTTGTGTGCATATGTCCCAGTCTGACAGTGAGTGTTATGAACATGCAGTGATTTTGTTCTCTCTCTCTCTCTCTCTCTCTCTCTCTCTCTCTCTCTCTCTCTCTCTCTCTCTCTCTCTCTCCAGTAGGATGTCTGCATGATATCATGGTGATTTAGCAACAGGCTGACACCAGACATAATCAGAAGTTACTTTTGGAATGTCTTTATTTACAAACAAATCTCCACTAGGGGCATCAGTTATACACACCAACATGGTTGGCACCACTTTTCTTTTGTGACCTGGTACATCTGTTACTAGAATGTTGGTGGATGACAACACTGTAGCGGTCACTTCATGGTGCATAAGGAGGCCTGAGGCTGTTGTAAGGCACACCTCCATGACGCATAGAGAGGCCTGAGGATGTAAGGCACACCTCCATGACGCATAGGGAGGCCTGAGGATGTTGTAAGGGACACCTCCATGAGGCATAGGGAAAGAGGCCTAAGGCTGTTGCAAGGGACAGTCACTTAAAGGGGATCCCAAGTGAAGATAAAAGCTCAGAGCTTCCGCTAGACTGTTGAGACTATTGGTATGCAGTACCAGCAACCAAAGTATTCTGGTACCTACCCTCAGTCAGCCAGTACAGTCAACATAACCTGGGCCTAATAATAATGCCTGGGTCCCCCTCCCCCTACAACAGAAGTCCCACTCCTTCCTTTTTTTCCCCACCACTCCAGGCTCCAGCCTGGCGCAACATGGTCTGCAAAAGGAAGGTCAAGCTGAGATGCCAGATTTTCCCATGTCATCATTTTCATGCCTGTGCCACAGAAAATCCGTCATCCAAGCATCCTTGTATTTCTCTGTCACTTAACAGCTGGTGTTTGATGGTTTTCTCCGCCATTTCAAGGGCTTCTTTGTTTGAAGCAGATGATGACATAGATGATCCGGTTGCCGCTAGGCAAGAAAAAATTCTCAATGCTTCATCGTACCACGTTGATGTGACCAGCTAGATATCAAATGAAAGCAGAGCGGGGAAAAAATCATACAGCAAATCTGATTTATCCAAACAGAAATGGAATGGTCTGGTATCTTGCAGTCAGCATTCATACTTTGGGACCTGTCCATTTGAGGAGGAGGTGGGGGTGCTAGCAGTCAAAGTTTGTAAGAGCTGTATGAACAGCATAATGCTGCCAACAGTAACAATGATGAACAGTGAACATGTAAAAAAGTATTTTAAAAAAACACCAAAAAAACTTGACCCTGAACACCAACCCAATATTTTCAGAAATGACCTTGACCCTGAACACCAGCCCAATAGTTTCAAAAGAAAATGACCTTGACCCTGAACACCTATCTAATCTTATCACAAGACAATGACAAAATTGATGACAATGTATCATCAAACTAAATTTGGTTGCAGAAGTATCAGCAGTTAAGTAGATATTGTAGAAACAGTCATTATATTTTGATCATAAGGGTCCTGAGATTGACATTGAAGACAGCAAAGCAATATTTCCACAGGAAGCTCCAGCTCATGATGATGCATCACCACTCCAACTTGTTACAAACGTTCATAACATTACTCAGTCATTCTCTGAAATTTTATACTATGCAACACTGATCGACACAGAATTACTTTAATTGAGCCCAAACAACAATTTACTAGTAAACAGAGAAGGCCGCACCACACAACTGCAAGTGACCGTTACAAAAAGACCCATTCTTGTTCAGAAAGTGAGGCATCAGCTACTGATTTAGCTTGATCCTGCATCTTAATGAACAGCACATCCACATTTTAAGAATACAAATTATATTACACATGGCTTGGTGCATAAAAAGGAGCAGGTAACAAACAACAGGCAGTCTAAATGTAATGGGGGTAAAAATAGATTTGAATCTGGCGCGCACCAGCTATTGCCAGTCGGCCGTGTGACATCACACTACATGCAATGCCAAACTCCAAGCACTGGTTTACAACATCCTTCCTTCAACCACTGCCATGTTTAGTTACGCCATAGGGTCCAAAAAACTGTCAGCTAATGAGCAGTTTTTCGTTGGTGCTCAAACGGTAGTAAGTTTGTTACAACTTGGATAAAACAAGGCATGTTATTTACAGCCGCCAACAAAGTTTACACCAGCACAAATAAAACGACAATTGTTTGAATCAAGATGGAACTCTCTTTTTTTTTTACCTGGGGCAGATGCATTTCGTGTTTACGTGCTTGCTTGGGCGCTAGGTTGCTTCCACAGTCATATTAGTACCAGAACCTTTCAGAGAGCGCTGACCGCGTCGGTGGACAGCTGTGCGGAGATAAAGAGTGCCTCTTCAGTGGCGTAACTAAATCTGGCAGAGATTGGAGGAAAGTGCCAGAAAGCGGTGCTCGGAGTGTGATGCAGTGCTTCAAAACAAAAATGACACTGGCTCTGGTTCCCAGTTTACTAGAACTGTTAATGAAATTGCATGTATACAGTAACTGGGAAGGGGTTAACGTTAAAACTTGTACAAATCACACTTGCTCACAATTATATACATTAATATCCCTCACAGGGCAATGCAGATAACTACTAAAGATTAATTAATTTAAACAAAAAAGACAGAAAGAGCACAGTTGTTTGTAGATGGATTTTAAATTGAATGTTCTGTGAACCGCACACTCCACAGGGTCACCTCAGGACAACCAAATCATGCCATAAGCAAATGCACATTCCAAAACTTTTCTCACATAAAACCATTTCCCAAGTCAATCCACAAACCCAGTCCTTACTCAAACATGAAACACAATAATAATACATAAATTTTCTATAGTGCTATTCCCCGCTGAGTGAGCTCAACGCGCTTGTTCACATACATGTACATAATATATACCATTTACATTTACTAACATATATACAAACAATCTCATAATACATACTTAATAAATTACACTAATGTAAAACAAATATTTGTAAAATGGTGCATAAAAAAACTGCTATAAAACATAGAGACGTTACAATAATTTAAAACAGGTACATAATTATAAAGCTGTGTTCTAAGTAATTAGTATTATTACTATGCTAAACACACACACACACACGCACCCCCCCTCCCCCCCCCCCTCTTCCCCTCTCTTTGTCTCACATGCATACACATACACATAGATACACAAACAGCAAACACATTTTTAAAGAGTTAATCCCTTCAATATCACCCCTGTTAAAAGTGCACATAAGGCTAGGACATGCTGGTATCATCAACCATTCTAATGTATCAGTACCAGATTAAAGAATGTTTTTTTTTTTTTTTTTAAAGGTTGGACAAAAGAACAACAACAACAACAACAAAAAAGCATAATGGCACATACCAGTGCCATGTGGAAGCAAGCTGCACATTCCACCTACCAACTACCATCTCGCCAGCAAGATAAGCTCATCTACGTTTCCGCTTATACTTGAATGCCTCCACTCAGTCACAAATATAACCACAGCATCATGTCACACACAAAAAGTTACACACACACAAATAATAATTCCAAATTTGGTCAAACTCTAGCAACCACAGCTGTACAGGTATTTCATTATGTGTATATTAATTATTATATATAAAGAATATGTTAAAAGGCAAATTGGAAACATTCTTTGCACATGATCAGAAAGTATGCAAACACACGCACACACACACACACACACACACACAAGCAAGGTTTGTCACCTTACAGCACATTGCTTGCACCCGTGCCCAGTCTGGGAATCAGCAGTTGTGTCTTGACATGACCCCTCTGTGGTTGATATGGTATTGAAATCCCAAAGGTGGTAATTAGTAATTATACATCAACACACCTAGTCTGGTTGCAAAGAGGTCAACAGGACAGACAATATAGGATTTAGAGAAGTGTTGAAGAAAACGTGAGCCGATTTGGCCTAGTGGTAAGGCGTTAGGCTGGTAAGCGGAAGGACCTCAGTTCGATACCACTTCAGCTCTCCTTTCTCTTCACAAAGGTTGTGGTCTGTGGACACTGTCGGGTGACTTTGTCCCTCACAATTATGAAACATTAAAATGGCTCTCATCACTGCCCATCTTAATGCAGAAGTCATTCTGGTGGTGACAGTGCTGGGCAGCGATATATATACTTATAAATATATTATATATATAATCTACCTCTTCCCCCACCTCCATACCCACTCCCCCCCCCCCCTCCCCCCTTCTCCTGGTCCTTAATAAACTGTACGGTTTCTGTGGATGTTAAGCACCATGTTTACTTTCAGTGCTGAACTGCACATCCCTATGACCTTGACCCTGAACACCAACCCCATCTTTTCACAAGAAAATGACCTTGACCCTGAACACCTATCTAATCTTATCACAAGACAATAACAAAGTTGATGGCAATGTATCATCAAACTAAATTTGGTTGCAGAAGTATCAGCAGTTAAGTAGATATTGTAGAAACAGCAGTTAAGTAGATATTGTAGAAACAGTCATTATATTTTGATCATAAGGGTCCTGAGATTGACACTGAAGACAGCAAAGCAATATTTCCTCAGGGAGGCCTGAGGCTGTTGTAAGGCACACCTCCATGATGCATAGGGAGGCCTGAGGCTGTTTTAAGGCACACCTTCCTGATGCATAGGGAGGCCTGAGGATGTTGTAAGGCACACCTCCACGATGCATAGGGAAGCCTGAGGATGTAAGGCAAACCTCCATGGTGCATAGGGAAAGAGGCCTGAGGCTGTTGTAGGGCACACCTCCATGGTGCATAGGGAAAGAGGCCTGAGGCTGTTGTAAGGGACACCTCCATGATGCATAGGGAAAGAGGCCTGAGGCTGTTGCAAGGGAGAGTCACTTAAAGGGGATCCCAAGTGAAGATACAAGTTCAGAGCTTCCGCTAGACTGTTGAGACTATTGGTACGCAGTACCAGCAACCAAAATATTCTGGTACCTACCCTCAGTCAGCCAGTACAGTCAACATAACCTGGGCCTAATAATAATGCCTGGGTCCCCCTCCCCCTACAACAGAAGTCCCACTCCTTCCTCTTTTTCACCACTCCAGGCTCCACCCTGGCGCAACAAGGTCTGCAAAATGAAGGTCAAGCTGAGATGCCAGATTTTCCCATGTTATAATTTTCATGCCTGTGCCACAGAAATCCATCATTCAAGCATGGTTGTATTTCTCTGTCACTTAACAGCTGGTGTTTGATGGTTTTCTCCGCCATTTCAAGGGCTTCTTTGTTTGAAGCAGATGATGAAATAGATGATCCGGTTGCCGCTAGGCAAGAAAAAATTCTCAATGCTTCATCGTACCACGCTGATGTGCACAGCTAGATATCAAATGAAAGCAGAGCGGGGAAAAAATCATACAGCAAATCTGATTTATCCAAACAGAAATGGAATGGTCTGGTATCTTGCAGTCAGCATTCATACTTTGGGACCTGTCCATTTGAGGAGGAGGTGGGGGTGCTGGCAGTCAAAGTTTGTAAGAGCTGTATGAACAGCATAATGCTGCCAACAGTAACAATGATGAACAGTGAACATGTAAAAAAGTATTTTAAAAAAACACCAAAAAAACTTGACCCTGAACACCAACCCAATATTTTCAGAAATGACCTTGACCCTGAACACCAGCCCAATAGTTTCAAAAGAAAATGACCTTGACCCTGAACACCTATCTAATCTTATCACAAGACAATGACAAAATTGATGACAATGTATCATCAAACTAAATTTGGTTGCAGAAGTATCAGCAGTTAAGTAGATATTGTAGAAACAGTCATTATATTTTGATCATAAGGGTCCTGAGATTGACATTGAAGACAGCAAAGCAATATTTCCAAACTATTTTGGTCAAACTCTAGCAACCACAGCTGTACAGGTATTTCATTATGTGTATATTAATTATTATATATAAAGAATATGTTAAAAGGCAAATTGGAAACATTCTTTGCACATGATCAGAAAGTATGCAAACACACGCACACACACACACACACACACACACAAGCAAGGTTTGTCACCTTACAGCACATTGCTTGCACCCGTGCCCAGTCTGGGAATCAGCAGTTGTGTCTTGACATGACCCCTCTGTGGTTGATATGGTATTGAAATCCCAAAGGTGGTAATTAGTAATTATACATCAACACACCTAGTCTGGTTGCAAAGAGGTCAACAGGACAGACAATATAGGATTTAGAGAAGTGTTGAAGAAAACGTGAGCCGATTTGGCCTAGTGGTAAGGCGTTAGGCTGGTAAGCGGAAGGACCTCAGTTCGATACCACTTCAGCTCTCCTTTCTCTTCACAAAGGTTGTGGTCTGTGGACACTGTCGGGTGACTTTGTCCCTCACAATTATGAAACATTAAAATGGCTCTCATCACTGCCCATCTTAATGCAGAAGTCATTCTGGTGGTGACAGTGCTGGGCAGCGATATATATACTTATAAATATATTATATATATAATCTACCTCTTCCCCCACCTCCATACCCACTCCCCCCCCCCTCCCCCCTTCTCCTGGTCCTTAATAAACTGTACGGTTTCTGTGGATGTTAAGCACCATGTTTACTTTCAGTGCTGAACTGCACATCACTATGACCTTGACCCTGAACACCAACCCCATCTTTTCACAAGAAAATGACCTTGACCCTGAACACCTATCTAATCTTATCACAAGACAATAACAAAGTTGATGGCAATGTATCATCAAACTAAATTTGGTTGCAGAAGTATCAGCAGTTAAGTAGATATTGTAGAAACAGCAGTTAAGTAGATATTGTAGAAACAGTCATTATATTTTGATCATAAGGGTCCTGAGATTGACACTGAAGACAGCAAAGCAATATTTCCTCAGGGAGGCCTGAGGCTGTTGTAAGGCACACCTCCATGATGCATAGGGAGGCCTGAGGCTGTTTTAAGGCACACCTTCCTGATGCATAGGGAGGCCTGAGGATGTTGTAAGGCACACCTCCACGATGCATAGGGAAGCCTGAGGATGTAAGGCAAACCTCCATGGTGCATAGGGAAAGAGGCCTGAGGCTGTTGTAGGGCACACCTCCATGGTGCATAGGGAAAGAGGCCTGAGGCTGTTGTAAGGGACACCTCCATGATGCATAGGGAAAGAGGCCTGAGGCTGTTGCAAGGGAGAGTCACTTAAAGGGGATCCCAAGTGAAGATACAAGTTCAGAGCTTCCGCTAGACTGTTGAGACTATTGGTACGCAGTACCAGCAACCAAAATATTCTGGTACCTACCCTCAGTCAGCCAGTACAGTCAACATAACCTGGGCCTAATAATAATGCCTGGGTCCCCCTCCCCCTACAACAGAAGTCCCACTCCTTCCTCTTTTTCACCACTCCAGGCTCCACCCTGGCGCAACAAGGTCTGCAAAATGAAGGTCAAGCTGAGATGCCAGATTTTCCCATGTTATAATTTTCATGCCTGTGCCACAGAAATCCATCATTCAAGCATGGTTGTATTTCTCTGTCACTTAACAGCTGGTGTTTGATGGTTTTCTCCGCCATTTCAAGGGCTTCTTTGTTTGAAGCAGATGATGAAATAGATGATCCGGTTGCCGCTAGGCAAGAAAAAATTCTCAATGCTTCATCGTACCACGCTGATGTGCACAGCTAGATATCAAATGAAAGCAGAGCGGGGAAAAAATCATACAGCAAATCTGATTTATCCAAACAGAAATGGAATGGTCTGGTATCTTGCAGTCAGCATTCATACTTTGGGACCTGTCCATTTGAGGAGGAGGTGGGGGTGCTGGCAGTCAAAGTTTGTAAGAGCTGTATGAACAGCATAATGCTGCCAACAGTAACAATGATGAACAGTGAACATGTAAAAAAGTATTTTAAAAAAACACCAAAAAAACTTGACCCTGAACACCAACCCAATATTTTCAGAAATGACCTTGACCCTGAACACCAGCCCAATAGTTTCAAAAGAAAATGACCTTGACCCTGAACACCTATCTAATCTTATCACAAGACAATGACAAAATTGATGACAATGTATCATCAAACTAAATTTGGTTGCAGAAGTATCAGCAGTTAAGTAGATATTGTAGAAACAGTCATTATATTTTGATCATAAGGGTCCTGAGATTGACATTGAAGACAGCAAAGCAATATTTCCACAGGAAGCTCCAGCTCATGATGATGCATCACCACTCCAACTTGTTACAAACGTTCATAACATTACTCAGTCATTCTCTGAAATTTTATACTATGCAACACTGATCGACACAGAATTACTTTAATTGAGCCCAAACAACAATTTACTAGTAAACAGAGAAGGCCGCACCACACAACTGCAAGTGACCGTTACAAAAAGACCCATTCTTGTTCAGAAAGTGAGGCATCAGCTACTGATTTAGCTTGATCCTGCATCTTAATGAACAGCACATCCACATTTTAAGAATACAAATTATATTACACATGGCTTGGTGCATAAAAAGGAGCAGGTAACAAACAACAGGCAGTCTAAATGTAATGGGGGTAAAAATAGATTTGAATCTGGCGCGCACCAGCTATTGCCAGTCGGCCGTGTGACATCACACTACATGCAATGCCAAACTCCAAGCACTGGTTTACAACATCCTTCCTTCAACCACTGCCATGTTTAGTTACGCCATAGGGTCCAAAAAACTGTCAACTAATGAGCAGTTTTTCGTTGGTGCTCAAACGGTAGTAAGTTTGTTACAACTTGGATAAAACAAGGCATGTTATTTACAGCCGCCAACAAAGTTTACACCAGCACAAATAAAACGACAATTGTTTGAATCAAGATGGAACTCTCTTTTTTTTTTTACCTGGGGCAGATGCATTTCGTGTTTACGTGCTTGCTTGGGCGCTAGGTTGCTTCCACAGTCATATTAGTACCAGAACCTTTCAGAGAGCGCTGACCGTGTCAGTGGACAGCTGTGCGGAGATAAAGAGTGCCTCTTCAGTGGCGTAACTAAATCTGGCAGAGATTGGAGGAAAGTGCCAGAAAGCGGTGCTCGGAGTGTGATGCAGTGCTTCAAAACAAAAATGACACTGGCTCTGGTTCCCAGTTTACTAGAACTGTTAATGAAATTGCATGTATACAGTAACTGGGAAGGGGTTAACGCTAAAACTTGTACAAATCACACTTGCTCACAATTATATACATTAATATCCCTCACAGGGCAATGCAGCTAACTACTAAAGATTAATTAATTTAAACAAAAAAGACAGAAAGAGCACAGTTGTTTGTAGATGGATTTTAAATTGAATGTCCTGTGAACCGCACACTCCACAGGGTCACCTCAGGACAACCAAATCATGCCATAAGCAAATGCACATTCCAAAACTTTTCTCACATAAAACCATTTCCCAAGTCAATCCACAAACCCAGTCCTTACTCAAACATGAAACACAATAATAATACATAAATTTTCTATAGTGCTATTCCCCGCTGAGTGAGCTCAACGCGCTTGTTCACATACATGTACATAATATATACCATTTACATTTACTAACATATATACAAACAATCTCATAATACATACTTAATAAATTACACTAATGTAAAACAAATATTTGTAAAATGGTGCATAAAAAAACTGCTATAAAACATAGAGACGTTACAATAATTTAAAACAGGTACATAATTATAAAGCTGTGTTCTAAGTAATTAGTATTATTACTATGCTAAACACACACACACACACGCACCCCCCTCCCCCCCCCTCTTCCCCTCTCTTTGTCTCACATGCATACACATAAACATAGATACACAAACAGCAAACACATTTTTAAAGAGTTAATCCCTTCAATATCACCCCTGTTAAAAGTGCACATAAGGCTAGGACATGCTGGTATCATCAACCATTCTAATGTATCAGTACCAGATTAAAGATTTTTTTTTTTTTTTTTTTAAAGGTTGGACAAAAGAACAACAACAACAACAACAAAAAAGCATAATGGCACATACCAGTGCCATGTGGAAGCAAGCTGCACATTCCACCTACCAACTACCATCTCGCCAGCAAGATAAGCTCATCTACGTTTCCGCTTATACTTGAATGCCTCCACTCAGTCACAAATATAACCACAGCATCATGTCACACACAAAAAGTTACACACACACAAATAATAATTCCAAATTTGGTCAAACTCTAGCAACCACAGCTGTACAGGTATTTCATTATGTGTATATTAATTATTATATATAAAGAATATGTTAAAAGGCAAATTGGAAACATTCTTTGCACATGATCAGAAAGTATGCAAACACACGCACACACACACAAGCAAGGTTTGTCACCTTACAGCACATTGCTTGCACCCGTGCCCAGTCTGGGAATCAGCAGTTGTGTCTTGACATGACCCCTCTGTGGTTGATATGGTATTGAAATCCCAAAGGTGGTAATTAGTAATTATACATCAACACACCTAGTCTGGTTGCAAAGAGGTCAACAGGACAGACAATATAGGATTTAGAGAAGTGTTGAAGAAAACGTGAGCCGATTTGGCCTAGTGGTAAGGCGTTAGGCTGGTAAGCGGAAGGACCTCAGTTCGATACCACTTCAGCTCTCCTTTCTCTTCACAAAGGTTGTGGTCTGTGGACACTGTCGGGTGACTTTGTCCCTCACAATTATGAAACATTAAAATGGCTCTCATCACTGCCCATCTTAATGCAGAAGTCATTCTGGTGGTGACAGTGCTGGGCAGCGATATATACTTATAAATATATTATATATATAATCTACCTCTTCCCCCACCTCCATACCCACTCCCCCCCCCCCCCCCCCCCCTTCTCCTGGTCCTTAATAAACTGTACGGTTTCTGTGGATGTTAAGCACCATGTTTACTTTCAGTGCTGAACTGCACATCACTGTGACCTTGACCCTGAACACCAACCCCATCTTTTCACAAGAAAATGACCTTGACCCTGAACACCTATCTAATCTTATCACAAGACAATAACAAAGTTGATGGCAATGTATCATCAAACTAAATTTGGTTGCAGAAGTATCAGCAGTTAAGTAGATATTGTAGAAACAGCAGTTAAGTAGATATTGTAGAAACAGTCATTATATTTTGATCATAAGGGTCCTGAGATTGACATTGAAGACAGCAAAGCAATATTTCCACAGGAAGCTCCAGCTCATGATGATGCATCACCACTCCAACTTGTTACAAACATTCATAACATTACTCCGTCATTCTCTGAAATTTTATATTATGCAACACTGATCGACACAGAATTACTTTAACTGAGCCCAAACAACAATTCACTACTAAACAGAGAAGGCTGCACCACACAACTGCAAGTGACCGTTACAAAAAGACCCATTCTTGTTCAGAAAGTGAGGCATCAGCTACTGATTTAGCTTGATCCTGCATCTTAATGAACAGCACATCCACATTTTAAGAAGCCAAATTATATTACACATGGCTTGGTGCATAAAAAGGAGCAGGTAACAAACGACAGGCAGTCTAAATGTAATGGGGGTAAAAATAAGATTTGAATCTGGCGCGCACCAGCTATTGCCAGTCGGCCGTGTGACATCACACTACATGCAATGCCAAACTCCAAGCACTGGTTTACAACATCCTTCCTTCAACCACTGCCATGTTTAGTTACGCCAGAGGGTCCAGAAAACTGTCAGCTAATGAGCAGTTTTTCGTTGGTGCTCAAATGGTAGTAAGTTTGTTACAACTCGGATAAAACAACGCGTGTCATTTACAGCCACCAACAAAGTTTACACCAGCACAAATAAAACCACATTCGTTTGAATTGAGATGGAACTCTTTTTTCTTTTTTTATCCGGGGTGGATGCATTTCCATGTTTACATGCTTGCTTGGGCGCTAGGTTGCTTCCACAGTCATGTTAGTACCAGAGCATTGACCGCGTCGGTGGACAGCTGCGTGGAGATAAAGAGTGCCCCTTCAGTGGCGTAACTAAATCTGGCAGAGTTTGGAGGAAAGTGCCAGAAAGCGGTGCTCGGAGTGTGATGCAGTGCTTCAAAACAAAAACATCATTGGCTCTGGTTCCCAGTTTACTAGCAGAACTGTTAATGAAATTGCATGGATATAGTAACTGGGAAGGGATTAACGCTAAATCTTGTACAAAGCACACTTCCTCACAATTATATACATTAATATTCCTCACAGGGCAATTCAGCTAACTACTAAAGATTAATTAAAAATTTTTTTTTTTAAATACAGAAAGAAAATCACAGTTGTTTGTAGTTGGATTTTAAATTGAATATCCTGTCAACCACACACTCCACAGGGTCACCTCAGGACAACCAAATCATGCCATAAGCAAATGCACATTCCAAAACTTTTCTCACATAAAATAGTTTCTCAAGTCAATCCACAAAACTAATCCTTACTCAAACATGAAACATAGATACACAAACAGCAAACACATTTTTTAAGAGTTAATCCCTTCAATATCACCCCTGTTAAAAGTGCACATAAGGCTAGGACATGCTGGTATCACCAACCATTCTGTTTAATTTATCAATACCAGATTAAAGATTTTTTTGGACAAAAGAACTAAAAACTAAAAACTAATTATACAAACGCATAATGGCAAATACCAGTGCCATATGGCAGCATGCTGCATGTACCACCTACCAACTTCCATCTCCTAGCTGCTCAACAAGAGCCATAAAAAAAAAAGAGCCTAACTCTAAATGAAAAGCATTTGAGAGTTTTCTGGAAAAAAGTTTTCAACAATGTTTTATTTTCAACTGAAGTGCATAACCCCTTGCATGCGCACCTTTTGGCACTAAGTCATATATATATATATAGTCTAGAACCAAGGTAAAAGAAAAAAAGAAAAAGAAGAACTTCCAGGTCACTTCTTACATTTTGGTTCCTAAGGAACTGACTCAATCTGTAACTTGCAGTTCCTGTATAACATTTGGGTCATAATATCTACCTCTCTCATGATGCTCCACATCAGCAGGCTGGTTCTTCATTCGACCTGCCCTACTTCTCTTTAAAACAGCTTCTGCAGCTGCACTTGCACCATCCTCAAGCTCAGAAATGCTTTCAGTGTCTTCCATTTCAATTTGAACTGAGGAAGATCGTTCTGCAGGCTTTACACCTGCAGACCTCCCTTGACCTGGCCTACTTTCCACTGAGGCAACTGTTGAAGCTGCACGTTCTGCTGGCAGGAGCATTTCATCAGCACTACCCTCATTTGAACTGAATTTCCCAGCAATGCTCCCATCATCTTTCACATCAGGACAGGATTCTGCAGCTGGATGCTGAGGACATTTAAAAAATCTGGTCACTTTTTCCCAACAGTATGCAAATTTGCAACAAAATTTATCCACAGCACACATGCCACACACTGAGATGAAAATGCAAACCAATCCAGTGATGCCAGCTTTGATGATACAAGAACCTTGTTCTTCATTGTTCAACTCATCAGTGTTATTGTGATCATACACAGGTGGAGTGGTGCTTTCAGCACCTCTGTGGTTGAAGGTGTCACCCTTACTCTTAGCAGAATCAGATTGTTCCTGACTGTTGTCAGTAACAGTACCACTACCAGCAGACACATTCTTTCGAAATTCGCATGGGCTGACATCTTGATCCCAGTAGCAGTCAAAAATACTGGATGCATTGTCTCTTCCTGTACAGTTGTACTTCACATTACAGTCCAACTGCCTACACCAGAATTTCAGGTAGCATATCGCAGGGGGTTGAGCGGCAGACCTGGGTTCATCACCCTCACAATGCCAGCTAGGCTGGCTCTGCTTTCCATGATCACCATCACCCTGACCCACTGGACAGCTGCCTGGAGGAGACACTTCCATCGAAATGTTGCATCCACAGTCAGCATTAGTACTATTAGTATGACAATGAAGGACCATACTTTGGGTTATCTTGCATTCAAACCCCTCTGGAAATGAATAGAAAAAACCTGGTCTTGGCCATCCTATAATCAGTGTTTTCACGTCATATATTTCATTCTCTAAACCAGTACAGAAACGATGGCATGTATACAACCCTGGCAAGTCCTTAGTGTCTGGACTGGACTGAAATTTTAATTGGTCTTTTTTGTATCTCCACTTCACAGGGGCTTCTGGTTCTTGCTTTTGGCCACGTCTGATCAAGTCTTCAGGTAAACTGAGTATTTTACTGTGATCAGTCATCGCCAGGTCTGAGGTCTGTTTGTTATACGTTACATTATTATGCTTAAATATATCAATATGGCAGTTTCCAGTCGTGTGTGTGATCATTTGGAGAGGCATGTTACAGGTGCATTCAAGGTGTGACATCACACTGGCAACGACTCCTTCTGCCACTGCCAGTTTAGAGTGGACAGGAGTTGACAGGCACCAAAAGACGAGTGCACATAGCCACAGCATGGCCAGTTTTCTGGCTGAAACAAGAAGAAAAAAATTCTTGACCTTTTGTGACAATTGCAATTCTATTACTGAAGTTAGTACTGGTTTTATTCCCAGGGCCCGATGTCAACTTTATTTCCTACCTGCCCTGTAGGGCAAGTAAAATTCACTTGGCCGGCATCATTTTTTGGTTGCCTGAACTTTTCACTACATGCACCAACCAAGTGAGAGTAAAACACCAAAACAAACTAACAACAAAGTAAAGCAATTCTCCACAGCTAGATGTCTATCTGGAAATTCATGCATTTTACTGTGGTAATAGACCCCTTTTGTTTATCTCGCTGTCGCACAGTGACAACCATTCAGAGTCGGCTACAAAGTTCTACAACTCCTTCAAAGCGGATGTAGGGGAGAACGTGCTGACGCTGACTTAAGCGTACTGAGATTTGACCGGGCTGAATCATTTCAGATGCCCACAGACTTCATAAACTTTCCAGTTAATTCAATCTGTTGACCGAGAAAGAAGCTCCAGCACCTGGCTGGCTGTTGCTGTTATTATTTTTTTTAAATCCCTTCGGGGTCAGCCAGTAGGGGTGGGGAGCATTTAGTGTACGCCAGCACAAGTGAACGCAATCCACCTAGGTGTGTGTGGGGGGGTTGGTGTGCGTGCATGTATGTGTATGGGCATGTAAACCTGTGAACATATGTGTGTGTGCGTCAGTACGAGTGTGTATGCATGCGCATGCAGGTGACTCTATGAGTGCGGGCTGTTTGTGTGTCAGTTTCACTTTGTTTTGCATGACTAAGTATGTGTAATGATGTATTATTATGCTATCGCTTTTGTGTGTGAGGATTTATGCATTCCATACTTTGATTAAATGACATAGCTCTTTCAGTTGCTCAAGCTGCACTGATTATTTATTTGCCGCAGGCTATAGTCTTTTGACTATTGTGGTTTGGTGATGCGTTTACTATTAGGTTTGTCGGTAGTCCGCCGTTTCTATTTGTCAGGTCAAGCTAAGTACTTCTTCAAGTTATTCGATTTAAAGGAACAAGCAAACCAAACCAAACAACAACATATTAAATAAAATTTCAAAAAATGAAAAGAAGAAAGAAAATGACCATGTATAAATGATTCAAAATTTAAAAGAGCGCAACAACAGACAATCCTTATATATATATAAACATTATTAGATATAATAATATTGGTTACAGAAATGTGCTGTCAAACAAACAGTAGCTCACACATTCAAATATGATTAATAGGCTTAAGGCTATATACTCAGCACAAGTATAATCACTATTCCCATCCTGTCTGCCTTCACACCCACACCCATACACCATTTCACTGCCTCCCAGTCCTACACATCCACACGCACACATACATGTATACACCCACCCTCATATCTCAGTCTCTCTCTCATATGCTCACACACACACACACACACACACACACACACAAACGTGTGCACGCATACACGCATGCACAAGCACAAATAACGGACCAAGCCGGGCAGCCTCATAAATTATTCCTAAAACAGGATGAAAATCATGAAATTAGTGAAAGCTGTTAGAGACAGAGAGAGAATTAGCCTAAACGATTGTATATAATTATAGTAAAATTTAAGGGAAGACTAAGAAATCAGAAATTAAAGGTCTCAACACAGCAACACACTCACCCTCACATGCAGCACTTGATGCACACTACACTAGTGACACGTCCTGCCCGCAAAACGACCTAATTAATGCAGTTACTCCCCTGCTTCCCTCACATACACACATTCTCTTGTTCTAACAACAGTGGTATATACTGTAGTAATTAAGTCATAAGTGCACAGCCGGTACACTTGAATAAGATGGAGAAAAAATAAATGTTAAAAAAAAAAAAACTTCATTCGCAACAGACTGGGCCTGGGATCATTCTTGAGTCAGCACCACAGAATACGATACTTTGCCTTTTTACTGAAACTAAATGACACTTTGACAGACATTCCACGGTTTCCTGACTTTTATTCGACCAGTGGTGCAGTTGATTATACAGCAGTGATCTTTTGCGCCTGTTTTGTCACTGTGAAATGTGAGTTTTTCACTACTACTAGTACTAGGGAAATACAGCTATGTGCTCGGCCAGCAACCCAGCTGACATGTTCCCCCCTACTTCCGGCAGATTTTACATGCCAGTCCACTGCGCATGCATGAAAATCTAAGTGAAAGGGGTCTAATTGCTGCTATTTTCCTTCATTTATTTTTATTGTCAACTTTTGGACCACACTTACTGTTTAGAATGTTAATTGTTATCAGCCTCAGAGAGCAACATTTTCCCAACGTCACATACATCATAGAATATCTAAGACAACATATAAGATTTAAGTGACAGTTCACACTCTGACTCTGAGTCTAAAGATTATATTAAAACCAAACAGACTGAAGCGAGAATGCCTCTGAGTTAGAAAAGAAAGAAAGAAAGAAAAGAAAAGCTGCACAAGCGCAGCGCTTATGCCTACGTAGTTCTTCTGATTGTGCAGAAACACACTGATCTTATCAGAAACAGGTAAGTGGTATCAAGTTCCTCCTCATGGAGTTATACTTTTAAACAAACTCCAATTATATCAATGTTTGGACACAAATGGAAAGCAAGCTGTAAGTCTAAATGACAAGCAACACATAATATGCATCATGTATAAGTGTAAAAATAAAAACACACAACAAATGAAACAACAACGGACTTTGACACTGAGTACCATGTCTCACTACCATACATATCTGAACTAGGCTGACCCTAAAGTAAAGAGTTGCCTCCTTTCTTACACATGCTGTCAGTTATCAAAAGACTTATTATTCCACCACTGAACTCCTACACGTTATTTTACTTACCACACACATACAGTATATATATATATTGTAAAGAAGCAGAAAAGAGAGAGAAACAAGTGCACCTGATTAACTGTCATAAATAAACCTTTACTGTCTACATGTAAAAACTTGTCAATCTTCTATTTCTTCACCTGATTAACTGTTATGAATAAGCCTTTGCTATGAGTATGCGGATTTCGTTTGCGAGAAGGTGCAAACATTGTTCTGGGAAGCCCAGGCCGGCTGCCAGTTGGGGTTGTCCACAGCTGACACAGCAAAGTTTGCTGCAGCACACATCTGGCATGTGGCCCCAAACCCTGCAATTTGGGCACACCAGCTCTTTGCTTCTGCATTGCGCTTTAAGATGGCACAGCTTGTTGTACGTGGTGCCTGACCGGTGGCACATAGGGATGTTGGGTAAGTGAGCTGAGAAAAATGTAATTTTGACTGCCTGAGATTTGGTGCCATAGTTATCTCAGTTAGTCAGGTGGCGCGGTTCTTTAACGTTTGATTTGTCCACCAGAAATTCACAGTCTACTGCTACTGGGATTGGCTTTATGACTCCATCTGCTGATGGTTTTGGTTTTGAACAAGATATGTTGACACCTGCAAGCACTTTCACTTTGAGACGAGTCTCCTGCTGTTGCCTCGATCAGCAGCTGATGAGGAACTTGCCTGATGGTAGCGGGTGTTGTGACAGGATGGGCGCTATGGTTTGCTTGAAGAGATTCGCTGTCACTGGGCCTTTCTCAGTGAAGATAGCTGACCCTATTCTCAGGTCTTATAAAATCACAGGATGCTGCAAGAAGGTAGGTGGTGGTTAACCGGAGGGCATTTGTTTTTGGTGTTCGTGGTTTGGTTTTTCGATATGGCCTGGGTTTTCAACTGGTAGGAGCACCAGGTGCCACTTGAGTTGACAGTTTAGCTTTAGCCTGACAGGCTCTTTTGTTTTGCCTAGGTTTTTGTGGCTTGAATTTATTGGCTTCGTTTTCCATGGAATTTAGACTGCCTGTTGATTTTTTTTGGTCTTCAGTACTAGCTCCTACTCTTCTTGGGGTCTGGGTTCTATTATGGCTAGTGTCTGAATCCCTGATGTTAAGAGTCCAGTTCCCTAGGCGGTTGTCAAAGTTTTGTGTCAGCACTCCTGACAATGTACTTAACTCATTGTGTCAGTGGTCCACATGGTACCAACTGCTTATAAAAGTTAATATAGGTTTAAAATTAAATCATTAGCCCTTTCATCGCCAACAGTGCATGCAAAGTATACACCTGGAAACCAGCAGTGCAGAAGCATGCTGCAGCTCAGAACCAGCTGTGCAGGAGTGCTACATTGCAGATCATGACCTACCTACTTTAATTGCAGATCACTACCTACCTACTTGAAACTGCTGTATTTCCTCAACCACTCATCCAGTCTTATTCATCCATATGTCAATTTAAAGACCACTGAATGGAGCACGAACTGGGTTGGTTTATTTTTAGATTAAGGTTTGATTTACTTTAATTGCAGATCACTACCTACCTACTTGAAACTGCTGTATTTCCTCAACCACTCATCCAGTCTTATTCATCCATATGTCAATTTAAAGACCACTGAATGGAGCACAAACTGGGTTGGTTTATTTTTAGATTAAGGTTTGATTTTGCTGTCAGTCAATGGAATGCATTATGTGTTAAGCATTTATGCATAATTTGTTTGCAATTCACTCATGATAAAGTCAACAATGAAAGTCTCAAACTGAACCACTGTCATTATTAGAAGTGAGTACATTCGGTGACTGATCATCCATAATCACCTTCGCCCTGATAAAACTAACCGGTTGAATGGGTGTAAAACACCAACTCATCCATAACCATGCTCAGTGCTTGCTCCATACTGAAAAGGAACAGCTGCATGTGAGGAACTGCTCATTAATGAAGAGCTAGCAATTTTCCTAAGTCAGAAAAATATTGAAAATGCTGTAAAAAATGAACAAAGACAAAGAGATTTCAGCACCAAATGAAAGCCAGTCTTGTTTTTGTCACGTGACTAACTTTGGGTCCACATGTGATTATTCACAAAAGATTCAAGAGGTTTACTAACTCCACTGACCCAATCAGCATCACTGGTGTTCTCGCTACAAGCCGCTGCTCAGTGACATTGGCGTTCTTGCTGCACATCACTGGTCTGCGACTTTAGTATGAAACTTGAAAGGTTTAATTCAAATTTATACACCTACTTTGACTATTTTGACTACACCTTATTTGTTCCTTTTCTTTAATTTGGAATGGAAGGTTGAAAAGGTCTGTACCCAAACTTCTGTTTCCCTAACTGAGAATTGAGAATGGATCCCAAAAACATCTACATTCCTAATCTGCACCTAGCAATTTGAAATGATTACTTCGCTTGGTTTTACAGCCAGAAAGCTAAACTACAGCTATACTCACTAAGACGAGTACTGCCGGAGGCCTCTGGCTGGTTGAACCTCTTTTGCCGTCAAGGGGTCCTGTCCAAGAGGGTCTGCGCCAGGCCTTGACTGTGTGGTGACTTTGGCTCTTGCTGTTGCTGCTGAAAGAATTTGTAGTGACACTTTTGTTCTAAAGGTCTGGAAAGCCATTAGAACTTAGATAAAGGGTAAGGGTGGTTCTAATTCAATTAACCATTTAAAGGTTAACAGTATGCTTATTACTGACAAAAAATAAAGTTGTGGAACAAACAGTTACAAATCTTTCTAAAAATTATCTCTTTTTTTTTAATTCTTCTGATTGTCAAACAAAGGGTTAAATTTAAAATGTTAAAAGAAAAAAAGACGACTGGCCTTCCCTTCTAAAAATGAAGACCTCTGACAACTTTCTTGACCTCCCCAGTATCTTCAGACAGCACTCGAACTACCTCTCCAATATAAAAATCTTCACGGAAGTAGACTCTATCTTCTGCCCCAAATGCTGGAACTTGAAGTCCTGCATGAAGTCTGCGTCCACATTTTCTTCAGGTTCAATCTCCATTTCAGCTTCTGATTCTGCATGTGAGTCACCATTTTGCTATTCTAAACCCATATCTAATTCGGAGTCAGAATCAATTACCCAGGGAGATGCCTGAGGCAGCTAGAATGTGCTGACTTCTGCTTCACTTCTCCCAAGGAAAATCAGAAGGTTCTTGACTAAATGGAGCAGGCTGCTTGTGATCTTAATAGAGACTTCAGTTCCATGACGACACGCTTTCACTTTCACTGTTTCAACACTTGTTGAGCCTGCACTGCCACCTTCTGGTTGGTCCTGGTTCCACAAGCTGCAAGAAGTGCATCACCCTGTTCAGGTGTAGTGCATGGACCATGGTGGAGCTGACGCTGATCCATTGGCATTGTTGTGATGATGGTCAGTTATGTTTCTTCTCAGCATCAATGTGCTTTTTCTGCCACTGTTCTTCTAACACTGCCTTCCTCTTGGCCGCTGCATCCTTTTCTGCCTCAGCTGGCTGCTTCCTGGCCTGTGGCACTTTTCTCGCACACATTCAACAAATAAATTTGTTCTTGGTAGTTGTTTTGTTTTTGAGGAATCAAGCTGACACAGACCTGTTTTGCTTGAGGACGTTGATGGTGGAATGGTATTTAAACACTCAAACAGAGAGAAGCAGATCTCCTCTTGAACAAGCTGAAGTGCAAATCCCCAAACATCTGTTCACCAATCAGATTTGTCAAGTGCAAATGGCTTATTTTGCATCCTCAGGAATACCCTATTTTTTAATAGTGTCCTTCACTCTTCAGGCAAAAAATCAGCTAGCTGACATTCTGTGACTTTGACAAGTCCACTGCATAGCTCCTGCAGGATGACTTTTACTATGGTCCTCTGGTTGTCATCCAAACCCGAAGTGTTCACTGTGATTTGATTTGAAAGCAGTATTTGTTGAACACTGAGACCGAGGCCAAAACTCACCATCAGGAAATGTTTAGAGAACTAACTTATTACGTCTGTTTCAAAAAATCTGATTATACACCAGTTTCAGCATACATGTGACTAAGTGCCAAAAGGTGTGCATAAAAAGAGGACACAGTAGGTCAGAAAAAAGGTCTGAAATAAAGTAAAAAGAAGTAGGTTTTTACTTTTAGAATGTATACTATATTTGTAATCTTCACTTCAAAGTGGAAGATAACAACTTTATTAGTTTTTGCGAAAATGAGCTTTGAAAGCTGAGAAGTGTATTATGTCAGATGTCAGGGATTGCGACACAGAAGTGCTGCTGTATGGCTGGTAAATTATTATTTTTATTCCCAACCACTTTAGACAGATTAAGGATGTCCTCACAAGTATTTTCAAATAAATTTATTGCAGTCTGACTTCTTACATAAATACTGATGTGTACTGTTTGTCGCAATATCTGACATCCGACATAATTAATCTTTTGACCTTTTCTTTCTGACAACAAAAAACACAAAGTTTCATCCATTCTGCCATTCAGACATTCTAGTGCAGGTAAAAGACACACTGGAAAGTCAGTTTTGAGGAATTTGTTAATTTTTTTGACATAGCACAAAACAAAACAAAACTACATAAAGTGTCGAACATCAGCATTACAGCAAAGTATGACAGTGTCATAAATGTGACTTGACAGTGCAATAATTATAATTATTGAAGATTCTACATTTCTCTTCAACTACAAATATAAAAACATATATATATAAACACAGTGCTACATTCAACTTATGATTGTTGGCTTTTAGTTTTACTGCAGAATCATAAAATGTCGAACATCAGCTTGCAATAGGTAGCGGCAGCCTCTCATCGCCTATGCGGGAACATCGGAACTTTGCTCAATTTTACTGTATTTCAGTCACTAATTTCTCCACAGTCTCTGAATGTATCCTCTTGGATATTATATGAATAAAAGGAATGTTTTCTTCGCATTCTTATGGTTGTTTTTATGTTTGCATGCAATGTACCTCGAAAAATCGCCAGTTGATTTTCTACGGGAGGTATTTGCCGTTTGTCCGGTGCCGATCACGCGGTCCAAGACTTGAACGAAAACAGTCGATGTGTTTATCCGCTCGGTGACAAAGCGATACGCGCTGTACACAGCAATATGTGGTATCACTGGATCGGAAATTGAATGCCGATTCCAGTGGTGTAAACGCCGTGGTCGTTTACAAACATCTCTGGTCACTAGAACGCATTTTAGTCAGAAACTCGCAAAACAATTCAATTTTAAACCACAAAACTCCCTCAAATGTCTAAAATATCCCCCACAAAATGAAGCTGAATCCGTACCCTTTTGACTGAGGTATGCGTCTAATGGACTGATGACCTGTGGGTCTTTCACAAGCCAATAAAAGACCGCAATAAAGGCGCTTTTTTCAAATTGAGTTCATCCAAGATGGCATCGACCGCGTGGAGTTTTTGTGACTCGATTGCCGAGTTTTGGCACAGGATTCGTGAGTATTCTCTTCACCTGGCTCCAGTTTACTGAATTTGGTGATAGTTTATCTCATAATTTAGCATTTTTATATGATATTTTGATTCATTCTTGCAGGATTTGCCTAAAATCTTACGAATTTCTCGACCGACTCAAAGTTCTGTCTTTGTTTACAAATACGACTAACCGGAAGTTGTCGATCACTCGCTTGTTCTCCTAAATATTGCCAAAATACGCCAAAGTTTCACAAAAATAGTCATTGAAATATATTCTCTGATGTCTTCTGGAACAGTATTATTTGGGGGGGGACGAACCTTTGACGTAAATTCGTGGCGATGGCTGTTTTCGTGATCAAAATTCTTCATCAGGGGAGGTAACTAAGATGCTGAGAAAACAGTCGACTTCATAATAACTTCTGCACTTGAACTCTGTTAAAAGTCTTTTTCGTTTTTCAACGATCGTAATTAAATTCTCAAACTTTAATAGTATGTTGACCAGCATTTCTAGTTCAAAATTATAAGTGGATTTCTGCTTTGCTAACGGTAGCCAGTCTGATATTGTGATAAGTGATGATAAAATCATAACAGATAAGAGTTAAGGCCTGAGTGATAATGATTATTATTAATTATGCTGTAGGCCGTAGATCATTCTGTCAATGAAGATCAACAGAAACAACAAAACTGTATTGTTGTTTTCCTGCAGATGATGACCAGTTTTCCAAACTGAAGGCTGTTTTCCTGGCAACTGGGAGAGGATGCCGGCAAGACCTTCCTCTGGTTGAAGTGGACAACCGACTGTTAGTGCAGCTACTTCTCCTGAAAGATGAGGGATCCAAGACTTTGGATGAGACTGCATTCTTCCAGCAACTTCTCAAACCAGATCTGGTCAAGACAGTGCTGCTTTCTCGTCTGCGGTATTTATGGTCAACAGACTGAAGGAGCTGTTTGGAGGCGAGCCACTTCCAGAACTTCCACCTCTTCACGGCCATGGCGGCTGCCAGCAGTGATGTCAACAAGTGGAAGAGGAATCTGACCCAGGAGATGTCGACTGAACCAAATGATGAATCAGAACCTGATGAACCTGAGTTTGAAACCAGCTTCAGATTTCAACAGGAGGGCGACATTGTGGCAGTCTACAATGTAGAAGATTTCTTTTTCAGCAAAGTCACCAGGATCATCAGTGAGGAAGAGGGGCAATAGTCAATTTCTTGGAGAAGGCGGCAGTAAAGATGGAGTTGTTGTGTACAGGTGGCCATGCTCTGAAGATTACACTCAAATCTCCTCCGCAGTTGTGTTTGCCAAGAATCTGCAACTTGCACCTTCATCATTGTCTCCAGGGATGTTCATTCTTTGTTGAATCTCGCAGGAATTTATTTGGCAGATATCAAGCACTCAGATGCTATTTACAGTGAAATCACCTGTAGACCGTGTCAACTGACTCCAAATCACAGCCTTGTAGGCCTGTGTGTTCATGGATGATAAAGGTGATACTGCTGTACCATGTTTTCTTTAGCATACACGTCCTTTTTCTGCTGTGAAAAGTGAAGATTTTGCAGACTTTAAGACTAACACTCAAAATAAGTGCAAATGCTGCTGCAAATGTACTTCACACTTAGTTTAATGTACATGCAAAGTTTCATGGCTGTATCTGTAGTAGTTTTCAAGTTATGAGTTAAAGTATGAAAACCATTAGATTTGTCCTTTTTTTCCACTGTGAAAAGTGAAGTTTTTGCAGGCTTTAAGATCTATCACTCTCAAAATAACTGCAAATGTTGCTGCAAGTGTACTTCACACTTAGTTTAATGTACATGCCAAGTTTCATTGCTGTATCTGTAGTGGTTTTCAAGTTATTACCAGTTAAAGTGTGGCAACCCACATATTTGTGTTTTTTCCGCTGTGCAAATTGAAGATTTTGCCAACTTTAAGACCCTGTAACTTTAAAAGTAAGAGTCAGAGCTGCTTAGAAAAAAATAAGTCCAAAGACTGTGATAAACCCTGCTTGGAAATCCATCGGGAAAGCTGTCATTGCCATATGTTACCCACTGTGTGGTGTCAAAAGTGCTCTTTCATGCAAATTGGCAAGCTCAGAATTGCTTTTTGGAGCAACTTCAGCCCTCTGCTTATGTTTTATCTTTCTTTGCTGACCATATGATTTAGCTGTAACAAAGTGCAACCAAGGTATACTTTTGAAAAGTGTAAGTATTTGGATTCTCCCATGTTCATGAGAACCACTATGGGGGGGTAAATTTGAGAAAATGTAATAAACTGTTTACTGTCGCGCAAAACTGTATTTTCGAATGGCTATATCTTTGGAACTAATTAAGATAAACAGTTACTTTTTTTTTCCATTTTCTTGTATCAATATGGCCTGTCTGAAAATGCATAAATTAAATTGCTGTTGTAAAATTTAAATTTTGGCTGCCGCTACCTACATACAGAAATTGTTTAGATCATTTTGGAGTATTGCTTGATCTTCAGCCGTGAAGATGGGGCACTGGCAGATGGTGTCATCTTCAAACAATCTCAGTCTGGAGGTAGGCCGTTGTGGCAGCTAGGTCACTGATGTATAGGAGTTAGGACAAACAATTCTGGGCCAAGAACACTGCCTTAAGGCACCTCCGAGTCCAATGGGACAAAGTGTGACCTCATAAATAATAATAATACATAAATTTTCTATAGCGCTATTCCCCGCTGAGTGAGCTTAACGCGCTTGTTCACATACATGTACATAATATATTACATTAACATTTACTAACATATCATATACAAACAATACATACTTAATAAATTACACTAATATAAAACAAAAATTTGTAAAATGGCACATAAAAAAACTGCTATAAAACACAGAGACGTTACAATAATTTAAAACAGGTACATAATTATAAAGCTGTGTTCTAAGAAATTAGTATTATTACTATGCTAAACACACACACGCACGCATGCATGCATGCGCGCGCGCACACACACATGCACCTCCCCCTCCTCCTTCTGCCCCTCTCTTTGTCTCACATGCAGACATTCTCTCTCTCTCCCCACCCACCATCTCATACCATCAACATGACAGCTTGTTGATCTCCCAGGAAGCTCTTGATCCATGTGTTTGTTCTACCAGTGATCCCATAAAGGGACATTTTGTGAAGCAGGCCTTGGAGACGTCCAGCCCACAAGGTCTACCAGTTTCCCTGCCTGAAAGTCATGCACGAGTTCACTGATTTTAGTGATTAGGCCAAGGAGTTGGGTTTCACATGAGCAACCACATCTGAAGCCATATTGTTCAGGAGCTATGATGATGTTGTCTTACTGCATGATGCTACTGATGACAATATGCGAGAATCTTGCACTAGTTGCCCACGACACTTGTGAAGGAAATTGGTTGGAACTTTTTTGAATGGTAGCATTCTTAAAGACAGGTGTGATAAGTGTGGTTCTCCAATCTTCAGGCACAGTTCTACTACTGAATGATGAGTTGATGATCAAGGTCATACTCATAGCAGGGGCAATTTTGTCCTACTCCTGGTCATGTCAGCAGTTATTGGTCTGAAATAATAAGGCAATAACAACCAACAAGAGAAACATCAACAAAAAATCCTATCCACAAACATAATTTATCCATAAAACACAATGAACAAATCAATAAAATTAGAAGTATCAAACCTAAACTAAAACCAAACAAACAAAATAAAAGGTCTAGGAGTACTTACTAAACCATCAGTAAATGACTCTTAGTGGCCTTACAAAACTTAAACAAAAAGGTGTCAAATGTAATCAGCGACACATTTTGGGGTAACCCTGACGTCCGACCGACTTAATCCTCGTTTTTGTTGTTGTTGTTTTTTGTTATTACTGGCCGTCCCCGATTTCACAAGTCGATCTTGTCAAACGATGCGCTATGCAATGTTGGGATGGCAACTGTCATATTCCACAAATGTCTGCATTGTGCAACTGGAAGTCAGTTTTACGCCACATGGTGATCGGGCGTCCAAATTACAGCAAGAGCTAATTCTTGAGATACTAGCACAACGTCAGCCACCGCAAATCTCACCCGTTGCGTAAAAACGACATTTCGTCCTACTGCGCTCTACCCTAACACAAAAGATCATCTAAATAACTGTTAACTAGCTGATTTGATCAAATAAACGGTGCAAAATTGTGATCGGACATCAGGATCGGACGGCAGCCTCACGAAAATAATTGCGACATACCTTTCGATGTTCGCAGCAGACGATTCCTTCGACGCCATTCAAATCAAATGTGACCGGGAAGTGTCACGCGGTGCCTTCGTGTTTGTTAACAAGTGTAAACCTATAATATTTTGTTTTTCGCTCACAACTTGTTAGATAATCGGACGTCATATATTGCGAAAAAAATTGAGCAGCAAATTTTGTTGACCGCGAGTCTGATGTGCAATGACGTCACTTCCGCTCATGTCAAGGGTCAAAGTTATTTTCATTCTGTTGTCGAAAGTTCGCGATACAGATGACGTCCGATCAAATAAAGTTCGATATGCTTTTTACAAAAGCATAATTTAGAGAAAGTTTTTCTGATGCATGGATCTTGTAAAACGATCTTTCGCGAACATAACAGATGGGATAAATATATAACTTTTCCTTGTTTTCTTTAACCAAACCACGCCGACAGAGACGGCGGCTCTGTGCCACTAACTGTTCGTTTTGCGTGGTTGAATTTCAGCAGTAAAATCACACTTTATCAGACATATTTCCCAAACCGCTTCAAAATTTCTGCTTCTATTATTTCAACTATATCCTCGTTCATTTTCACACACATTCAACCCACACTCATGACAACAACAACAACAAATCATACATCTTTTATCGCTCAGTGACTCCAACCAAGTCACCCATTGCTACCACACCTTCTGGCACTTAGTCATGTACATTTTTTTTTTTTATATATTTTTTTTTAGCATTCATTGTGTGCTGTCAAAATGTGACTTGCCCTGTTGATGTGAGACGAACTGGTTAACTGGGCGTAAAATGTAAAACATCAAGTTACTCAGTTACTCAGTGGTGGGGTTGGACTAACTGGTTGTTGTCTGCTAGCTGTTCTGTGGGCCGCTCATGAAATTCTGCAAATGAAAGTTGGTGTTCAGGTGATCAGGTGATCCGGTAGCGGTAGTTCTGCTGATGATCTCGCTGTGAGCTCTCTGTGTGACTCGTGACAAACCCTGGCTGCAAGTGCCACAGACAGACATTTAAACAGCCAATCACGTATCTTTCTAAAGTATTCTCAAGGGAGATAAAGGACGTGTGCCGGTTGATGTTAGTCTCCCCCACCCCCACCCCCACCCCTCCACCGAGTCAGTTATAGAACTTTCCTTCGGCGGCTAAACTTCTCGTTTAAACAACTTGAGGAGGTTAAACGAACATGATCAGCGTTAAAAGTTTTGTAATTGTACGTGTCGTTGATTTTATAACGATTTTAGAAAAGGACTTTCCCAGACAGTGTTACTAATGTAGCGGGAGAGCTGTGCAAGCTAGCCCTGAGTTCCCCCACCCCTTCTCTCCAGTCGGACCCTTCCCTGGCCGGTGCCGCGCGGCGCGGTATGAAAGTACCTGCTCGGTTTGTGTGGTTTTGGGGGCGGGGATAGCTCAGTGGTTAGAGCGCCGGACTCGTGATTGAAAGGACGCGGGTTCGAATCCCTGCTGGAACGGCGGGAGAATTTTTTTCTCCAGGGTCGACTTTCTGTGCTGACTCTTATTTCGGTATCCGTTCCACCCCCGTGTTACCACAGTAGCACGTAAAAAATCCCGGTCATTCTGCCAAAAGTGCAGGTGGCAGGTTACAGCTAAACACGCATACACCTTACGCATGTGGCTTTTATTGAACCGTGCTTCGGCATTGGTCACAACTTGTCCCTAATATGTCAAATGACATCTGAGGACATTAAGCATCAACTCATCATCATCATCAGGTTTGTGTGGGGGGCGGGGATAGCTCAGTGGTTAGAGCGCCGGACTCGTGATTGAAAGGTCGCGGGTTCGAATCCCTGCTGGAACGGCGGGAGAATTTTCTTCTCCAGGGTCGACTTTATGTCTTTATGTGCTGACTCTTATTTCGGTATCCGTTCCACCCCCGTGTTACCACAGTAGCACGTAAAAAATCCCGGTCATTCTGCCAAAAGTGCAGGTGGCAGGTTACAGCTAAACACGCATACACCTTACGTATGTGGCTTTTACTGAACCGTGCTTCGGCATTGGTCACAACTTGTCCCTAATATGTCAAATGACATCTGAGGACATTAAGCATCAACTCATCATATCCAGGTTTGTGTGCGGGGGGGGCGGCGGGATAGCTCAGTGGTTAGAGCGCCGGACTCATGATTGAAAGGTCGCGGGTTCGAATCCCTGCTGGAACGACGGGATAATTTTCTTCTCCAGGGTCGACTTTCTGTGCTGACTCTTATTACGGTATCCGTTCCACCCCCGTGTTACCACAGTAGCACGTAAAAAATCCCGGTCATTCTGCCAAAAGTGCAGGTGTCAGGCTACAGCTAAACACGCATACACCTTACGTATGTGGATTTTATTGAACCGTGCTTCGGCATTGGTCACAACTTGTCCCTAATATGTCAAATGACATCTGAGGACATTAAGCATCAACTCATCATCATCAGGTTTGTGTGTGCATAGTTCAGGAGCTGTGTGAGAGTCGAGGTGGACGTCCTGGGCTGTCCGTCCTAACGAGCCGTCTGGTTTCCGTGGACGTAAAGATTTACTGCACCGTGCTTCAGCATTGGTCACAACTTGTCCCTAATATGTCTCATGACATCTGAGGACATTAAGCATCAATTCATCATCAGGTTTGTGTGTGAGCCGGTTTGGCCTAGCGGTAAGGCGTTAGGCTAGTAAGCGGAAGGACCTCGGTTCGATACCGCTTCGGCTCTCCTTTCTCTTCAAAAAGGTTGTGGTTTGTGGACACTGTCTTGTGACTTTGTCCATCACTTCCTACTGAAACATTAAAATGGCTCTCATCGCTGCCCATCTTAATGCAGACGTCATTCTGGTGGTGACAGTGTAGCGATAGGTATATAATTTCCCTTTCCCTCTCCCCCCACCTCCATACCCCCTTCCCCCCCTTCTCCCCGTCCCTAATAAGCCGCACGGTTTCTGTGGACGTTAAGCACCATGTTTACGGTTTGTGTATCATAGTTCAGGAGCTGTGTGAGAGTCGAGGTGGACGTCCTGGGCTGTCCGTCCTAACGAGCCTTCTGGTTTCCGTGGACGTAAAGATTTATTGCACCGTGCTTCGGCATTGGTCACAACTTGTCCCTAATATGTCTCATGACATCTGAGGACATTAAGCACCAATTCATCATCAGGTTTGTGTACATAGTTCAGGAGCTGTGTGAGAGTCGAGGTGGACGTCCTGGGCTGTCCGTCCTAACGAGCCTTCTGGTTTCCGTGAACGTAAAGATTTATTGCACCGTGCTTCGGCATTGGTCACAACTTGTCCCTAATATGTCTCATGACATCTGAGGACATTAAGCATCAATTCATCATCATCATCATCAAGGTTTGTGTACCATGTGCTGAAAAGTGCTGGTCAACCCATACCCCTCGAGTTTACATGCTGAAAAAGTGTGTTGCTCTTCCCTTAGTTATTAGAAGACCTATGCTGCAAAGTGTGGGCACGCATGTTTAGTAATTAAGAGACCTGTGCTGCAAAGTGCGGGCACGCATGTTTCGTTATTAAGAGACATGCGCTGCAAAGTGTGGGCACGCATGTTTAGTAATTAAGAGACCTGTGCTGCAAAGTGCGGGCACGCATGTTTAGTAATTAAGAGACCTGTGCTGCAAAGTGCGGGCACGCATGTTTAGTAATTAAGATACCTGTGCTGCAAAGTGTGGGCACGCATGTTTAGTTATTAAGAGACCTGTGCTGCAAAGTGCGGGCACGCATGTTTAGTTATTAAGAGACCTGTGCTGCAAAGTGTGGGCACGCATGTTTAGTAATTAAGAGACCTGTGCTGTAAAGTGCGGGCACGCATGTTTAGTAATTAAGAGACCTGTGCTGCAAAGTGCGGGCACGCATGTTTGGTTATTAAGAGACCTGTGCCGCAAAGTGCGGGCACGCATGTTTAGTAATTAAGAGACCTGTGCTGCAAAGTGCGGGCACGCATGTTTAGTAATTAAGAGACCTGTGCTGCAAAGTGCGAGCGTTAGTTAAGTTTATGTTTGTTTGTTTTCTTGTGCTGCAAAGTGCAAGTATTAGTTAAGTTAGTGCAAGGGTGCAACTTACTTTTGTAGGTAATTGGTGCTGAGCTTATGCCGGTAGCTAAGTTAGCTATGGTTTAGTGCATAGGTTAGGCATAGTCATGCGTCAGTTTGATTTGCTCTTGAGTGTACTGTATGTGTAACATGCGGTAGTGTAAATAAAACTGTATGCATTTCTTTGTTTGGTTCGTCACTATAATGGGAGTATGTACTGAGACGGAGTGTGGTCAGTGCGCGCGTTTGTGAGCGTGCCTCAGTGTTTTCGTCATGTTGGTACATGTGTACAACTTCTGTCTCCACTTATCTTTTGTCTAGTGTCTGTTTTAAGTGGCATAAGTGCATAGTGAAACGGCACACCTACCTCTGAGGAGCGGACAAACAACCAAACACTAACACAAGGTTTTTTTTCTGGATACCAAGGTCGGTCGATTGTAGTGATTTTCAGTTGAACACAACGCGAGGAACTTGACATTGAAAGGCACACTACATGAGGATGACTAGAGACAATGGTTTATTCCAGTGTGAGTGTCTCTCCTTGGCAATCTCCAGCCTCCCCCTGAACCTAAAATGAGGAACGGGCCGCAGGGCCGCAGGTCCGGTTACACTAACACTGTTTTCACGAGCTCTTTCCCGCGTTTCAGTATGACATCATTGCGGATAGGATACCGGAACTTCTGAGTCAGTTTTGTGTACATGTCATGTATACATTATTTTTGTCAGTGTTTATTTTTTAGATCTGGACAGTCTGTGTGAAATAATTTCATTTTCCTAACGTTTTCAATAGGGAGCAGCACAAAAAATTCGGAAATAATTTGACAGTGTTTGAAATAGACGATTTCCGGAAATAACAGGCAAAGATAATTTGACAGCGTTTTCTTACTCCGGAAGAGTGAAGTCCCCTGAATGGAGGCGGCAGCTGAGAAGAGCTGATCTGCGACAGTTTTAGATCTTCAGGTATGGACGTATTATAATTTATACTAGACTACCAGCTGGGGGAACCTACTATCCGATCTGCATGTTCCCCACGAACAGTGAGCGCTTGATCGGCATTTCTGATGCCTTTTCTGCCTTTGTTTACGGGTATCCGTCATCTTGCCCACGTGCTCACACTGTACCCCCAACTGTGACAAAAGCGTGACTACTCTGTGCTACACCCGCAGGCATGGACCTGTATATATGTTTATACAAACTATAGCTAGTATTTATGATGTAGACTTTCAAAATATTTCATAGGAGTAGGAACAAGGCTTGGTAAAGTCCAAGGAGACGGTCAGAAATTCCTGGCCCGTTTTAACAGTAAGTTTTGGGTCACAAATTTATATCATCACAATCATTAAAGGAGATCCATATATACCGATTACAGCCAAAATCTGCAACAAAAGATGATTTATTTATTTTTCATATATTTTTGTCTTTGATTGTCAGTTCGAGTCTGCGCATGTTGCCCTTTGATGTTTGACCTAGTTTCCCAGTGACAACGTGAACACTTCCTTAGTGCCGATTTTGGCAAGACAGTCGTACTCAATACTCAACGTTCTCAGACCGCAATTTTTACTGTACATTTTTCGTGGTTTTTGATTGCTGCAGCTTGTTTAATGAGGCCGCTTACCTAGCAGCACGTCGTCGGCTTCGTTTACCATTTGCAATCCGTGACGCCAACTCGAAACAATCACAGACAAAAATATATGGGAAAAAAATCACCTTTTGTTGCGGGTTTTGGCTGTAGTTGGTAGATATGGACCTCATTTAATGATTGTGATGATATTTGTGACCCAGAATAACATTTAAAACGGTCCAAGAATTTCCGACTGTCTCCTTGGATTTTACCCAGGGCTTAGATTAGATGGATTTGGGATTTGCAGATTTAATCGGTTGCAGAACTTTGAGTCTGGCACCAAATTTGGGCGGTGTTTGTTATCCAGGCTTATTTCTTGATTTTTAGGTAGAAAAATAGGAGGACTTCGTATATATAGTGAATGTTTGGTGTATTTTAGGGCCTAGGTTTAAATCTATAATAGTGTTTAGGGATATAGGTCGTGTTGTAGTTAATCAATTTGAGGTTAATTGCAGCGAATGCAGTTCCACGTACGGCTGGGCTCACAGAGTTAATCTTATTTTACTTTTTAGCTTCATTTGATAGACTAGATAACAATGATAATTTTTGTAGATAAAAAGACAATGGTCCGCAGTTCTTGGCATTCAAATCGTGTAATTACATGTTTAGTACTTTTTTTAGTAGGGCCCGATCAAAAGTTAGAAAAAACACAAGATAGTAGTTTGAAGTGCCGCCTCGGGCAGCCTGCACCGATTTTGCTGGACAGTGCTGTCCTTGTGGTCCGCCCAGCTGATGTAAATAAGAGGCGAGTGCAGCCGGGGGTAGATGTCGTTTTTTTTCTGACACGCTGTCGGCGCTGCAGGCCATCAAACACAACAGTCAGTCTTCCAGAGAAGGCGTTGTTAAAGAAATAGTCGTGTGTCACCAGCTCATTACTCGTGGCACCGACATCGTCCTGCAGTGGGTCCCCTCCCACGTGGGTGTGCCTGGCAACGAGAGCGCTGACCGCGCTGCGAAACAGGCAGCCCGTGGACTGGGGGCCACTGCACTCCACTTGATTCACTCCTTCACTGACATTAAAACCCTCTTAAAGGGCCTGTAAAGGCAGTTTCGGGCACAAAATCACTCCAAATCGTTTCAAAACAACATATAGGTCCGTACTAACGTTCCAAGAGAAGAAACAGTCTATTACTCACTTGTTTAAAACTTTTTCAGGCCTCGCCTAGGTTGTAATGCGTTTATTTTGGCAAAAAGGTCGGAAAATACGGTCATCTGAACGTTTCAAAACCAGCGCCATTTTGAATGCGAGATGATGAGTTGATGCTTAATGTCCTCAGATGTCAGCTGACATATTAGGGACAAGTTGTGACCAATGCCGAAGCACGGTTCAATAAATCTTTACGTCCACGGAAACCAGAAGGCTCGTTAGGACGGACAGCCCAGGACGTCCACCTCGACTCTCACACAGCTCCTGAACTATGATTGAATGCGAGATTCCACGAGAGTTATTTTAAGCTAAAGGTCGACAGTCGGGCAGTGACGTCACAAACAGACCAGCAACCAAACGCGGTGGAAGTCGGGTCTGTGTGAGTGTCCACAGGGCAACCGACTTGGAAAAATGTCCAGTTCAATTAATATAAAGAGGATTTCAAAACAACATATAGGGATGAAACTCCTTTTCAGTAGTTGGGCCTTTGTTTATTTCCCCCTTGTTATTTCATCGTTCTCGAATCTTGTTAGGTGCTTGGCGTTTCGGTCTTTTTCGTTGTGTTGAGCTTTCACTACAAGCTAGACCTCATCAGGGAGCCTGCCTTTTATTGGGTGTTTTATTTTATTTTCCCAGTTTAGCCTTGTTTGTTTCATCATAGTGTAACGATGAAAAAGGTTTGTTCGTTCTAGTTCAATAGACTAGCGATTTCGTGGCTTCCCTGGGTTAGGGTTTGGGTTTGGGCTAGTTGCCGTTTTTCTCTTGGCTTGCCCTTTTGTTTCTCGAGTTATATCGTTCGTTTACGATGTACGAGTGAGGGGGGTAGTCTCGATGTTTAACGAACCGCTCATTCTTTCTTTGTGTGGGATAGTTCGTGAGCGTCTGTTGCTCTGCCGTGTTGTTGCCGGCTGAATGGTTTGTATCGTGTACACGGATTACGTGTATCCAGCCTTTGTCTCGTTGCTCGCTGACATTTCTTGCCTCCTCTTAGTCTTTTCAGAAAGTGTTGTTGTTTTGTTTTTCTCTCTTTTCCTCTTCTTTTCCACTATGCGTTCTTTTTTTTCTTTCTTTTTTTTTCTCTGGTTTATTGGCCATTTCGTACCCGCTTGTTAGCTTGCCTGATTAGGGCAGCCATTTTGCATTTCTCTTGTCGTCTGCATTTGTTTACATCCCGATGGTTTGTCATCGGTAGTCCTGATTAGCGATTTGCTTTATCAGTCTGCAGCCTTTATTTTTCTAGATGGAAGCCGGGTTAGTGAGAGGTTAGTTAGAGTTAGTTAAGATTCATGTTAGTTTTGGTTAATTTGGCTTTCCATCTGTTTGTCGGCACAGTTATTTTTGCTCTTTACAGTTGCTCTTATGGCTGCAACAAATGTAGTCAACGTGTCCACTCATTTGTTGCAGACAGTAGTCTATTAGACTGTTGTGATTTGGTGATGTTTTTTCCACCTTATGTTTGTTTTACAGGGCTGGTTTTACTAAATTTCTACATTTCTTGCTTGCCCTGTATTCTAATTATATTCTCGAAAGCTGTTTCTTTCAGTAAGTTCCCTAGGCGTTACTAGAACAATCAGTCTTGCCCTTTCGTAGATTTTTCCCATTTCCAACACGTACCTTTACACAAGGACACAGAGAGCGAAGCCATCAGATAGACAGAATACTAGGACGGGAAACGCACTGAATGACATACGGTTTCAACACGTACCTGGACAGACATGACTTTCACACCATGAATCACTGAGATGTTATTATACAGTTTACATGTTTTATTCCATACACGTTGGAGTACATATTCTAAAAGTTAATAAAACGTCTCACTCAACAGAAGAATAAAAGTGATTGATCATACCTGTTCTTCTAGGTGGCAGAATAGTTATTCGAAAGTGAGATGATAAAATGAATCCCGCAAGGGGAACTTTTACTGTAATAAAAACAATCCAAGGAGTCACCCAACAAAACGTGTAAAGAGTCCAAGAGTCCACAGAAAAAAAGAAAGAAAGAAATCCAACGTCCAAGAATTCACGAAGTCAAATGACCAAGTGTTCAACTGAGAATCCGAGAAGTGCCGTCGTTAAAACAAATTCCGTCTTTTATAGTGTTTTAGTTGTTATGTGACGTTTCTTTCCTATCAACCTTCATTATTCTACTATTTCTGCGTATTTACCAAAACCTAAGTACAAACTTTCTTACATTATTTCTACTAAATATTACTACGCAGGGTGTACGTCATCATAGTCCCTTAACTACTTCTTTGTCATTACTATTCGTTCGCTGGACGCATGAGGGGCTCCTCGCGCGGTGCTCAGTTCATACCTTATACGGATAGTGGTCCCTGGCAGTCTCGACCCCTTTTCCCTGGCTATTTCGCTTATCGATCCTGACCAACTTTACTTCTGTCCTAACATTTTGCTTGGTCATCTTGCTTATTAATTCTGACCGACATTGCTCTGTACAAGCTCTAGCCTGCACCCGTAATCTATAAACTGGAATAGGTCTACTTCTCGTGTTCTTTCCACCCTATTTTACACACCATTATTTTATACATTAAAATAATATTTTTTTACTCTGTAATATTTGCAGGTAGGCCACCGTTTGCGTTTTTGAGGTGGTTTCAACTGGTTTTGTTTGTTTCATTTGGTGTCAGCTGTTTGCAGCCATTTTTCGTTTGCCATCAACATTTGTGGTTTGGTCTTTCTTTCTTTGCCATAGGCATTTGTGTTCTTCTTTTTTTTGTCACAGGCATTTGTTTCTTACTTAAACGGCCTTTTCTGCCGTGTAGGCATTCGTGCTAGACTTACTGTCTTTGCCTTCTTTCTTTCTTAATGTCCTCAGATGCTAAAGAGCATATTAGGGACAAACTGCGATGTCACCGTCGACCGAATGATGCCGTGGCTTCGGCGCGGCCCCGTGAAAGTGCCGCTATTTTCCCCCAAGCCCTGTACTATTCGTTGGTGCCGCTCAGGCCAGCCGAGTTTCTGTTTACCTTTCGGCTTTTACTTTTCTCTCGGTTGTTTTCATTGAGTTTTTGCCTTGCTTTTGTTTGGTTTCTAAGACAAGGCAAGGGTATTTGCTGGTAGTTCAGTAGTTGTGTTGTATCTCCTGTTTTTCCTTTCTTCTCCGTGTTTACCATGTCCATTTGTTTTTTGTTTGTTTTCTTTCTCTCCCTTCATCTTCTTCTTCTGCATTTATTACGAGTTCATTCTTGCTGAGGATTTGTGTGTTCATTTGCCTCTTTTGTTGATTTCCCTTTCTTTTTCTGGACTGGGTTTCTTGTGAAAAAGGTTTTTCCCCTTTTTAAATTTTAATCTTTGCGCTGGGTGCCAAGGTGTCAAAATGTATTTCTCAGTGAGTCCTTTGGTCGGTCTGGATATATTCCTTGTAGAATTGGCAAGGACGGAGGTTTCATCCAAAGAGACCTTTCCTTCCATCTACCAAGGATCAACCTAGCGAAAGCCGGGCGATGCGTGACCGATACCCTCTAGTAAAAAAATCATCATATGGGTGTCCACAGGGTAACCGACTTGGAACAATTTCCAGTTCGAATCTCCAAGGATGAAGCTTCCTTCGACTGCTATCTTTCGGGAAAGCCGTGTGAAAGGAAAACAACGACCCTTTGGTCTGCAGCTCTGCGCATCCCACGGCCGCACATTCGAGTGTCCGCCGGATTTTGTTGTGGACCGACTGATGGTGAAAACGCGCCTCATTCGCCATTCGCCTCAGTGGTCTGTTTGTGACGTCAGAGACCTACGTCACGGTTCTCGCGCGTATTTCGAGATCAAAACAAGCAGACGAAATTCGGCCTGATGGCGGCATGCATTTCTTCCTTCGTAAACATGCTTTCATGGCAGTGACTGTGACATTTTATTAGATTTAAAGGTCATGTTATGCACTAGACTTTCATAATTGGGTCGATTTTCCGTGACGTTCCGTTGCAAATGAAAACTGCCTTTGTGATGGGCCCTTTAAGTAGTCTGTGCCGCCACTGCCGAGAATACACAACTTTAGCTTCTACAGTACACAATACCGTAGTTAATTTCAACCCAAAATAAACACTAAACATAAGTCAGCTAAGCAGAATACTATACGACAAAGCATTGATCGACACAGATCGAATTACTTTAATCGAGTCAAAACAACGATTCACTACTATTCACTAGTACTAAACAGAGAACGCGCCATGCCAGACGACGGCTACTCCGTGACTAGCTCGATCCTGCGTATAAAATAAACGTTGGATAAACATTCTAAGATGCCAAAATATATTACACATGGCTTGGTGCATAAAAAGGACTAGGTAAACAAAGAGTAGGTAAACAAACATGCGGTCAAAATATTAAGGGAGAAAACAGATTTTAAAATGGCGCGCACCGTTGGCTATCGCCGGTCGGGGTGTGAAGGCCATGTGGTGTTACTGACGCTACACACCGCGCTTCAAAACAAAAGCGTCGTCTGCTCCGGTTCCCGGGTTACTAACAGCTACAGTAATGAAATTCAGTGCGTGGATCTGATAACCGGGGCGGGATTATTGTAAAAACGTACAAAGAGCACTTGCTCACAATAAGTTTGTAAAACTTCAGAAATTAGGTATTTATCTTTATAGCTAGTAGTTTATGATGTAGACTTTTTTTTATATATATATAAAAAATCAAAAAAATCATAGGAGTAGGAAAAGGGCTTAGATTAGATGGATTTGGGATTTGAAGATTTAATCGGTTGCAGAACTTGGATTCTTGCACCGAATTTGGTGTTTGTGTTTGTTATCTAGGCTTATATTTCTTGATTTTTTGATAGATAAATAGGACTGCGTAATTATATAGTGAATGTTTGGTGTATTTTAGGGCCCTATAGGTTCAAATCTATAATAGTGTTTAGGGGTATAGGTCGTGTTGTAGTTAATTAAATTGAGGTTAATTGCTGTGAATGCGGTTCCATGGCTGGGCTTCATTTGATAGACTAGATATCAATGGTAAAAAAAAATGTTTAAATAAAAACATAATGGTCCACAGTTTTGGGCATTTTAAACCGCGTTATAATGTGTTTAGTCCTTTTTGAGTTAGGGCCCGATCCAGCGAAAGTTAGAAGAAACAAAAGATAGTAGTTTGAAGTGCCTTAACTGGGCAGCCTGCACCGATTTTGCTGGACAATGCTGTCCTTGCGGTCCGCCCAGCTGATATAAATAAGATTAAGAGGCGAGTTCAGGAGCTGTGTGAGAGTCGAGGTGGCCATCCTGGGCTGTCAGTCCTAACGAGCCTTCTGGTTTCCGTGGACGTAAAGCTACACTGAACCATGCTTCGGCATTGGTCTCAGCTTGTCCCTAATATGTCAACTGACATCTGAGGACATTAAGCAACACTACCTACCTACCTACCTGCCGGTGGTAGCCATCTTGATTTAGTATTCCATCGGCCAGGGTCCATGAGTGTGTTTCGGCCACAAGTACGGGAAAGTCGCCACGTTGCCAGGTGCTGTCTTCACAATCAATAAATGGTGAAACATTTATATTGAGTCAGGAATCCATTCACCACCACCTGTCACACAGGTATGCACTGTGTGTATCTGGTGCTGTGAACATGTAACTGTAAGGCTTTGTGTGGAAGTGTTTGTTTTTTTATGTGCTATATATCTATTATATAAATTTTCATTTCATTCATCATTCATGCATTATATCTGTGTTACAGTCACGTCAGTGTACCTAACCTTTGTGCCCTCCATTGCTTACCGCACCTCAACTTGTGTTTGCTTGTTGATGGTGTACAGGCTATCTACAACATGCTGGGCAACGCCATCACAGATGTCAATTTTGACACACCCAAGGAGCGCACGGTGAAGATCTTCAGCAAGATGGACACCAACAACGATGGTGTTCTAACCAAGGAGGAGTTCACCCAAGGCTGCATGAACGACCAGTGTCTGTACCAAATGTTGACGGCCGATGCCGAAGGACCGAAGTAGTAGCGGTCAGCACGCCATCAGTGTGCCTGTGCATGCACGGATGTGACGTTCCTTCTCTACTCTTGGTACTGTGGGTAGCGGCAAAAGGGAGTGTTCAATGTGATTTTGACCCGTGATCATAGAATGAGAGTGAGTTGAGTGAGTGGAGTCACTGAAGCTGACCCTTTCTGATGGTCACTGTGTAGTAAGAGGGACTCACTCATCTAATGACACTGAATACCAACTATTTCCTTCGCCACTCTGAAAATCTGTTGTTTAATTTTGACCTGAGGACCAAGTTTCTGAAATGACAATTTGAGGTGAAGATCTGTTTCAGTTGTTTGCCTGAGAGTCTGTCAAGGCTGTTTGTGAAGATCAGTATTTGAGGTAATAAAGCTGAAGGTCACGCTTCCGAAATTCAGTCTGGATTTTGTTGGTTCACCAATTTTCACCAAAGGTGAATGTGGGGATTTTACTGAGAGTAACCAGTCTGATTCTGAACATTTTCATTTAAGGCTACTTGATCAGTCTTAAAAATAAAATAATAAAAAAAGCTTAAAGGTCTACCATTGTATACTTCAAAATTTCTTGACCTATCCGAATATTTTCATGTTGAATATGGGCAAATCTTGAACAACTTAAAGTAGGGGAAAAAGAAATTGACTAGCCTTTTCCAAACAGGCCTGTCCAGTGGGCAGAGACATCAAACTGAAAGCCTAAAACAGAAGATTAAAATCAGTCCATACACAGAGAAGCTATTATCTGTATGAAGAGATGAAGTACCTCAGGGACCTGACCCTGAACTGGACTCTGCACTCTTCTTTGTCTTCTATCTTCTACTGGACTGAACGTCTAGTCCCTTGGATGAGGATGGACAGCATTTTGGACCTGTGTGCTTCTGGCAGTGCAGTTAAAGATCCCTAAGCAGTTGGACATGAAGCAGACATAGGGAAGCTTCCCTGGCTGCCATGACAACATTAATCAACATTATCATTGCACCACTGCAAACAAACACTAAAAGTGAAATACCACATACACTAGTACAGTGGCAAGACTAATGCCATCATTTCACCACAGTAGGCAAACACTGAAACGCCACATGCACTGGCAGACTAATATCACTCCACCACAAAGGGAAAATGCTAAACCACCACATACACTGGTAGGGCTAATATCACTTCATTACAATAGGCAAACGCTGAAATGCCACATACATTGGGAGGACTAATATCACTCTACCACAGTAGGCAAACACTGAAACACCACATACACTGGTAGGACTAATATCACTCCATCACAGCAGGAATGTACATTAGTCCTACATACATTGATAGGACTAATATCACTACCACAAAAGGCAAATGCTAAAATGCCACCTACACTGGTAGGATTAATATCACTCCACCACAATAGGCAAATGCTAAACACCACGGACACAGGTACAACTAATATCATTGTACCACAATAGGCAAATGCTAAACGCCACAGACACTGGTAGGACTAATACTGTACCACAATAGGCAAATGCTAAACACCACAGACATGGGTAGGACTAATATTGCACCACTGTAGGCAAATGCTAAACACCACAGACACAGGTAGGACTAAAATTGCACCACAGTAGGCAAATGCTGAACACCACAGACACGGGTAGGACTAATATTGCACCACAGTAGGCAAATGCTAAACACCACAGACACAGGTAGGACTAATATTGCACCACAATAGGCAAATGCGAAACACCACAGACACGGGTAGGACTAATATTGCACCACAGTAGGCAAATGCTAAACACCACGGACACGGGTAGGACTGGGTGGTGCTGCTGTTCAGCCTGCGCATGTAAGGCAACCCGAAATCCTCACCCAGGGTGAACGAAGTGTAGAATTAAAAACAGATATGTTCAACTGCCTCTAATCATAGACGTGAGAATTTTGTTTTAAACTGTGCAATTAGTTTTGTATCGGGTTTAGAGTAAGTAAGTAAATTGGTGTTTTACGCCCAGTCAAGCAGTGCAGTTACATCAGGGCAGCAATATCAGTTTTAGAAAGTCGCTTTCTCTGTGCACTTGAACATTATTGACCTATGCTACTGATGTGTTGTGTCTTAATTATGCACACTGCCCCAGGTGAGAGCTATAAATAGTATCACATGCATCAGTCCAGTAAAGTACCGCTCATGAAACTGGTTTTCTAAATTTATAATATCAAGGTCCATGGGGCATTACCAAAATTGTTAAGTTTAGGTTTTTATTTTGATCTTTTCCACCCTTTGGAGAAACCCTGTTTTGGAAGGCTAGGTCTGTCAGGGGGTTGTGTCACGTCTCGAGTGTTTGAATCATGGCATGTGCACCCACAGTTGACGGAATCCACTACACTTTCATTCAGCGCCTTGGAACTGCATTCTGGTCACAGGAACTGGAATGCAGAGAAATTCCTCTTTGATGCCAGGGTTCTGGCTCAGAGACTGCGACCTTCAAAGCCAGCTTTCACGTGCATAACCTTGCTGTATATTCCGTTTGTTTAACTGTTATGTATGCGTGCTTCTGGGAACAAGCAGGTAATCAGTGCTGTTGGTGTGATCTTGTGGCTGCTCTTTCGTTTTGTTACCCTCTCAGATTAAGTTTGGATGGAGACTGGTACCTGTTCAGTGTGCTTAAAGCCATGTCTGAGTTGAGGCTAAATGGGCTGACTGATGGAACATGTGTGTGAAATAAGAGAAAAAGAGGCCGGTAGTTGCTTGAACTTTCTTTGTTTCTCAGACTTGTGTAGTGATGAAGTGGCGAAGCCCTTAGCAAAGCGGATATTCACTGCTACATTGTGGCCTACATCATCATGCAACTGCTTATGACTGATGCACGATTGAGACTTTTCCTTTTTCCTCATTTCCAAAGGGCAAGATTACCGAGACATTTCAAAGCATAGTTTCTTTGGGGTGGGGGGAGGTTGTGAAGAACAGTGTTTGACCTACTTACCATAAGAGAATTAGAGTGTACACATGATGCTTAGAAAGTGTACACGTGATGCTTAGAAAGTGTACATGTGATGCTTAGAAAGGACTTGGTCAAGTTCAAAAAAATGTGACACTAATGAACAGAGCAATATAATTATGAAGTAAAAATGAATTGGATTAGTTGTTACAGAGAACTACAGATCAAAAAAGGGAGAAAAAATCCACATTAATGTTGACAGAGGCCAGGAGTATGTTACAGAGTATGAAGTTGTATACACTACCTTGTACACGGTAGTGTATACGACTTATACTCTGTAACATACCTTAAAACACGCTGTCAGTGGGCTGGTGCACACAGAGAAAGGCAAACCATGCGTCAACTAAACTGTTGAGTGCACGTTATTAGAATGTATGCCATATAATTATTGCCCGTTTTGTAGTTGTCATTTACAGTGATGGTATCTCTATATCATTTTGTAGTTGTCATTCACAGTGATGATATCTCGACTGTATCATTTTGTAGTTGTCATTTACCATGATGATATCTCTATATCATTTATTTAGAAGCGGTCCAGGGTCAGTTTCTCACTGTCAGAAAATTGTGACATTGGAGCTGGCAGAACTGCATCTCATGGCATAATTATTGGCATGTATTTCTGACTTGCATGTGAAATGCAAAGTACCCACTATGTGTCTGCTTCTAAGCATCTAGCCATCATCCCTTTGATGAAAGAGTGGCATAAATGTGCTTACATCTATATCTACTCATCTAGTAATTCTTGGGTTTTATTTATTTTTTAAATTTTTTCTCTGCCCCTCACATAATCAAGTAGGTTAAGTAACTCGGGCTATAAATGCCCAGTCAGCCGTGTAAGTGAATACCTGGGCAACCCCTCATAGAAAGCCAAATGAGGGCACTGGAACTCAGTCTGAATGAACTGAAGGATCTAATCCATCTGAAGAGCCATTGGACAAAGGCGGAAAGATGTAACAAGACTTGTATCCCAGGTTTCATACATGTCTGGAGAGTTAACTTTTTGTTGGTGTTGTCCAAGTTGCCCACCTTTGGTGCCAAAGTTCTGGCTTTGATCCCCAGAGTCAAGAGAGATGACCAATGGAAAGCGTAAGTCGGGGTGTACAATTATCCCCCTTACTGGAAGAAACTCTTCCAATTTATTGGTGCCTATGGGGTTTTGTTTGTTTGTTTGTTCCTCATCTGCATGTTCATCATCACATTAATTTGTGCTTAGACTTAAGATTCATACGTTAAACCTGAGAACCTGAAGAAAATAATATACACAGAAGTGAGGGTGAAAAATGTCTGGAAGTAATGTCGACAATGTTGAACAAAAATGGCATTTAATTCATCATACTTAACAATGCATCTCATTCAGCAGGTGTGAAAAAAATAAAACCAAAATGTTGTTTTTGTTCCCCCCCCCACCCCCCCACCCTTTTTCTTCCGAGTTTAACTAGTTTTGAATACTCTGAATCATTCGTTGCACCAGTTTTTAGTTTTTATGTATTTTTAGTTTTGTTTGTATGTGCATTGCAGCAGATGAGTCTACAAACAACATCTGCAGACTTCAGACACCAATAGTGGGTTCTGGTTTGGAGAACAAGAGCAAAAATGTTACTGCACGCCTACATGATAATGTATGGCACAAACAGAACTATCAAGTCCTGTTGATGTGTTGCTGTGCTGCAGAGCACAGATGTGGGCATGCAAACGAAACCAGAGAACGAGTTTTTGTGCAAATTACAGAAGACATTTTGATTAATAGTCTTTTCATAAGCACAATGCATTGCACAAAATTTATTTGACTAAACAAGAAAAAGTCAGTAGTAAGTAGTATCTTTCTCTCTTTCTCCGTCTTATTTTCTGTCTCTCCTGCTTTGCATGCATGCACATTCATGCACTTACAGTGCACACACAAACACAGCAACTCTTTTTTCGTTTTTGTCTTCATTGAATGCATATCTAAATTTCAGCATTCCACTGTTACTATAACATCAACCATAGATAGCTCCTTTTTTTCACATGTCTCAATTCATATGAATCTTGTCACAATATACTGTACATATCATTGTAGATAACCAAAGGTAGGTAGCTTTTTCGTAGCTGCAATGTGTAAAGTATTAGCGTTCTGACAGTCCAGTTTTTCACTTGTTGAGTACACGGATCAACTTGTAGCTTTCTACCATTGTTTATGATTGTTTCATCAGATTGTGTCCAGCTCCAAGCAGCCACACAGGCCTGCCATCATTTTGTCTCTGCAACAGTTCCCTGAAATGTTGGGCTGGAACTGACAGACCCTGTTATTGTGGTGTCCAGGAGCTCAGAATGCAGCATGCTGATTGGAGACACCACCAGGTGTTAGTAAATATAAGACTGTTCTGCACTGTGGTAACACATTTTGTGTACGTCAGGCATGGGAATTGATTCAAAAGAAAAACTCTAAAATCTACCCCCCCCCCCCCCCCCTTGGAAAATTCACTTTTAAAACTTTCGTAACATTCGCTTTTTCTTAGTCAAAACACAGTGCAGAAGCATGTAAGAATGACTGTGTTCAAGCATGTTGCCAGCCCGCGAGAGTAACAGCAAGTGAAAGTGTTCACAATTACGTGACCAAGACGGTCGATAGATGCATTTGAATGCGTTCTCTATGTTTGATGGGTATTTAGTGCGGAACTAAAACTGGTGCTTCCTTTTTTTATTCTTTTTTTATTTGTACCACCAATTTCTTTTCCCCGCAGACATATTTTTTTTCTCCATGGAAAGTCAGTTTCACTGCCATGGAAATTTGCATTTTGGCAGACAATTCCCATGCATGTATGTGCCATTTGGGATGCTGTTGCTTACTTTGACAACATCAGAATTGTTCAAGTCAGTTGGGATGAATCACCACTCTGTACTGGGCCTGCAAGAGGATGCCTCTGATGGTTATGTCTCTGATTTGCCGTCAGCAGCACAAGAAGTGGAAACTCCTGACAAGAATCCAGGAGTGCTGTGTTTGAAGAACAGTCTCCACAAAAGTGGAATGGCATGGAAAAAGAATTATTAGTGTATGGGCATGGAACAGAGTGCTGGTACTTTTCATTGATTATGCAGAAGTTGTTTCCCCTTAGTGAACAGATTGCAGAGATGAATGAATAAATAATAACAATACTGACTTGCATATATTCAGTTAACAATACCTGTAAACATACAATGGTGACATTCTCCACCAGAACCAATACCACACCTTAGTCTATGTTTACGTTCAGCTTCATTCAAACATTGCGGTCATTCCAGTACAGGTGTACAAGCAACAAAACAAGGATGGCTGGCCATAATGTCACTGCTTGCAGTGTGGACTGTCTCATGTGTGGAAGCAGGTTATCGTCCATTATACTTCGTGAATCATTATTTTAAGCACAGTGATAATGAGCAATAGACAGACGGGATTCTTAAATAGACATTAGGTCTTGTACCGCAAGGGAGCAAAATCATGGGGGAAAGATGGTTTTAAAAACATGATGGCCAAGTGATTTAATCAAAATTCAAACTACATTGCAATCATGAAATCACTCCTGTTACATAATATTGTATGTATATTTCAGTGATTTTTTTCCGCACTTGATTTTGTGAGGCAGTCAATAGTCGAGGCATATGTCCAGTATTTACTGTGGGTTGGGGTTGGAGTTCATGCTAGTTTTCAAGTAACTGCAAATGGACCAGTGTGATCCTGGGTGAACCCATCTCCAGCCCTGCTCCAGTCTGAGAAGAGTTTCCCAGACTCCACTCTTCAGATGCCAGGGAAGCAAAACCTATGATTGTTTCAGTGGATTACAGTCAACAAGCCTTATTGCTGTTTATGTGAAATACTTTTTAAATGGAGGAAAACCTAATTTGTGAACACAGCTAAAAGCAACAACAACAACAAAAATTATATTTTTTTTAGACAGAAGGAAAACTAAGACTGTAAGTGTAAGTAAAGAGGACAAACATAAACAAAACAAAATAATACATGTCTTGCAGATCGTTTTATGATCAGTAAATACTGTAGTCTTATTTTTCTTGCTTTGTTGTTTTTAATGACACTAAACTGATTTGTTGAAGTTTTGATGGAATGGTGATTTTTGATAGAATAATGAGTTTTATTTGAAGTGTTTTGTTCTACGACGTGGCAATGCTGATCACATTTGTTGGTGTTTCTCACTGTCATGACACTGATTGTTATGAATCTGTCTGCCCAGGTAGGAGTACATGTCCAGGCAGGAGCATTTATTGAGACATGTCCAGCACTGCCACTGATGCCGGTGATGCACTTCAGGTCCATGTAGTCACTACTTTCTGCACACATGTATAATTCACATAGAAAATGATTGATCGAATTTTCTCTTACTTCCAGCAATGGTTTTGCGAATTTTCTCTTACTTCCAGCAATGGTTTTGATACTGATACACAGTGTATTCTTTGATGAAAACACAGCAGGTTAAAATGAACTTTTTCATTTATTTTTTATTTTTAGCAGGACAGTACAAAAGGGGGCATATTATCTGGGTAGACACTTTTTCAAGCAAGAAATGGACAAATGGTTAAATATATACAACCAGCACAAAATGAGTAGAATGAGAAATTAAACAAATGAAATGCTTAGCTAGCAGTTGGATGAAATTTTGTGCTTTATTTTATTCATTATTTGCTTATTACATAATTCATTTGTCACTTGAGAAATAGTTTATTCTGAAAATTTGCACCATTTTGTTCTGTCCTCCATTAAAACAAAGGCATTCCTTTGAACCTTATGCTGATTTCTCAACGTTAGCTGTCACCTTTGTTTTTTGTCATTTTTTTCCCCTCCACTCTTGAATACTGGATGTTCTCACTGTAAAATTTTGCATTTCAGTACAAGTCCCAAGTTTCTGAAAATTGTCAGTCTATGACCTGGAAGCTTACTGATAGCTTTGTGGGTTCATGGTCTCAGAGATCATGAAGAATACAATTATCCCTGACAAAGAGGGATCTTTTTTCTTCTGTACTAGCCATACCATACATACCTTTGTAAAAATCGTTTAATATTCAGTGTTACAGTGCAAACTTCCAGTATAAATACAGAACAAGTTTCTTCACCCATGTAGTCTATCAAATTTGATAGACATGGTGCATGTATCACTGGTTGTAATATTCAGTTCTTTAAATATCAAAAAAATCTGATGACTGCTTTACATATACCCCTTTTGAATTATTTTCATCATTAACATTTTGTATTCTCATTTATTTTAGTGTGTGCATATGTTTATTCTTTCTCTCTCCACATTGCATCTTTCTCCATAATTGTCATTTTTTGCAGACTGTCAGATTTGGCCATGAATTTCAGTTTGTTCTAAGGATGCTTGCTATCTCTGCTTTTGTTTGTTCTCTCATTGCCAGTGATGGTCTTAATACCAGCAAAGAGTGGAACAAGTCTGTACCACACCCTTTGATACCAGTTTCTTGGAGATGTAAAGCATTTGCATTGGAATCTGGGATGTTTTCACTGTTAACTGGATGATGAAAGCACAGCTGTCATTAAAATGTTTGAGTTTGTCTTGTGTGCATATGTCCCAGTCTGACAGTGAGTGTTATGAACATGCAGTGATTTTGTTTGTCTTGTGTGCATATGTCCCAGTCTGACAGTGAGTGTTATGAACATGCAGTGATTTTGTTCTCTCTCTCTCTCTCTCTCTCTCTCTCTCTCTCTCTCTCTCTCTCCAGTAGGATGTCTGCATGATATCATGGTGATTTAGCAACAGGCTGACACCAGACATAATCAGAAGTTACTTTTGGAATGTCTTTATTTACAAACAAATCTCCACTAGGGGCATCAGTTATACACACCAACATGGTTGGCACCACTTTTCTTTTGTGTTTTGTGACCTGGTACATCTGTTACTAGAATGTTGGTGGATGACAACACTGTAGCGGTCACTTCATGGTGCATAAGGAGGCCTGAGGCTGTTGCAAGGCACACCTGATGTAAGGCACACCCCCATGACGCATAGAGAGGCCTGAGGACGTAAGGCACACCTCCATGACGCATAGGGAGGCCTGAGGATGTTGTAAGGGACACCTCCATGAGGCATAGGGAAAGAGGCCTAAGGCTGTTGCAAGGGACAGTCACTTAAAGGGGATCCCAAGTGAAGATAAAAGCTCAGAGCTTCCGCTAGACTGTTGAGACTATTGGTATGCAGTACCAGCAACCAAAGTATTCTGGTACCTACCCTCAGTCAGCCAGTACAGTCAACATAACCTGGGCCTAATAATAATGCCTGGGTCCCCCTCCCCCTACAACAGAAGTCCCACTCCTTCCTTTTTTTCCCCACCACTCCAGGCTCCAGCCTGGCGCAACATGGTCTGCAAAAGGAAGGTCAAGCTGAGATGCCAGATTTTCCCATGTCATCATTTTCATGCCTGTGCCACAGAAAATCCGTCATCCAAGCATCCTTGTATTTCTCTGTCACTTAACAGCTGGTGTTTGATGGTTTTCTCCGCCATTTCAAGGGCTTCTTTGTTTGAAGCAGATGATGACATAGATGATCCGGTTCCGCTAGGCAAGAAAAAATTCTCAATGCTTCATCGTACCACGTTGATGTGACCAGCTAGATATCAAATGAAAGCAGAGCGGGGAAAAAATCATACAGCAAATCTGATTTATCCAAACAGAAATGGAATGGTCTGGTATCTTGCAGTCAGCATTCATACTTTGGGACCTGTCCATTTGAGGAGGAGGTGGGGGTGCTGGCAGTCAAAGTTTGTAAGAGCTGTATGAACAGCATAATGCTGCCAACAGTAACAATGATGAACAGTGAACATGTAAAAAAGTATTTTAAAAAAACACCAAAAAAACTTGACCCTGAACACCAACCCAATATTTTCAGAAATGACCTTGACCCTGAACACCAGCCCAATAGTTTCAAAAGAAAATGACCTTGACCCTGAACACCTATCTAATCTTATCACAAGACAATGACAAAATTGATGACAATGTATCATCAAACTAAATTTGGTTGCAGAAGTATCAGCAGTTAAGAAGATATTGTAGAAACAGTCATTATATTTTGATCATAAGGGTCCTGAGACTGACATTGAAGACAGCAAAGCAATATTTCCACAGGAAGCTCCAGCTCATGATGATGCATCACCACTCCAACTTGTTACAAACGTTCATAACATTACTCAGTCATTCTCTGAAATTTTATACTATGCAACACTGATCGACACAGAATTACTTTAATTGAGCCCAAACAACAATTTACTAGTAAACAGAGAAGGCCGCACCACACAACTGCAAGTGACCGTTACAAAAAGACCCATTCTTGTTCAGAAAGTGAGGCATCAGCTACTGATTTAGCTTGATCCTGCATCTTTTTTTTCTTTTTTTTTCTTTCTTTTTTTATTCATTAACATGTATCCATCCATTACAATTTCTTTCTCTCTCTCCTCCCCCCCCCTCTCTCATTCATATATCTAAGGTAAAGTACGAAGAAGAAAAAAAGAAAAAAAAGAAAAAAAAGGCACACCAACACACCCACACACATATACAAAACAGAAAGAAGAAAAAAAAAAGAAAAAAGAAAAAAAAGAAAAGAAGGACCATGGCAATGAGTACAATTTACAAGATTATTAACGTCATTAACAACCTCGTCTAGATTTGTATCAGCTTTTTGTAATGCAACCATTCGGCTGCTATCTTGTCATATGACATCGTTAATGTCGCATTATATTTGTCTACATCAAATGTATTTTTTAAATATTGTTTGAACAGGTGCAGTTGAGGTATATTCTTGTTGATCTTACAAGTATAAATATAGAATTTTGCACGCAAAATTATCAAATCAAAGGTGCTGTCCGATTTAATTTGGCTGTCGTAACCAAAAAGAACAAAATTTTCATTAAGCGTTACTGTCCTCGCATTTGAGCTCCCGGTATTAAGTGTAGTCTGGAACTGTTCCCAAAAAGACTTTACGTACACACATCTCCAAAAAATGTGATTAATAGAGTCTCTTTCCTGTCTACAAAAAGAACAGTTAATGTCATTTTCAATACCCATGTGCATTAAAACAATATTGGTAGCTAATATCCTATGTACAAGTCTTATCTGGAACCATTTTAGTTTTATTTCTTGGATGCTTTGCATTTTCTTAAAGTTTCTGCTCCAGTCAATGTCTGTATTCAATCTTGCTTCCCATTTTTCACAGCACTTAGGTTTATCTTTACCCTGTGTAAGCATTTCATAATACAGGCGTGAGCCCTTTTGTTGACTGTAAATAATCTTAAGCGTCTTTGTCAAATCGGTTGAATTGTTACTCTCAACTGTTAGTCCCATTTTACGTATGTAGCTTTTAATAGCTTGTACACATCCAATATATGTAATGTAATCAGTATTAATTCTGTATATTTCTTTAAACCTTTTAAATAGCATAAACGTACCATTTTCATTCAGAATGTTTTTGATAAAACATACACCTTTGTCTATCCACTTTTTATAAAAAACAGTTTTGTTTCCAACCAGAATATTGTCGTTGCAGAAAATAGGATCTGCGACTAGTTCTTCTGAGTTCTCTACCTGCATGTGTTTACCAAACTCTCTATATGCTTTAAATACATGAATCCAAAACATATTAAAATTATTTTCCTGAGTAGGGAGGCTTGATCCCAATTGTTCAAGCAGTAACACTTTCGGGTAAGTTGATGTAATTATACCTTTCCACTTGTGATCACTTGTTTTTAGTTTTCGTATCCAACTTAGCTTCAGCGCATTAATATAATGTCTAATATTTGGTATGCCAAGTCCTCCCTTTGCAATAGTTTTGACGGTTACTTTCCTACTTATCCTGTCTTGTTTTCTATTCCATACGAACTGAAACACGGTCTTCTGCAACGCGTCCACCAGACTGTCTGGTGGATTTGGCAATAAAATCCATAGGTGGATAATTTTAGACAAAATCAGCGACTTCAGAACAGCTACTCTACCGAGTGGTGTTATTTGTCTTTTTAACCATACTTTGTACAAAGCTTTTATTTCCAAAAATTTCTCGCGAAAGTTGAGTTGCTCACACTCTTTTAAATTATTAGTAAACCAAATACCAAGTATTTTAAATTTAGGTGGGTTCCAATCCATATGCAAATTTGGCATATATTTAATGGGTGAATTTCTTTTATTACCAAGCCATATAGCACTAGTCTTCCCCGCGTTCAAGAAGAGACCTGACTTATTCCCAAATGTATTAATAATCTTAACTGTTTCCTCAAATGAGTTCTTGTCACCTTCTAACATAATTTCAGTATCATCAGCATACTGCGAGATTTTGTACTCAGTTTCTCCTATTAAAATACCTTTAATATTCTTATTTTGCCTAATCATAATAGCAAGTATTTCTACGCATAGTATAAATAAATATGGTGATATTGGGTCCCCCTGTCTACATCCCCTCTGAATTGAAAACCATTCTGATAATTGTCCATTAACCGCGACAGATGACTTTATATGTCTATAAAATGTGAATATCCACTGGCTAATATCGGGCCCAAATCCAAACGCATGTAAAACTTTAAACATAAATCTCCAGTCCACTGAATCGAAGGCTTTTTCAAAGTCTAAGCACAAGAGTAGCCCAGGCATGTTTTCTTTGTTCAAGTAACTGATTAAATCGTATATCAGTCGAATATTATCTCCTATATATCTATTGGCCATAAACCCAGTTTGGTCTTCACTGATCAAAGATGGCAGGACACGTTTTAAGCGATTAGCAATACAAGTGGATCCTATTTTGTAAACAACATTAAGGAGTGAAATTGGCCTCCAGTTTTTTATCAGGTCTTTTGATTTGTTCCCTTTTGGTATGCATATTATTATTCCTTCTTTCTGCGTTGATGATAATTCACCTTTTCTAAACCCATTATTTAATGATTTAACAACGAATGCACCCAGCTGTCGCCAAAAAAACTTAAAGAATTCAACAGTAAAACCATCAGAGCCTGGGCTTTTATTGTTTTTCATGCTCTTGAGTGCAACGCTTGCTTCGTCTAAAGTAATTTCCCCTTCGAGTGAGGTCTTTTCTTGCACTGTCAATGTTGGTATATCCTCAACCAAGTCTAATATTTCACAATCTTCTAATTGTCTGTCAGAATATAATCTTTCATAAAACATTTTGACTTCCTTTATAATGTCCTTAGTTTCATATATTTCCTCACCATTGTTTAAAGTAAGCCTAATCATTTGTTTACTAACGTAATTACGTTTTTCAAGTGCACAAAAATATTTTGTTATTTTTTCTCCTTCGGCGACCCATCTCGCTCTCGATCGAAGCAGAACTCCCTCCATCTTTTTCTCTCTAAGTGCAATTAGCTCCTGTTTATAAGATTCTAATTTCCCTTTCTCATCTTCTGTCAATTTAATTTTAGTTTCTAAGCTCTGGATATTGTTCTGCAAATCCCTTTCCTTTTCCTGATCCACACGTTTTTTCATTGTAGCATACGAGATTGTCTTTGATCTAATTTTCATAAGTAGTACGTCTAAAAATAGCTGATCGGAAATTACAAATTGAATGTCACATTTTGGGATAAAAGGAAGTTGTTCCCGAGAATAGGGTAGAGCTGCATATTCTTCAATCACGGTTCTTATAACATCATTTATTTCGTTTGCAAACAGCTTATCTTTTAATAGGGAATTATTAAATTTCCACAAAAGCTTATTTCTGGTTTCTAATTTCCCTAAAGTCAAAGTCAGTGTGATCATGGAATGATCTGTCCGGTAACCGGGCTTAATGTCTGCTTCTGTCACGTAAGTGGACAGCAAATCTGAAATTAGGAAAAAGTCCAATCTACTCTGTTGAAGGGGTGTATTTCTGCGCCATGTATACCGTCTCATTTCAGGATGAATTTCTCTCCAAATATCTAATAGGTCGAGATTTATCATTAAATTTTCTACTTGTTCTTGTGCTTTAGCATTATTAAAGTGTTTATAATTATAATAATCTAATGTGAAATCCAAGACTAAATTCCAGTCTCCTCCAATAATAAGATTTTCAAAGCCAACTTCGCTGATCCGTTCCTCAAGCTCGGCATAAAACTCCGGATTATCACGGTTTGGGCCATACAAACTGACGATCACAAATTCTTTATCCATCATTCTGACAGTGGCAAATATATAATTTCCAGCAATATCTTTATAAACCTTGTTTACAGAAAATTCGAAATTATTATTAAATAATATTGAGACACCCCTCGAATTTGAATTATACGAGGCAAAGTAACATTTATAACCCCACTCAGCCCGAATACAGTTCTCTAGTTTTGGATCAAAGTGGGTATCCTGCAATAGGTATATGGAATATGACTTCTCTCTTAAATAGTGAAAAACATCTCTCCTCTTGCGCGGGTCAGCTAGGCCTTGGCAGTTCATTGAAACAACCTTAACTGTATTGGTCATGGTATGCGTGATCTAATCCCACTACAGCCAGGACACACTATCCAACAAAGCAGAAGCATCATGGAAGGAACCACTTTCACGTGCGAACATAGCTCACAAAAATCCGCCACAAGTGTCCATACAAACAGTTCAAAACCTAAGCCAGTACATTTACTAACATATATACAAACAATCTCATAATACATACTTAATAAATTACACTAATGTAAAACAAATATTTGTAAAATGGTGCATAAAAAAACTGCTATAAAACATAGAGACGTTACAATAATTTAAAACAGGTACATAATTATAAAGCTGTGTTCTAAGTAATTAGTATTATTACTATGCTAAACACACACACACACACACACCCTCCCCCCCCCTTCCCCTCTCTTTGTCTCACATGCATACACATAAACATAGATACACAAACAGCAAACACATTTTTAAAGAGTTAATCCCTTCAATATCACCCCTGTTAAAAGTGCACATAAGGCTAGGACATGCTGGTATCATCAACCATTCTAATGTATCAGTACCAGATTAAAGACAGCAAAGCAATATTTCCACAGGAAGCTCCAGCTCATGATGATGCATCACCACTCCAACTTGTTACAAACGTTCATAACATTACTCAGTCATTCTCTGAAATTTTATATTATGCAACACTGATCGACACAGAATTACTTTAACTGAGCCCAAACAACAATTCACTACTAAACAGAGAAGGCTGCACCACACAACTGCAAGTGACCGTTACAAAAAGACCCATTCATGTTTAGAGAGTGAGGCATCAGCTACTGATTTAGCTTGATCCTGCATCTTAATGAACAGCACATCCACATTTTAAGAAGCCAAATTATATTACACATGGCTTGGTGCATAAAAAGGAGCAGGTAACAAACGACAGGCAGTCTAAATGTAATGGGGGTAAAAATAAGATTTGAATCTGGCGCGCACCAGCTATTGCCAGTCGGCCGTGTGACATCACACTACATGCAATGCCAAACTCCAAGCACTGGTTTACAACATCCTTCCTTCAACCACTGCCATGTTTAGTTACGCCAGAGGGTCCAGAAAACTGTCAGCTAATGAGCAGTTTTTCGTTGGTGCTCAAATGGTAGTAAGTTTGTTACAACTCGGATAAAACAATGCGTGTCATTTACAGCCACCAACAAAGTTTACACCAGCACAAATAAAACCACATTCGTTTGAATTGAGATGGAACTCTTTTTTCTTTTTTTATCCGGGGTGGATGCATTTCCATGTTTACATGCTTGCTTGGGCGCTAGGTTGCTTCCACAGTCATGTTAGTACCAGAGCATTGACCGCGTCGGTGGACAGCTGCGTGGAGATAAAGAGTGCCCCTTCAGTGGCGTAACTAAATCTGGCAGAGTTTGGAGGAAAGTGCCAGAAAGCGGTGCTCGGAGTGTGATGCAGTGCTTCAAAACAAAAACATCATTGGCTCTGGTTCCCAGTTTACTAGCAGAACTGTTAATGAAATTGCATGGATATAGTAACTGGGAAGGGATTAATGCTAAATCTTGTACAAAGCACACTTCCTCACAATTATATACATTAATATTCCTCACAGGGCAATTCAGCTAACTACTAAAGATTAATTTTTTTTTTTTTTTTTTTTTAAATACAGAAAGAAAATCACAGTTGTTTGTAGTTGGATTTTAAATTGAATATCCTGTCAACCACACACTCCACAGGGTCACCTCAGGACAACCAAATCATGCCATAAGCAAATGCACATTCCAAAACTTTTCTCACATAAAATAGTTTCTCAAGTCAATCCACAAAACTAATCCTTACTCAAACATGAAACATAGATACACAAACAGCAAACACATTTTTTAAGAGTTAATCCCTTCAATATCACCCCTGTTAAAAGTGCACATAAGGCTAGGACATGCTGGTATCACCAACCATTCTGTTTAATTTATCAATACCAGATTAAAGATTTTTTTGGACAAAAGAACTAAAAACTAAAAACTAATTATACAAACGCATAATGGCAAATACCAGTGCCATATGGCAGCATGCTGCATGTACCACCTACCAACTTCCATCTCCTAGCTGCTCAACAAAAGCCATAAAAAAAAAAAGAGCCTAACTCTAAATGAAAAGCATTTGAGAGTTTTCTGGAAAAAAGTTTTCAACAATGTTTTATTTTCAACTGAAGTGCATAACCCCTTGCATGCGCACCTTTTGGCACTAAGTCATATATATATATATATAGTCTAGAACCAAGGTAAAAGAAAAAAAGAAAAAGAAGAACTTCCTGGTCACTTCTTACATTTTGGTTCCTAAGGAACTGACTCAATCTGTAACTTGCAGTTCCTGTATAACATTTGGGTCATAATATCTACCTCTCTCATGATGCTCCACATCAGCAGGCTGGTTCTTCATTCGACCTGCCCTACTTCTCTTTAAAACAGCTTCTGCAGCTGCACTTGCACCATCCTCAAGCTCAGAAATGCTTTCAGTGTCTTCCATTTCAATTTGAACTGAGGAAGATCGTTCTGCAGGCTTTACACCTGCAGACCTCCCTTGACCTGGCCTACTTTCCACTGAGGCAACTGTTGAAGCTGCACGTTCTGCTGGCAGGAGCATTTCATCAACACTACCCTCATTTGAACTGAATTTCCCAGCAATGCTCCCATCATCTTTCACATCAGGACAGGATTCTGCTGCTGGATGCTGAGGACATTTACAAAATCTGGTCACTTTTTCCCAACAGTATGCAAATTTGCAACAAAATTTATCCACAGCACACACGCCACACACTGAGATGAAAATGCAAACCAATCCAGTGATGCCAGCTTTGATGATACAAGAACCTTGTTCTTCATTGTTCAACTCATCAGTGTTATTGTGATCATACACAGGTGGAGTGGTGCTTTCAGCACCTCTGTGGTTGAAGGTGTCACCCTTACTCTTAGCAGAATCAGATTGTTCCTGACTGTTGTCAGTAACAGTACCACTACCAGCAGACACATTCTTTCGAAATTCGCATGGGCTGACATCTTGATCCCAGTAGCAGTCAAAAATACTGGATGCATTGTCTCTTCCTGTACAGTTGTACTTCACATTACAGTCCAACTGCCTACACCAGAATTTCAGGTAGCATATCGCAGGGGGTTGAGCGGCAGACCTGGGTTCATCACCCTCACAATGCCAGCTAGGCTGGCTCTGCTTTCCATGATCACCATCACCCTGACCCACTGGACAGCTGCCTGGAGGAGACACTTCCATCGAAATGTTGCATCCACAGTCAGCATTAGTACTATTAGTATGACAATGAAGGACCATACTTTGGGTTATCTTGCATTCAAACCCCTCTGGAAATGAATAGAAAAAACCTGGTCTTGGCCATCCTATAATCAGTGTTTTCACGTCATATATTTCATTCTCTAAACCAGTACAGAAACGATGGCATGTATACAACCCTGGCAAGTCCTTAGTGTCTGGACTGGACTGAAATTTTAATTGGTCTTTTTTGTATCTCCACTTCACAGGGGCTTCTGGTTCTTGCTTTTGGCCACGTCTGATCAAGTCTTCAGGTAAACTGAGTATTTTACTGTGATCAGTCATCGCCAGGTCTGAGGTCTGTTTGTTATACGTTACATTATTATGCTTAAATATATCAATATGGCAGTTTCCAGTCGTGTGTGTGATCATTTGGAGAGGCATGTTACAGGTGCATTCAAGGTGTGACATCACACTGGCAACGACTCCTTCTGCCACTGCCAGTTTAGAGTGGACAGGAGTTGACAGGCACCAAAAGACGAGTGCACATAGCCACAGCATGGCCAGTTTTCTGGCTGAAACAAGAAGAAAAAAATTCTTGACCTTTTGTGACAATTGCAATTCTATTACTGAAGTTAGTACTGGTTTTATTCCCAGGGCCCGATGTCAACTTTATTTCCTACCTGCCCTGTAGGGCAAGTAAAATTCACTTGGCCGGCATCATTTTTTGGTTGCCTGAACTTTTCACTACATGCACCAACCAAGTGAGAGTAAAACACCAAAACAAACTAACAACAAAGTAAAGCAATTCTCCACAGCTAGATGTCTATCTGGAAATTCATGCATTTTACTGTGGTAATAGACCCCTTTTGTTTATCTCGCTGTCGCACAGTGACAACCATTCAGAGTCGGCTACAAAGTTCTACAACTCCTTCAAAGCGGATGTAGGGGAGAACGTGCTGACGCTGACTTAAGCGTACTGAGATTTGACCGGGCTGAATCATTTCAGATGCCCACAGACTTCATAAACTTTCCAGTTAATTCAATCTGTTGACCGAGAAAGAAGCTCCAGCACCTGGCTGGCTGTTGCTGTTATTATTTTTTTTAAATCCCTTCGGGGTCAGCCAGTAGGGGTGGGGAGCATTTAGTGTACGCCAGCACAAGTGAACGCAATCCACCTAGGTGTGTGTGGGGGGGTTGGTGTGCGTGCATGTATGTGTATGGGCATGTAAACCTGTGAACATATGTGTGTGTGCGTCAGTACGAGTGTGTATGCATGCGCATGCAGGTGACTCTATGAGTGCGGGCTGTTTGTGTGTCAGTTTCACTTTGTTTTGCATGACTAAGTATGTGTAATGATGTATTATTATGCTATCGCTTTTGTGTGTGAGGATTTATGCATTCCATACTTTGATTAAATGACATAGCTCTTTCAGTTGCTCAAGCTGCACTGATTATTTATTTGCCGCAGGCTATAGTCTTTTGACTATTGTGGTTTGGTGATGCGTTTACTATTAGGTTTGTCGGTAGTCCGCCGTTTCTATTTGTCAGGTCAAGCTAAGTACTTCTTCAAGTTATTCGATTTAAAGGAACAAGCAAACCAAACCAAACAACAACATATTAAATAAAATTTCAAAAAATGAAAAGAAGAAAGAAAATGACCATGTATAAATGATTCAAAATTTAAAAGAGCGCAACAACAGACAATCCTTATATATATATAAACATTATTAGATATAATAATATTGGTTACAGAAATGTGCTGTCAAACAAACAGTAGCTCACACATTCAAATATGATTAATAGGCTTAAGGCTATATACTCAGCACAAGTATAATCACTATTCCCATCCTGTCTGCCTTCACACCCACACCCATACACCATTTCACTGTCTCCCAGTCCTACACATCCACACGCACACATACATGTATACACCCACCCTCATATCTCAGTCTCTCTCTCATATGCTCACACACACACACACACACACACACACACACAAACGTGTGCACGCATACACGCATGCACAAGCACAAATAACGGACCAAGCCGGGCAGCCTCATAAATTATTCCTAAAACAGGATGAAAATCATGAAATTAGTGAAAGCTGTTAGAGACAGAGAGAGAATTAGCCTAAACGATTGTATATAATTATAGTAAAATTTAAGGGAAGACTAAGAAATCAGAAATTAAAGGTCTCAACACAGCAACACACTCACCCTCACATGCAGCACTTGATGCACACTACACTAGTGACACGTCCTGCCCGCAAAACGACCTAATTAATGCAGTTACTCCCCTGCTTCCCTCACATACACACATTCTCTTGTTCTAACAACAGTGGTATATACTGTAGTAATTAAGTCATAAGTGCACAGCCGGTACACTTGAATAAGATGGAGAAAAAATAAATGTTAAAAAAAAAAAAACTTCATTCGCAACAGACTGGGCCTGGGATCATTCTTGAGTCAGCACCACAGAATACGATACTTTGCCTTTTTACTGAAACTAAATGACACTTTGACAGACATTCCACGGTTTCCTGACTTTTATTCGACCAGTGGTGCAGTTGATTATACAGCAGTGATCTTTTGCGCCTGTTTTGTCACTGTGAAATGTGAGTTTTTCACTACTACTAGTACTAGGGAAATACAGCTATGTGCTCAGCCAGCAACCCAGCTGACATGTTCCCCCCTACTTCCGGCAGATTTTACATGCCAGTCCACTGCGCATGCATGAAAATCTAAGTGAAAGGGGTCTAATTGCTGCTATTTTCCTTCATTTATTTTTATTGTCAACTTTTGGACCACACTTACTGTTTAGAATGTTAATTGTTATCAGCCTCAGAGAGCAACATTTTCCCAACGTCACATACATCATAGAATATCTAAGACAACATATAAGATTTAAGTGACAGTTCACACTCTGACTCTGAGTCTAAAGATTATATTAAAACCAAACAGACTGAAGCGAGAATGCCTCTGAGTTAGAAAAGAAAGAAAGAAAGAAAAGAAAAGCTGCACAAGCGCAGCGCTTATGCCTACGTAGTTCTTCTGATTGTGCAGAAACACACTGATCTTATCAGAAACAGGTAAGTGGTATCAAGTTCCTCCTCATGGAGTTATACTTTTAAACAAACTCCAATTATATCAATGTTTGGACACAAATGGAAAGCAAGCTGTAAGTCTAAATGACAAGCAACACATAATATGCATCATGTATAAGTGTAAAAATAAAAACACACAACAAATGAAACAACAACGGACTTTGACACTGAGTACCATGTCTCACTACCATACATATCTGAACTAGGCTGACCCTAAAGTAAAGAGTTGCCTCCTTTCTTACACATGCTGTCAGTTATCAAAAGACTTATTATTCCACCACTGAACTCCTACACGTTATTTTACTTACCACACACATACAGTATATATATATATATATTGTAAAGAAGCAGAAAAGAGAGAGAAACAAGTGCACCTGATTAACTGTCATAAATAAACCTTTACTGTCTACATGTAAAAACTTGTCAATCTTCTATTTCTTCACCTGATTAACTGTTATGAATAAGCCTTTGCTATGAGTATGCGGATTTCGTTTGCGAGAAGGTGCAAACATTGTTCTGGGAAGCCCAGGCCGGCTGCCAGTTGGGGTTGTCCACAGCTGACACAGCAAAGTTTGCTGCAGCACACATCTGGCATGTGGCCCCAAACCCTGCAATTTGGGCACACCAGCTCTTTGCTTCTGCATTGCGCTTTAAGATGGCACAGCTTGTTGTACGTGGTGCCTGACCGGTGGCACATAGGGATGTTGGGTAAGTGAGCTGAGAAAAATGTAATTTTGACTGCCTGAGATTTGGTGCCATAGTTATCTCAGTTAGTCAGGTGGCGCGGTTCTTTAACGTTTGATTTGTCCACCAGAAATTCACAGTCTACTGCTACTGGGATTGGCTTTATGACTCCATCTGCTGATGGTTTTGGTTTTGAACAAGATATGTTGACACCTGCAAGCACTTTCACTTTGAGACGAGTCTCCTGCTGTTGCCTCGATCAGCAGCTGATGAGGAACTTGCCTGATGGTAGCGGGTGTTGTGACAGGATGGGCGCTATGGTTTGCTTGAAGAGATTCGCTGTCACTGGGCCTTTCTCAGTGAAGATAGCTGACCCTATTCTCAGGTCTTATAAAATCACAGGATGCTGCAAGAAGGTAGGTGGTGGTTAACCGGAGGGCATTTGTTTTTGGTGTTCGTGGTTTGGTTTTTCGATATGGCCTGGGTTTTCAACTGGTAGGAGCACCAGGTGCCACTTGAGTTGACAGTTTAGCTTTAGCCTGACAGGCTCTTTTGTTTTGCCTAGGTTTTTGTGGCTTGAATTTATTGGCTTCGTTTTCCATGGAATTTAGACTGCCTGTTGATTTTTTTTGGTCTTCAGTACTAGCTCCTACTCTTCTTGGGGTCTGGGTTCTATTATGGCTAGTGTCTGAATCCCTGATGTTAAGAGTCCAGTTCCCTAGGCGGTTGTCAAAGTTTTGTGTCAGCACTCCTGACAATGTACTTAACTCATTGTGTCAGTGGTCCACATGGTACCAACTGCTTATAAAAGTTAATATAGGTTTAAAATTAAATCATTAGCCCTTTCATCGCCAACAGTGCATGCAAAGTATACACCTGGAAACCAGCAGCGCAGAAGCATGCTGCAGCTCAGAACCAGCTGTGCAGGAGTGCTACATTGCAGATCATGACCTACCTACTTTAATTGCAGATCACTACCTACCTACTTGAAACTGCTGTATTTCCTCAACCACTCATCCAGTCTTATTCATCCATATGTCAATTTAAAGACCACTGAATGGAGCACGAACTGGGTTGGTTTATTTTTAGATTAAGGTTTGATTTTGCTGTCAGTCAATGGAATGCATTATATGTTAAGCATTTATGCATAATTTGTTTGCAATTCACTCATGATAAAGACAACAATGAAAGTCTCAAACTGAACCACTGTCATTATTAGAAGTGAGTACATTCGGTGACTGATCATCCATAATCACCTTCGCCCTGATAAAACTGTACCGGTTGAATGGGTGTAAAACACCAACTCATCCATAACCATGCTCAGTGCTTGCTCCATACTGAAAAGGAACAGCTGCATGTGAGGAACTGCTCATTAATGAAGAGCTAGCAATTTTCCTAAGTCAGAAAAATATTGAAAATGCTGTAAAAAATGAACAAAGACAAAGAGATTTCAGCACCAAATGAAAGCCAGTCTTGTTTTTGTCACGTGACTAACTTTGGGTCCACATGTGATTATTCACAAAAGATTCAAGAGGTTTACTAACTCCACTGACCCGATCAGCATCACTGGTGTTCTCGCTACAAGCCGCTGCTCGGTGACATTGGCGTTCTTGCTGCACATCACTGGTCTGCGACTTTAGCATGAAAGGTTTAATTCAAATTTATACACCTACTTTGACTATTTTGACTACACCTTATTTGTTCCTTTTCTTTAATTTGGAATGGAAGGTTGAAAAGGTCTGTACCCAAACTTCTGTTTCCCTAACTGAGAATTGAGAATGGATCCCAAAAACATCTACATTCCTACTCTGCACCTAGCAATTTGAAATGATTACTTCGCTTGGTTTTACAGCCAGAAAGCTAAACTACAGCTATACTCACTAAGATGAGTACTGCCGGAGGCCTCTGGCTGGTTGAACCTCTTTTGCCGTCAAGGGGTCCTGTCCAAGAGGGTCTGCGCCAGGCCTTGACTGTGTGGTGACTTTGCCTCTTGCTGTTGCTGCTGAAAGAATTTGTAGTGACACTTTCGTTCTAAAGGTCTGGAAAGCCATTAGAACTTAGATAAAGGGTAAGGGTGGTTCTAATTCAATTAACCATTTAAAGGTTAACAGTATGCTTATTACTGACAAAAAATAAAGTTGTGGAACAAACAGTTACAAATCTTTCTAAAAATTATCTTCTTTTTTTTAATTCTTCTGATTGTCAAACAAAGGGTTAAATTTAAAATGTTAAAAAAAAAAAAGACGACTGGCCTTCCCTTCTAAAAATGAAGACCTCTGACAACTTTCTTGACCTCCCCAGTATCTTCAGACAGCACTCGAACTACCTCTCCAATATAAAAATCTTCACGGAAGTAGACTCTATCTTCTGCCCCAAATGCTGGAACTTGAAGTCCTGCATGAAGTCTGCGTCCACATTTTCTTCAGGTTCAATCTCCATTTCAGCTTCTGATTCTGCATGTGAGTCACCATTTGCTATTCTAAACCCATGTCTAATTCGGAGTCAGAATCAATTACCCAGGGAGACGCCTGAGGCAGCTAGAATGTGCTGACTTCTGCTTCACTTCTCCCAAGGAAAATCAGAAGGTTCTTGACTAAATGGAGCAGGCTGCTTGTGATCTTAATAGAGACTTCAGTTCCATGACGACACGCTTTCACTTTCACTGTTTCAACACTTGTTGAGCCTGCACTGCCACCTTCTGGTTGGTCCTGGTTCCACAAGCTGCAAGAAGTGCATCACCCTGTTCAGGTGTAGTGCATGGACCATGGTGGAGCTGACGCTGATCCATTGGCATTGTTGTGATGATGGTCAGTTATGTTTCTTCTCAGCATCAATGTGCTTTTTCTGCCACTGTTCTTCTAACACTGCCTTCCTCTTGGCCGCCGCATCCTTTTCTGCCTCAGCTGACTGCTTCCTGGCCTGTGGCACTTTTCTCGCACACATTCAACAAATAAATTTGTTCTTGGTAGTTGTTTTGTTTTTGAGGAATCAAGCTGACACAGACCTGTTTTGCTTGAGGACGTTGATGGTGGAATGGTATTTAAACACTCAAACAGAGAGAAGCAGATCTCCTCTTGAACAAGCTGAAGCGCAAATCCCCAAACATCTGTTCACCAATCAGATTTGTCAAGTGCAAATGGCTTATTTTGCATCCTCAGGAATACCCTATTTTTTAATAGTGTCCTTCACTCTTCAGGCAAAAAATCAGCTAGCTGACATTCTGTGACTTTGACAAGTCCACTGCATAGCTCCTGCAGGATGACTTTTACTATGGTCCTCTGGTTGTCATCCAAACCCGAAGTGTTCACTGTGATTTGATTTGAAAGCAGTATTTGTTGAACACTGAGACCGAGGCCAAAACTCACCATCAGGAAATGTTTAGAGAACTAACTTATTACGTCTGTTTCAAAAAATCTGATTATACACCAGTTTCAGCATACATGTGACTAAGTGCCAAAAGGTGTGCATAAAAAGAGGACACAGTAGGTCAGAAAAAAGGTCTGAAATAAAGTAAAAAGAAGTAGGTTTTTACTTTTAGAATGTATACTATATTTGTAATCTTCACTTCAAAGTGGAAGATAACAACTTTATTAGTTTTTGCGAAAATGAGCTTTGAAAGCTGAGAAGTGTATTATGTCAGATGTCAGGGATTGCGACACAGAAGTGCTGCTGTATGGCTGGTAAATTATTATTTTTATTCCCAACCACTTTAGACAGATTAAGGATGTCCTCACAAGTATTTTCAAATAAATTTATTGCAGTCTGACTTCTTACATAAATACTGATGTGTACTGTTTGTCGCAATATCTGACATCCGACATAATTAATCTTTTGACCTTTTCTTTCTGACAACAAAAAACACAAAGTTTCATCCATTCTGCCATTCAGACATTCTAGTGCAGGTAAAAGACACACTGGAAAGTCAGTTTTGAGGAATTTGTTAATTTTTTTGACATAGCACAAAACAAAACAAAACTACATAAAGTGTCGAACATCAGCATTACAGCAAAGTATGACAGTGTCATAAATGTGACTTGACAGTGCAATAATTATAATTATTGAAGATTCTACATTTCTCTTCAACTACAAATATAAAAACATATATATATAAACACAGTGCTACATTCAACTTATGATTGTTGGCTTTTAGTTTTACTGCAGAATCATAAAATGTCGAACATCAGCTTGCAATAGGTAGCGGCAGCCTCTCATCGCCTATGCGGGAACATCGGAACTTTGCTCAATTTTACTGTATTTCAGTCACTAATTTCTCCACAGTCTCTGAATGTATCCTCTTGGATATTATATGAATAAAAGGAATGTTTTCTTCGCATTCTTATGGTTGTTTTTATGTTTGCATGCAATGTACCTCGAAAAATCGCCAGTTGATTTTCTACGGGAGGTATTTGCCGTTTGTCCGGTGCCGATCACGCGGTCCAAGACTTGAACGAAAACAGTCGATGTGTTTATCCGCTCGGTGACAAAGCGATACGCGCTGTACACAGCAATATGTGGTATCACTGGATCGGAAATTGAATGCCGATTCCAGTGGTGTAAACGCCGTGGTCGTTTACAAACATCTCTGGTCACTAGAACGCATTTTAGTCAGAAACTCGCAAAACAATTCAATTTTAAACCACAAAACTCCCTCAAATGTCTAAAATATCCCCCACAAAATGAAGCTGAATCCGTACCCTTTTGACTGAGGTATGCGTCTAATGGACTGATGACCTGTGGGTCTTTCACAAGCCAATAAAAGACCGCAATAAAGGCGCTTTTTTCAAATTGAGTTCATCCAAGATGGCATCGACCGCGTGGAGTTTTTGTGACTCGATTGCCGAGTTTTGGCACAGGATTCGTGAGTATTCTCTTCACCTGGCTCCAGTTTACTGAATTTGGTGATAGTTTATCTCATAATTTAGCATTTTTATATGATATTTTGATTCATTCTTGCAGGATTTGCCTAAAATCTTACGAATTTCTCGACCGACTCAAAGTTCTGTCTTTGTTTACAAATACGACTAACCGGAAGTTGTCGATCACTCGCTTGTTCTCCTAAATATTGCCAAAATACGCCAAAGTTTCACAAAAATAGTCATTGAAATATATTCTCTGATGTCTTCTGGAACAGTATTATTTGGGGGGGGACGAACCTTTGACGTAAATTCGTGGCGATGGCTGTTTTCGTGATCAAAATTCTTCATCAGGGGAGGTAACTAAGATGCTGAGAAAACAGTCGACTTCATAATAACTTCTGCACTTGAACTCTGTTAAAAGTCTTTTTCGTTTTTCAACGATCGTAATTAAATTCTCAAACTTTAATAGTATGTTGACCAGCATTTCTAGTTCAAAATTATAAGTGGATTTCTGCTTTGCTAACGGTAGCCAGTCTGATATTGTGATAAGTGATGATAAAATCATAACAGATAAGAGTTAAGGCCTGAGTGATAATGATTATTATTAATTATGCTGTAGGCCGTAGATCATTCTGTCAATGAAGATCAACAGAAACAACAAAACTGTATTGTTGTTTTCCTGCAGATGATGACCAGTTTTCCAAACTGAAGGCTGTTTTCCTGGCAACTGGGAGAGGATGCCGGCAAGACCTTCCTCTGGTTGAAGTGGACAACCGACTGTTAGTGCAGCTACTTCTCCTGAAAGATGAGGGATCCAAGACTTTGGATGAGACTGCATTCTTCCAGCAACTTCTCAAACCAGATCTGGTCAAGACAGTGCTGCTTTCTCGTCTGCGGTATTTATGGTCAACAGACTGAAGGAGCTGTTTGGAGGCGAGCCACTTCCAGAACTTCCACCTCTTCACGGCCATGGCGGCTGCCAGCAGTGATGTCAACAAGTGGAAGAGGAATCTGACCCAGGAGATGTCGACTGAACCAAATGATGAATCAGAACCTGATGAACCTGAGTTTGAAACCAGCTTCAGATTTCAACAGGAGGGCGACATTGTGGCAGTCTACAATGTAGAAGATTTCTTTTTCAGCAAAGTCACCAGGATCATCAGTGAGGAAGAGGGGCAATAGTCAATTTCTTGGAGAAGGCGGCAGTAAAGATGGAGTTGTTGTGTACAGGTGGCCATGCTCTGAAGATTACACTCAAATCTCCTCCGCAGTTGTGTTTGCCAAGAATCTGCAACTTGCACCTTCATCATTGTCTCCAGGGATGTTCATTCTTTGTTGAATCTCACAGGAATTTATTTGGCAGATATCAAGCACTCAGATGCTATTTACAGTGAAATCACCTGTAGACCGTGTCAACTGACTCCAAATCACAGCCTTGTAGGCCTGTGTGTTCATGGATGATAAAGGTGATACTGCTGTACCATGTTTTCTTTAGCATACACGTCCTTTTTCTGCTGTGAAAAGTGAAGATTTTGCAGACTTTAAGACTAACACTCAAAATAAGTGCAAATGCTGCTGCAAATGTACTTCACACTTAGTTTAATGTACATGCAAAGTTTCATGGCTGTATCTGTAGTAGTTTTCAAGTTATGAGTTAAAGTATGAAAACCATTAGATTTGTCCTTTTTTTCCACTGTGAAAAGTGAAGTTTTTGCAGGCTTTAAGATCTATCACTCTCAAAATAACTGCAAATGTTGCTGCAAGTGTACTTCACACTTAGTTTAATGTACATGCCAAGTTTCATTGCTGTATCTGTAGTGGTTTTCAAGTTATTACCAGTTAAAGTGTGGCAACCCACATATTTGTGTTTTTTCCGCTGTGCAAATTGAAGATTTTGCCAACTTTAAGACCCTGTAACTTTAAAAGTAAGAGTCAGAGCTGCTTAGAAAAAAATAAGTCCAAAGACTGTGATAAACCCTGCTTGGAAATCCATCGGGAAAGCTGTCATTGCCATATGTTACCCACTGTGTGGTGTCAAAAGTGCTCTTTCATGCAAATTGGCAAGCTCAGAATTGCTTTTTGGAGCAACTTCAGCCCTCTGCTTATGTTTTATCTTTCTTTGCTGACCATATGATTTAGCTGTAACAAAGTGCAACCAAGGTATACTTTTGAAAAGTGTAAGTATTTGGATTCTCCCATGTTCATGAGAACCACTATGGGGGGGTAAATTTGAGAAAATGTAATAAACTGTTTACTGTCGCGCAAAACTGTATTTTCGAATGGCTATATCTTTGGAACTAATTAAGATAAACAGTTACTTTTTTTTTCCATTTTCTTGTATCAATATGGCCTGTCTGAAAATGCATAAATTAAATTGCTGTTGTAAAATTTAAATTTTGGCTGCCGCTACCTACATACAGAAATTGTTTAGATCATTTTGGAGTATTGCTTGATCTTCAGCCGTGAAGATGGGGCACTGGCAGATGGTGTCATCTTCAAACAATCTCAGTCTGGAGGTAGGCCGTTGTGGCAGCTAGGTCACTGATGTATAGGAGTTAGGACAAACAATTCTGGGCCAAGAACACTGCCTTAAGGCACCTCCGAGTCCAATGGGACAAAGTGTGACCTCATAAATAATAATAATACATAAATTTTCTATAGCGCTATTCCCCGCTGAGTGAGCTTAACGCGCTTGTTCACATACATGTACATAATATATTACATTAACATTTACTAACATATCATATACAAACAATACATACTTAATAAATTACACTAATATAAAACAAAAATTTGTAAAATGGCACATAAAAAAACTGCTATAAAACACAGAGACGTTACAATAATTTAAAACAGGTACATAATTATAAAGCTGTGTTCTAAGAAATTAGTATTATTACTATGCTAAACACACACACGCACGCATGCATGCATGCGCGCGCGCACACACACATGCACCTCCCCCTCCTCCTTCTGCCCCTCTCTTTGTCTCACATGCAGACATTCTCTCTCTCTCCCCACCCACCATCTCATACCATCAACATGACAGCTTGTTGATCTCCCAGGAAGCTCTTGATCCATGTGTTTGTTCTACCAGTGATCCCATAAAGGGACATTTTGTGAAGCAGGCCTTGGAGACGTCCAGCCCACAAGGTCTACCAGTTTCCCTGCCTGAAAGTCATGCACGAGTTCACTGATTTTAGTGATTAGGCCAAGGAGTTGGGTTTCACATGAGCAACCACATCTGAAGCCATATTGTTCAGGAGCTATGATGATGTTGTCTTACTGCATGATGCTACTGATGACAATATGCGAGAATCTTGCACTAGTTGCCCACGACACTTGTGAAGGAAATTGGTTGGAACTTTTTTGAATGGTAGCATTCTTAAAGACAGGTGTGATAAGTGTGGTTCTCCAATCTTCAGGCACAGTTCTACTACTGAATGATGAGTTGATGATCAAGGTCATACTCATAGCAGGGGCAATTTTGTCCTACTCCTGGTCATGTCAGCAGTTATTGGTCTGAAATAATAAGGCAATAACAACCAACAAGAGAAACATCAACAAAAAATCCTATCCACAAACATAATTTATCCATAAAACACAATGAACAAATCAATAAAATTAGAAGTATCAAACCTAAACTAAAACCAAACAAACAAAATAAAAGGTCTAGGAGTACTTACTAAACCATCAGTAAATGACTCTTAGTGGCCTTACAAAACTTAAACAAAAAGGTGTCAAATGTAATCAGCGACACATTTTGGGGTAACCCTGACGTCCGACCGACTTAATCCTCGTTTTTGTTGTTGTTGTTTTTTGTTATTACTGGCCGTCCCCGATTTCACAAGTCGATCTTGTCAAACGATGCGCTATGCAATGTTGGGATGGCAACTGTCATATTCCACAAATGTCTGCATTGTGCAACTGGAAGTCAGTTTTACGCCACATGGTGATCGGGCGTCCAAATTACAGCAAGAGCTAATTCTTGAGATACTAGCACAACGTCAGCCACCGCAAATCTCACCCGTTGCGTAAAAACGACATTTCGTCCTACTGCGCTCTACCCTAACACAAAAGATCATCTAAATAACTGTTAACTAGCTGATTTGATCAAATAAACGGTGCAAAATTGTGATCGGACATCAGGATCGGACGGCAGCCTCACGAAAATAATTGCGACATACCTTTCGATGTTCGCAGCAGACGATTCCTTCGACGCCATTCAAATCAAATGTGACCGGGAAGTGTCACGCGGTGCCTTCGTGTTTGTTAACAAGTGTAAACCTATAATATTTTGTTTTTCGCTCACAACTTGTTAGATAATCGGACGTCATATATTGCGAAAAAAATTGAGCAGCAAATTTTGTTGACCGCGAGTCTGATGTGCAATGACGTCACTTCCGCTCATGTCAAGGGTCAAAGTTATTTTCATTCTGTTGTCGAAAGTTCGCGATACAGATGACGTCCGATCAAATAAAGTTCGATATGCTTTTTACAAAAGCATAATTTAGAGAAGTTTTTCTGATGCATGGATCTTGTAAAACGATCTTTCGCGAACATAACAGATGGGATAAATATATAACTTTTCCTTGTTTTCTTTAACCAAACCACGCCGACAGAGACGGCGGCTCTGTGCCACTAACTGTTCGTTTTGCGTGGTTGAATTTCAGCAGTAAAATCACACTTTATCAGACATATTTCCCAAACCGCTTCAAAATTTCTGCTTCTATTATTTCAACTATATCCTCGTTCATTTTCACACACATTCAACCCACACTCATGACAACAACAACAACAAATCATACATCTTTTATCGCTCAGTGACTCCAACCAAGTCACCCATTGCTACCACACCTTCTGGCACTTAGTCATGTACATTTTTTTTTTTTTTTTTTTTTTTTTAGCATTCATTGTGTGCTGTCAAAATGTGACTTGCCCTGTTGATGTGAGACGAACTGGTTAACTGGGCGTAAAATGTAAAACATCAAGTTACTCAGTTACTCAGTGGTGGGGTTGGACTAACTGGTTGTTGTCTGCTAGCTGTTCTGTGGGCCGCTCATGAAATTCTGCAAATGAAAGTTGGTGTTCAGGTGATCAGGTGATCCGGTAGCGGTAGTTCTGCTGATGATCTCGCTGTGAGCTCTCTGTGTGACTCGTGACAAACCCTGGCTGCAAGTGCCACAGACAGACATTTAAACAGCCAATCACGTATCTTTCTAAAGTATTCTCAAGGGAGATAAAGGACGTGTGCCGGTTGATGTTAGTCTCCCCCACCCCCACCCCCACCCCTCCACCGAGTCAGTTATAGAACTTTCCTTCGGCGGCTAAACTTCTCGTTTAAACAACTTGAGGAGGTTAAACGAACATGATCAGCGTTAAAAGTTTTGTAATTGTACGTGTCGTTGATTTTATAACGATTTTAGAAAAGGACTTTCCCAGACAGTGTTACTAATGTAGCGGGAGAGCTGTGCAAGCTAGCCCTGAGTTCCCCCACCCCTTCTCTCCAGTCGGACCCTTCCCTGGCCGGTGCCGCGCGGCGCGGTATGAAAGTACCTGCTCGGTTTGTGTGGTTTTGGGGGCGGGGATAGCTCAGTGGTTAGAGCGCCGGACTCGTGATTGAAAGGACGCGGGTTCGAATCCCTGCTGGAACGGCGGGAGAATTTTTTTCTCCAGGGTCGACTTTCTGTGCTGACTCTTATTTCGGTATCCGTTCCACCCCCGTGTTACCACAGTAGCACGTAAAAAATCCCGGTCATTCTGCCAAAAGTGCAGGTGGCAGGTTACAGCTAAACACGCATACACCTTACGCATGTGGCTTTTATTGAACCGTGCTTCGGCATTGGTCACAACTTGTCCCTAATATGTCAAATGACATCTGAGGACATTAAGCATCAACTCATCATCATCATCAGGTTTGTGTGGGGGGCGGGGATAGCTCAGTGGTTAGAGCGCCGGACTCGTGATTGAAAGGTCGCGGGTTCGAATCCCTGCTGGAACGGCGGGAGAATTTTCTTCTCCAGGGTCGACTTTATGTCTTTATGTGCTGACTCTTATTTCGGTATCCGTTCCACCCCCGTGTTACCACAGTAGCACGTAAAAAATCCCGGTCATTCTGCCAAAAGTGCAGGTGGCAGGTTACAGCTAAACACGCATACACCTTACGTATGTGGCTTTTACTGAACCGTGCTTCGGCATTGGTCACAACTTGTCCCTAATATGTCAAATGACATCTGAGGACATTAAGCATCAACTCATCATATCCAGGTTTGTGTGCGGGGGGGGGGGGGGGGGCGGGATAGCTCAGTGGTTAGAGCGCCGGACTCATGATTGAAAGGTCGCGGGTTCGAATCCCTGCTGGAACGACGGGATAATTTTCTTCTCCAGGGTCGACTTTCTGTGCTGACTCTTATTACGGTATCCGTTCCACCCCCGTGTTACCACAGTAGCACGTAAAAAATCCCGGTCATTCTGCCAAAAGTGCAGGTGTCAGGCTACAGCTAAACACGCATACACCTTACGTATGTGGATTTTATTGAACCGTGCTTCGGCATTGGTCACAACTTGTCCCTAATATGTCAAATGACATCTGAGGACATTAAGCATCAACTCATCATCATCAGGTTTGTGTGTGCATAGTTCAGGAGCTGTGTGAGAGTCGAGGTGGACGTCCTGGGCTGTCCGTCCTAACGAGCCGTCTGGTTTCCGTGGACGTAAAGATTTACTGCACCGTGCTTCAGCATTGGTCACAACTTGTCCCTAATATGTCTCATGACATCTGAGGACATTAAGCATCAATTCATCATCAGGTTTGTGTGTGAGCCGGTTTGGCCTAGCGGTAAGGCGTTAGGCTAGTAAGCGGAAGGACCTCGGTTCGATACCGCTTCGGCTCTCCTTTCTCTTCAAAAAGGTTGTGGTTTGTGGACACTGTCTTGTGACTTTGTCCATCACTTCCTACTGAAACATTAAAATGGCTCTCATCGCTGCCCATCTTAATGCAGACGTCATTCTGGTGGTGACAGTGTAGCGATAGGTATATAATTTCCCTTTCCCTCTCCCCCCACCTCCATACCCCCTTCCCCCCCTTCTCCCCGTCCCTAATAAGCCGCACGGTTTCTGTGGACGTTAAGCACCATGTTTACGGTTTGTGTATCATAGTTCAGGAGCTGTGTGAGAGTCGAGGTGGACGTCCTGGGCTGTCCGTCCTAACGAGCCTTCTGGTTTCCGTGGACGTAAAGATTTATTGCACCGTGCTTCGGCATTGGTCACAACTTGTCCCTAATATGTCTCATGACATCTGAGGACATTAAGCACCAATTCATCATCAGGTTTGTGTACATAGTTCAGGAGCTGTGTGAGAGTCGAGGTGGACGTCCTGGGCTGTCCGTCCTAACGAGCCTTCTGGTTTCCGTGAACGTAAAGATTTATTGCACCGTGCTTCGGCATTGGTCACAACTTGTCCCTAATATGTCTCATGACATCTGAGGACATTAAGCATCAATTCATCATCATCATCATCAAGGTTTGTGTACCATGTGCTGAAAAGTGCTGGTCAACCCATACCCCTCGAGTTTACATGCTGAAAAAGTGTGTTGCTCTTCCCTTAGTTATTAGAAGACCTATGCTGCAAAGTGTGGGCACGCATGTTTAGTAATTAAGAGACCTGTGCTGCAAAGTGCGGGCACGCATGTTTCGTTATTAAGAGACATGCGCTGCAAAGTGTGGGCACGCATGTTTAGTAATTAAGAGACCTGTGCTGCAAAGTGCGGGCACGCATGTTTAGTAATTAAGAGACCTGTGCTGCAAAGTGCGGGCACGCATGTTTAGTAATTAAGATACCTGTGCTGCAAAGTGTGGGCACGCATGTTTAGTTATTAAGAGACCTGTGCTGCAAAGTGCGGGCACGCATGTTTAGTTATTAAGAGACCTGTGCTGCAAAGTGTGGGCACGCATGTTTAGTAATTAAGAGACCTGTGCTGTAAAGTGCGGGCACGCATGTTTAGTAATTAAGAGACCTGTGCTGCAAAGTGCGGGCACGCATGTTTGGTTATTAAGAGACCTGTGCCGCAAAGTGCGGGCACGCATGTTTAGTAATTAAGAGACCTGTGCTGCAAAGTGCGGGCACGCATGTTTAGTAATTAAGAGACCTGTGCTGCAAAGTGCGAGCGTTAGTTAAGTTTATGTTTGTTTGTTTTCTTGTGCTGCAAAGTGCAAGTATTAGTTAAGTTAGTGCAAGGGTGCAACTTACTTTTGTAGGTAATTGGTGCTGAGCTTATGCCGGTAGCTAAGTTAGCTATGGTTTAGTGCATAGGTTAGGCATAGTCATGCGTCAGTTTGATTTGCTCTTGAGTGTACTGTATGTGTAACATGCGGTAGTGTAAATAAAACTGTATGCATTTCTTTGTTTGGTTCGTCACTATAATGGGAGTATGTACTGAGACGGAGTGTGGTCAGTGCGCGCGTTTGTGAGCGTGCCTCAGTGTTTTCGTCATGTTGGTACATGTGTACAACTTCTGTCTCCACTTATCTTTTGTCTAGTGTCTGTTTTAAGTGGCATAAGTGCATAGTGAAACGGCACACCTACCTCTGAGGAGCGGACAAACAACCAAACACTAACACAAGGTTTTTTTTCTGGATACCAAGGTCGGTCGATTGTAGTGATTTTCAGTTGAACACAACGCGAGGAACTTGACATTGAAAGGCACACTACATGAGGATGACTAGAGACAATGGTTTATTCCAGTGTGAGTGTCTCTCCTTGGCAATCTCCAGCCTCCCCCTGAACCTAAAATGAGGAACGGGCCGCAGGGCCGCAGGTCCGGTTACACTAACACTGTTTTCACGAGCTCTTTCCCGCGTTTCAGTATGACATCATTGCGGATAGGATACCGGAACTTCTGAGTCAGTTTTGTGTACATGTCATGTATACATTATTTTTGTCAGTGTTTATTTTTTAGATCTGGACAGTCTGTGTGAAATAATTTCATTTTCCTAACGTTTTCAATAGGGAGCAGCACAAAAAATTCGGAAATAATTTGACAGTGTTTGAAATAGACGATTTCCGGAAATAACAGGCAAAGATAATTTGACAGCGTTTTCTTACTCCGGAAGAGTGAAGTCCCCTGAATGGAGGCGGCAGCTGAGAAGAGCTGATCTGCGACAGTTTTAGATCTTCAGGTATGGACGTATTATAATTTATACTAGACTACCAGCTGGGGGAACCTACTATCCGATCTGCATGTTCCCCACGAACAGTGAGCGCTTGATCGGCATTTCTGATGCCTTTTCTGCCTTTGTTTACGGGTATCCGTCATCTTGCCCACGTGCTCACACTGTACCCCCAACTGTGACAAAAGCGTGACTACTCTGTGCTACACCCGCAGGCATGGACCTGTATATATGTTTATACAAACTATAGCTAGTATTTATGATGTAGACTTTCAAAATATTTCATAGGAGTAGGAACAAGGCTTGGTAAAGTCCAAGGAGACGGTCAGAAATTCCTGGCCCGTTTTAACAGTAAGTTTTGGGTCACAAATTTATATCATCACAATCATTAAAGGAGATCCATATATACCGATTACAGCCAAAATCTGCAACAAAAGATGATTTATTTATTTTTCATATATTTTTGTCTTTGATTGTCAGTTCGAGTCTGCGCATGTTGCCCTTTGATGTTTGACCTAGTTTCCCAGTGACAACGTGAACACTTCCTTAGTGCCGATTTTGGCAAGACAGTCGTACTCAATACTCAACGTTCTCAGACCGCAATTTTTACTGTACATTTTTCGTGGTTTTTGATTGCTGCAGCTTGTTTAATGAGGCCGCTTACCTAGCAGCACGTCGTCGGCTTCGTTTACCATTTGCAATCCGTGACGCCAACTCGAAACAATCACAGACAAAAATATATGGGAAAAAAATCACCTTTTGTTGCGGGTTTTGGCTGTAGTTGGTAGATATGGACCTCATTTAATGATTGTGATGATATTTGTGACCCAGAATAACATTTAAAACGGTCCAAGAATTTCCGACTGTCTCCTTGGATTTTACCCAGGGCTTAGATTAGATGGATTTGGGATTTGCAGATTTAATCGGTTGCAGAACTTTGAGTCTGGCACCAAATTTGGGCGGTGTTTGTTATCCAGGCTTATTTCTTGATTTTTAGGTAGAAAAATAGGAGGACTTCGTATATATAGTGAATGTTTGGTGTATTTTAGGGCCTAGGTTTAAATCTATAATAGTGTTTAGGGATATAGGTCGTGTTGTAGTTAATCAATTTGAGGTTAATTGCAGCGAATGCAGTTCCACGTACGGCTGGGCTCACAGAGTTAATCTTATTTTACTTTTTAGCTTCATTTGATAGACTAGATAACAATGATAATTTTTGTAGATAAAAAGACAATGGTCCGCAGTTCTTGGCATTCAAATCGTGTAATTACATGTTTAGTACTTTTTTTAGTAGGGCCCGATCAAAAGTTAGAAAAAACACAAGATAGTAGTTTGAAGTGCCGCCTCGGGCAGCCTGCACCGATTTTGCTGGACAGTGCTGTCCTTGTGGTCCGCCCAGCTGATGTAAATAAGAGGCGAGTGCAGCCGGGGGTAGATGTCGTTTTTTTTCTGACACGCTGTCGGCGCTGCAGGCCATCAAACACAACAGTCAGTCTTCCAGAGAAGGCGTTGTTAAAGAAATAGTCGTGTGTCACCAGCTCATTACTCGTGGCACCGACATCGTCCTGCAGTGGGTCCCCTCCCACGTGGGTGTGCCTGGCAACGAGAGCGCTGACCGCGCTGCGAAACAGGCAGCCCGTGGACTGGGGGCCACTGCACTCCACTTGATTCACTCCTTCACTGACATTAAAACCCTCTTAAAGGGCCTGTAAAGGCAGTTTCGGGCACAAAATCACTCCAAATCGTTTCAAAACAACATATAGGTCCGTACTAACGTTCCAAGAGAAGAAACAGTCTATTACTCACTTGTTTAAAACTTTTTCAGGCCTCGCCTAGGTTGTAATGCGTTTATTTTGGCAAAAAGGTCGGAAAATACGGTCATCTGAACGTTTCAAAACCAGCGCCATTTTGAATGCGAGATGATGAGTTGATGCTTAATGTCCTCAGATGTCAGCTGACATATTAGGGACAAGTTGTGACCAATGCCGAAGCACGGTTCAATAAATCTTTACGTCCACGGAAACCAGAAGGCTCGTTAGGACGGACAGCCCAGGACGTCCACCTCGACTCTCACACAGCTCCTGAACTATGATTGAATGCGAGATTCCACGAGAGTTATTTTAAGCTAAAGGTCGACAGTCGGGCAGTGACGTCACAAACAGACCAGCAACCAAACGCGGTGGAAGTCGGGTCTGTGTGAGTGTCCACAGGGCAACCGACTTGGAAAAATGTCCAGTTCAATTAATATAAAGAGGATTTCAAAACAACATATAGGGATGAAACTCCTTTTCAGTAGTTGGGCCTTTGTTTATTTCCCCCTTGTTATTTCATCGTTCTCGAATCTTGTTAGGTGCTTGGCGTTTCGGTCTTTTTCGTTGTGTTGAGCTTTCACTACAAGCTAGACCTCATCAGGGAGCCTGCCTTTTATTGGGTGTTTTATTTTATTTTCCCAGTTTAGCCTTGTTTGTTTCATCATAGTGTAACGATGAAAAAGGTTTGTTCGTTCTAGTTCAATAGACTAGCGATTTCGTGGCTTCCCTGGGTTAGGGTTTGGGTTTGGGCTAGTTGCCGTTTTTCTCTTGGCTTGCCCTTTTGTTTCTCGAGTTATATCGTTCGTTTACGATGTACGAGTGAGGGGGGTAGTCTCGATGTTTAACGAACCGCTCATTCTTTCTTTGTGTGGGATAGTTCGTGAGCGTCTGTTGCTCTGCCGTGTTGTTGCCGGCTGAATGGTTTGTATCGTGTACACGGATTACGTGTATCCAGCCTTTGTCTCGTTGCTCGCTGACATTTCTTGCCTCCTCTTAGTCTTTTCAGAAAGTGTTGTTGTTTTGTTTTTCTCTCTTTTCCTCTTCTTTTCCACTGTGCGTTCTTTTTTTTCTTTCTTTTTTTTTTCTCTGGTTTATTGGCCATTTCGTACCCGCTTGTTAGCTTGCCTGATTAGGGCAGCCATTTTGCATTTCTCTTGTCGTCTGCATTTGTTTACATCCCGATGGTTTGTCATCGGTAGTCCTGATTAGCGATTTGCTTTATCAGTCTGCAGCCTTTATTTTTCTAGATGGAAGCCGGGTTAGTGAGAGGTTAGTTAGAGTTAGTTAAGATTCATGTTAGTTTTGGTTAATTTGGCTTTCCATCTGTTTGTCGGCACAGTTATTTTTGCTCTTTACAGTTGCTCTTATGGCTGCAACAAATGTAGTCAACGTGTCCACTCATTTGTTGCAGACAGTAGTCTATTAGACTGTTGTGATTTGGTGATGTTTTTTCCACCTTATGTTTGTTTTACAGGGCTGGTTTTACTAAATTTCTACATTTCTTGCTTGCCCTGTATTCTAATTATATTCTCGAAAGCTGTTTCTTTCAGTAAGTTCCCTAGGCGTTACTAGAACAATCAGTCTTGCCCTTTCGTAGATTTTTCCCATTTCCAACACGTACCTTTACACAAGGACACAGAGAGCGAAGCCATCAGATAGACAGAATACTAGGACGGGAAACGCACTGAATGACATACGGTTTCAACACGTACCTGGACAGACATGACTTTCACACCATGAATCACTGAGATGTTATTATACAGTTTACATGTTTTATTCCATACACGTTGGAGTACATATTCTAAAAGTTAATAAAACGTCTCACTCAACAGAAGAATAAAAGTGATTGATCATACCTGTTCTTCTAGGTGGCAGAATAGTTATTCGAAAGTGAGATGATAAAATGAATCCCGCAAGGGGAACTTTTACTGTAATAAAAACAATCCAAGGAGTCACCCAACAAAACGTGTAAAGAGTCCAAGAGTCCACAGAAAAAAAGAAAGAAAGAAATCCAACGTCCAAGAATTCACGAAGTCAAATGACCAAGTGTTCAACTGAGAATCCGAGAAGTGCCGTCGTTAAAACAAATTCCGTCTTTTATAGTGTTTTAGTTGTTATGTGACGTTTCTTTCCTATCAACCTTCATTATTCTACTATTTCTGCATATTTACCAAAACCTAAGTACAAACTTTCTTACATTATTTCTACTAAATATTACTACGCAGGGTGTACGTCATCATAGTCCCTTAACTACTTCTTTGTCATTACTATTCGTTCGCTGGACGCATGAGGGGCTCCTCGCGCGGTGCTCAGTTCATACCTTATACGGATAGTGGTCCCTGGCAGTCTCGACCCCTTTTCCCTGGCTATTTCGCTTATCGATCCTGACCAACTTTACTTCTGTCCTAACATTTTGCTTGGTCATCTTGCTTATTAATTCTGACCGACATTGCTCTGTACAAGCTCTAGCCTGCACCCGTAATCTATAAACTGGAATAGGTCTACTTCTCGTGTTCTTTCCACCCTATTTTACACACCATTATTTTATACATTAAAATAAAAAAAAATTACTCTGTAATATTTGCAGGTAGGCCACCGTTTGCGTTTTTGAGGTGGTTTCAACTGGTTTTGTTTGTTTCATTTGGTGTCAGCTGTTTGCAGCCATTTTTCGTTTGCCATCAACATTTGTGGTTTGGTCTTTCTTTCTTTGCCATAGGCATTTGTGTTCTTCTTCTTTTTGTCACAGGCATTTGTTTCTTACTTAAACGGCCTTTTCTGCCGTGTAGGCATTCGTGCTAGACTTACTGTCTTTGCCTTCTTTCTTTCTTAATGTCCTCAGATGCTAAAGAGCATATTAGGGACAAACCGCTGCGATGTCGACCGAATGATGCCGTGGCTTCGGCGCGGCCCCGTGAAAGTGCCGCTATTTTCCCCCAAGCCCTGTACTATTCGTTGGTGCCGCTCAGGCCAGCCGAGTTTCTGTTTACCTTTCGGCTTTTACTTTTCTCTCGGTTGTTTTCATTGAGTTTTTGCCTTGCTTTTGTTTGGTTTCTAAGACAAGGCAAGGGTATTTGCTGGTAGTTCAGTAGTTGTGTTGTATCTCCTGTTTTTCCTTTCTTCTCCGTGTTTGCCATGTCCACTTTTTTGTTTTTTGTTTGTTTTCTTTCTCTCCCTTCATCTTCTTCTTCTGCATTTATTACGAGTTCATTCTTGCTGAGGATTTGTGTGTTCATTTGCCTCTTTTGTTGATTTCCCTTTCTTTTTCTGGACTGGGTTTCTTGTGAAAAAGGTTTTTCCCCTTTTTAAATTTTAATCTTTGCGCTGGGTGCCAAGGTGTCAAAATGTATTTCTGAGTCCTTTGGTCGGTCTGGATATATTCCTTGTAGAATTGGCAAGGACGGAGGTTTCATCCAAAGAGACCTTTCCTTCCATCTACCAAGGATCAACCTAGCGAAAGCCGGGCGATGCGTGACCGATACCCTCTAGTAAAAAAATCATCTGTATGGGTGTCCACAGGGTAACCGACTTGGAACAATTTCCAGTTCGAATCTCCAAGGATGAAGCTTCCTTCGACTGCTATCTTTCGGGAAAGCCGTGTGAAAGGAAAACAACGACCCTTTGGTCTGCAGCTCTGCGCATCCCACGGCCGCACATTCGAGTGTCCGCCGGATTTTGTTGTGGACCGACTGATGGTGAAAACGCGCCTCATTCGCCATTCGCCTCAGTGGTCTGTTTGTGACGTCAGAGACCTACGTCACGGTTCTCGCGCATTTCGAGATCAAAACAAGCAGACGAAATTCGGCCTGATGGCGGCATGCATTTCTTCCTTCGTAAACATACTTACTTTCATGGCAGTGACTGTGACATTTTATTAGATTTAAAGGTCATGTCATGCACTAGACTTTCATAATTGGGTCGATTTTCCGTGACGTTCCGTTGCAAATGAAAACTGCCTTTGTGATGGGCCCTTTAAGTAGTCTGTGCCGCCACTGCCGAGAATACGTGACAACTTTAGCTTCTACAGTACACAATACCGTAGTTAATTTCAACCCAAAATAAACACTAAACATAAGTCAGCTAAGCAGAATACTATACGACAAAGCATTGATCGACACAGATCGAATTACTTTAATCGAGTCAAAACAACGATTCACTACTATTCACTAGTACTAAACAGAGAACGCGCCATGCCAGACGACGGCTACTCAGTGACTAGCTCGATCCTGCGTATAAAATAAACGTTGGATAAACATTCTAAGATGCCAAAATATATTACACATGGCTTGGTGCATAAAAAGGACTAGGTAAACAAAGAGTAGGTAAACAAACATGCGGTCAAAATATTAAGGGAGAAAACAGATTTTAAAATGGCGCGCACCGTTGGCTATCGCCGGTCGGGGTGTGAAGGCCATGTGGTGTTACGCTACACACCGCGCTTCAAAACAAAAGCGTCGTCTGCTCCGGTTCCCGGGTTACTAACAGCTACAGTAATGAAATTCAGTGCGTGGATCTGATAACCGGGGCGGGATTATTGTAAAAACGTACAAAGAGCACTTGCTCACAATAAGTTTGTAAAACTTCAGAAATTAGGTATTTATCTTTATAGCTAGTAGTTTATGATGTAGACTTTTTTTTTTATATATAAAAAATAAAAAAAATCATAGGAGTAGGAAAAGGGCTTAGATTAGATGGATTTGGGATTTGAAGATTTAATCGGTTGCAGAACTTGGATTCTTGCACCGAATTTGGTGTTTGTGTTTGTTATCTAGGCTTATATTTCTTGATTTTTTGATAGATAAATAGGACTGCGTAATTATATAGTGAATGTTTGGTGCATAGGTTCAAATCTATAATAGTGTTTAGGGGTATAGGTCGTGTTGTAGTTAATTAAATTGAGGTTAATTGCTGTGAATGCGGTTCCATGGCTGGGCTTCATTTGATAGACTAGATATCAATGGTAAAAAAAAATGTTTAAATAAAAACATAATGGTCCACAGTTTTGGGCATTTTAAACCGCGTTATAATGTGTTTAGTCCTTTTTGAGTTAGGGCCCGATCCAGCGAAAGTTAGAAGAAACAAAAGATAGTAGTTTGAAGGCAGTGCCTTAACTGGGCAGCCTGCACCGATTTTGCTGGACAATGCTGTCCTTGCGGTCCGCCCAGCTGATATAAATAAGATTAAGAGGCGAGTTCAGGAACTGTGTGAGAGTCGAGGTGGCCATCCTGGGCTGTCAGTCCTAACGAGCCTTCTGGTTTCCGTGGACGTAAAGCTACACTGAACCATGCTTCGGCATTGGTCTCAGCTTGTCCCTAATATGTCAACTGACATCTGAGGACATTAAGCAACACTACCTACCTACCTACCTGCCGGTGGTAGCCATCTTGATTTAGTATTCCATCGGCCAGGGTCCATGAGTGTGTTTCGGCCACAAGTACGGGAAAGTCGCCACGTTGCCAGGTGCTGTCTTCACAATCAATAAATGGTGAAACATTTATATTGAGTCAGGAATCCATTCACCACCACCTGTCACACAGGTATGCACTGTGTGTATCTGGTGCTGTGAACATGTAACTGTAAGGCTTTGTGTGGAAGTGTTTTTTTTTTTATGTGCTATATATCTATTATATAAATTTTCATTTCATGATGATGAGTTGATGCTTAATGTCCTCAGATGTCATTTGACATATTAGGGACAAGTTGTGACCAATGCCGAAGCACGGTTCAATAAAATCCACATACGTAAGGTGTATGCGTGTTTTAGCTGTAACCTGACACCTGCACTTTTGGCAGAATGACCGGGATTTTTTACGTGCTACTGTGGTAACACGGGGGTGGAACGGATACCGAAATAAGAGTCAGCACAGAAAGTCGACCCTGGAGAAGAAAATTCTCCCGCCGTTCCAGCAGGGATTCGAACCCGCGACCTTTCAATCACGAGTCCGGCGCTCTAACCACTGAGCTATCCCCGCCCCCATTTTCATTTCATTCATCATTCATGCATTATATCTGTGTTACAGTCACGTCAGTGTACCTAACCTTTGTGCCCTCCATTGCTTACCGCACCTCAACTTGTGTTTGCTTGTTGATGGTGTACAGGCTATCTACAACATGCTGGGCAACGCCATCACAGATGTCAATTTTGACACACCCAAGGAGCGCACGGTGAAGATCTTCAGCAAGATGGACACCAACAACGATGGTGTTCTAACCAAGGAGGAGTTCACCCAAGGCTGCATGAACGACCAGTGTCTGTACCAAATGTTGACGGCCGATGCCGAAGGACCGAAGTAGTAGCGGTCAGCACGCCATCAGTGTGCCTGTGCATGCACGGATGTGACGTTCCTTCTCTACTCTTGGTACTGTGGGTAGCGGCAAAAGGGAGTGTTCAATGTGATTTTGACCCGTGATCATAGAATGAGAGTGAGTTGAGTGAGTGGAGTCACTGAAGTTGACCCTTTCTGATGGTCACTGTGTAGTAAGAGGGACTCACTCATCTAATGACACTGAATACCAACTATTTCCTTCGCCACTCTGAAAATCTGTTGTTTAATTTTGACCTGAGGACCAAGTTTCTGAAATGACATTTTGAGGTGAAGATCTGTTTCAGTTGTTTGCCTGAGAGTCTGTCAAGGCTGTTTTTGAAGATCAGTATTTGAGGTAATAAAGCTGAAGGTCACGCTTCCGAAATTCAGTCTGGATTTTGTTGGTTCACCAATTTTCACCAAAGGTGAATGTGGGGATTTTACTGACTGAGAGTAACCAGTCTGATTCTGAACATTTTCATTTAAGGCTACTTGATCAGTCTTAAAAATAAAATAATAAAAAAAGCTTAAAGGTCTACCATTGTATGCTTCAAAATTTCTTGACCTATCCGAATATTTTCATGTTGAATATGGGCAAATCTTGAACAACTTAAAGTAGGGGAAAAAGAAATTGACTAGCCTTTTCCAAACAGGCCTGTCCAGTGGGCAGAGACATCAAACTGAAAGCCTAAAACTGAAGATTAAAATCAGTCCATACACAGAGAAGCTATTATCTGTATGAAGAGATGAAGTGCCTCAGGGACCTGACCCTGAACTGGACTCTGCACTCTTCTTTGTCTTCTATCTTCTACTGGACTGAACGTCTAGTCCCTTGGATGAGGATGGACAGCATTTTGGACCTGTGTGCTTCTGGCAGTGCAGTTAAAGATCCCTAAGCAGTTGGACATGAAGCAGACATAGGGAAGCTTCCCTGGCTGCCATGACAACATTAATCAACATTATCATTGCACCGCTGCAAACAAACACTAAAAGTGAAATACCACATACACTAGTACAGTGGCAAGACTAATGCCATCATTTCACCACAGTAGGCAAACACTGAAACGCCACATGCACTGGCAGACTAATATCACTCCACCACAAAGGGAAAATGCTAAACCACCACATACACTGGTAGGGCTAATATCACTTCATTACAATAGGCAAACGCTGAAATGCCACATACATTGGGAGGACTAATATCACTCTACCACAGTAGGCAAACACTGAAACACCACATACACTGGTAGGACTAATATCACTCCATCACAGCAGGAATGTACATTAGTCCTACATACATTGATAGGACTAATATCACTACCACAAAAGGCAAATGCTAAAATGCCACCTACACTGGTAGGATTAATATCACTCCACCACAATAGGCAAATGCTAAACACCACGGACACAGGTACAACTAATATCATTGTACCACAATAGGCAAATGCTAAACGCCACAGACACTGGTAGGACTAATACTGTACCACAATAGGCAAATGCTAAACACCACAGACATGGGTAGGACTAATATTGCACCACTGTAGGCAAATGCTAAACACCACAGACACAGGTAGGACTAAAATTGCACCACAGTAGGCAAATGCTGAACACCACAGACACGGGTAGGACTAATATTGCACCACAGTAGGCAAATGCTAAACACCACAGACACAGGTAGGACTAATATTGCACCACAATAGGCAAATGCGAAACACCACAGACACGGGTAGGACTAATATTGCACCACAGTAGGCAAATGCTAAACACCACGGACACGGGTAGGACTGGGTGGTGCTGCTCTTGCAGCTGCTGTTCAGCCTGCGCATGTAAGGCAACCCGAAATCCTCACCCAGGGTGAACGAAGTGTAGAATTAAAAACAGATATGTTCAACTGCCTCTAATCATAGACGTGAGAATTTTGTTTTAAACTGTGCAATTAGTTTTGTATCGGGTTTAGAGTAAGTAAGTAAATTGGTGTTTTACGCCCAGTCAAGCCGCAGTGCAGTTACATCAGGGCAGCAATATCAGTTTTAGAAAGTCGCTTTCTCTGTGCACTTGAACATTATTGACCTATGCTACTGATGTGTTGTGTCTTAATTATGCACACTGCCCCAGGTGAGAGCTATAAATAGTATCACATGCATCAGTCCAGTAAAGTACCGCTCATGAAACTGGTTTTCTAAATTTATAATATCAAGGTCCATGGGGCATTACCAAAATTGTTAAGTTTAGGTTTTTATTTTGATCTTTTCCACCCTTTGGAGAAACCCTGTTTTGGAAGGCTAGGTCTGTCAGGGGGTTGTGTCACGTCTCGAGTGTTTGAATCATGGCATGTGCACCCACAGTTGACGGGATCCACTACACTTTCATTCAGCGCCTTGGAACTGCATTCTGGTCACAGGAACTGGAATGCAGAGAAATTCCTCTTTGATGCCAGGGTTCTGGCTCAGAGACTGCGACCTTCAAAGCCAGCTTTCACGTGCATAACCTTGCTGTATATTCCGTTTGTTTAACTGTTATGTATGCGTGCTTCTGGGAACAAGCAGGTAATCAGTGCTGTTGGTGTGATCTTGTGGCTACTCTTTCGTTTTGTTACCCTCTCAGATTAAGTTTGGATGGAGACTGGTACCTGTTCAGTGTGCTTAAAGCCATGTCTGAGTTGAGGCTAAATGGGCTGACTGATGGAACATGTGTGTGAAATAAGAGAAAAAGAGGCCGGTAGTTGCTTGAACTTTCTTTGTTTCTCAGACTTGTGTAGTGATGAAGTGGCGAAGCCCTTAGCAAAGCGGATATTCACTGCTACATTGTGGCCTACATCATCATGCAACTGCTTATGACTGATGCACGATTGAGACTTTTCCTTTTTCCTCATTTCCAAAGGGCAAGATTACCGAGACATTTCAAAGCATAGTTTCTTTGGGGTGGGGGGAGGTTGTGAAGAACAGTGTTTGACCTACTTACCATAAGAGAATTAGAGTGTACACATGATGCTTAGAAAGTGTACACGTGATGCTTAGAAAGTGTACATGTGATGCTTAGAAAGGACTTGGTCAAGTTCAAAAAAATGTGACACTAATGAACAGAGCAATATAATTATGAAGTAAAAATGAATTGGATTAGTTGTTACAGAGAACTACAGATCAAAAAAGGGAGAAAAAATCCACATTAATGTTGACAGAGGCCAGGAGTATGTTACAGAGTATGAAGTTGTATACACTACCTTGTACACGGTAGTGTATACGACTTATACTCTGTAACATACCTTAAAACACGCTGTCAGTGGGCTGGTGCACACAGAGAAAGGCAAACCATGCGTCAACTAAACTGTTGAGTGCACGTTATTAGAATGTATGCCATATAATTATTGCCCGTTTTGTAGTTGTCATTTACAGTGATGGTATCTCTATATCATTTTGTAGTTGTCATTCACAGTGATGATATCTTGACTGTATCATTTTGTAGTTGTCATTTACCATGATGATATCTCTATATCATTTATTTAGAAGCGGTCCAGGGTCAGTTTCTCACTGTCAGAAAATTGTGACATTGGAGCTGGCAGAACTGCATCTCATGGCATAATTATTGGCATGTATTTCTGACTTGCATGTGAAATGCAAAGTACCCACTATGTGTCTGCTTCTAAGCATCTAGCCATCATCCCTTTGATGAAAGAGTGGCATAAATGTGCTTACATCTATATCTACTCATCTAGTAATTCTTGGGTTTTATTTATTTTTTAAATTTTTTCTCTGCCCCTCACATAATCAAGTAGGTTAAGTAACTCGGGCTATAAATGCCCAGTCAGCCGTGTAAGTGAATACCTGGGCAACCCCTCATAGAAAGCCAAATGAGGGCACTGGAACTCAGTCTGAATGAACTGAAGGATCTAATCCATCTGAAGAGCCATTGGACAAAGGCGGAAAGATGTAACAAGACTTGTATCCCAGGTTTCATACATGTCTGGAGAGTTAACTTTTTGTTGGTGTTGTCCAAGTTGCCCACCTTTGGTGCCAAAGTTCTGGCTTTGATCCCCAGAGTCAAGAGAGATGACCAATGGAAAGCGTAAGTCGGGGTGTACAATTATCCCCCTTACTGGAAGAAACTCTTCCAGTTTATTGGTGCCTATGGGGTTTTGTTTGTTTGTTTGTTCCTCATCTGCATGTTCATCATCACATTAATTTGTGCTTAGACTTAAGATTCATACCTTAAACCTGAGAACCTGAAGAAAATAATATACACAGAAGTGAGGGTAAAAAATGTCTGGAAGTAATGTCGACAATGTTGAACAAAAATGGCATTTAATTCATCATACTTAACAATGCATCTCATTCAGCAGGTGTGAAAAAAATAAAACCAAAATGTTGTTTTTGTTCCCCCCCCCACCCCCCCACCCTTTTTCTTCTGAGTTTAACTAGTTTTGAATACTCTGAATCATTCGTTGCACCAGTTTTTAGTTTTTATGTATTTTTAGTTTTGTTTGTATGTGCATTGCAGCAGATGAGTCTACAAACAACATCTGCAGACTTCAGACACCAATAGTGGGTTCTGGTTTGGAGAACAAGAGCAAAAATGTTACTGCACGCCTACATGATAATGTATGGCACAAACAGAACTATCAAGTCCTGTTGATGTGTTGCTGTGATGCAGAGCACAGATGTGGGCATGCAAACGAAACCAGAAAACGAGTTTTTGTGCAAATTACAGAAGACATTTTGATTAATAGTCTTTTCATAAGCACGATGCATTGCACAAAATTTGTTTTACTAAACAAGAAAAAGTCAGTAGTAAGTAGTATCTTTCTCTCTTTCTCTGTCTTATTTTCTGTCTCTCCTGCTTTGCATGCATGCACATTCATGCACTTACAGTGCACACACAAACACAGCAACTCTTTTTTCGTTTTTGTCTTCATTGAATGCATATCTAAATTTCAGCATTCCACTGTTACCATAACATCAACCATAGATAGCTCCTTTTTTCACATGTCTCAATTCATATGAATCTTGTCACAATATACTGTACATATCATTGTAGATAACCAAAGGTAGGTAGCTTTTTCGTAGCTGCAATGTGTAAAGTATTAGTGTTCTGACAGTCCAGTTTTTCACTTGTTGAGTACACGGATCAACTTGTAGCTTTCTACCATTGTTTATGATTGTTTCATCAGATTGTGTCCAGCTCCAAGCAGCCACACAGGCCTGCCATCATTTTGTCTCTGCAACAGTTCCCTGAAATGTTGGGCTGGAACTGACAGACCCTGTTATTGTGGTGTCCAGGAGCTCAGAATGCAGCATGCTGATTGGAGACACCACCAGGTGTTAGTAAATATAAGACTGTTCTGCACTGTGGTAACACATTTTGTGTACGTCAGGCATGGGAATTGATTCAAAAGAAAAACTCTAAAATCTACCCCCCCCCCCCTTGGAAAATTCACTTTTAAAACTTTCGTAACATTCGCTTTTTCTTAGTCAAAACACAGTGCAGAAGCATGTAAGAATGACTGTGTTCAAGCATGTTGCCAGCCCGCGAGAGTAACAGCAAGTGAAAGTGTTCACAATTACGTGACCAAGACGGTCGATAGATGCATTTGAATGCGTTCTCTATGTTTGATGGGTATTTAGTGCGGAACTAAAACTGGTGCTTCCTTTTTTTATTCTTTTTTTATTTGTACCACCAATTTCTTTTCCCCGCAGACATATTTTTTTTCTCCATGGAAAGTCAGTTTCACTGCCATGGAAATTTGCATTTTGGCAGACAATTCCCATGCATGTATGTGCCATTTGGGATGCTGTTGCTTACTTTGACAACATCAGAATTGTTCAAGTCAGTTGGGATGAATCACCACTCTGTACTGGGCCTGCAAGAGGATGCCTCTGATGGTTATGTCTCTGATTTGCCGTCAGCAGCACAAGAAGTGGAAACTCCTGACAAGAATCCAGGAGTGCTGTGTTTGAAGAACAGTCTCCACAAAAGTGGAATGGCATGGAAAAAGAATTATTAGTGTATGGGCATGGAACAGAGTGCTGGTACTTTTCATTGATTATGCAGAAGTTGTTTCCCCTTAGTGAACAGATTGCAGAGATGAATGAATAAATAATAACAATACTGACTTGCATATATTCAGTTAACAATACCTGTAAACATACAATGGTGACATTCTCCACCAGAACCAATACCACACCTTAGTCTATGTTTACGTTCAGCTTCATTCAAACATTGCGGTCATTCCAGTACAGGTGTACAAGCAACAAAACAAGGATGGCTGGCCATAATGTCACTGCTTGCAGTGTGGACTGTCTCATGTGTGGAAGCAGGTTATCGTCCATTATACTTCGTGAATCATTATTTTAAGCACAGTGATAATGAGCAATAGACAGACGGGATTCTTAAATAGACATTAGGTCTTGTACCACAAGGGAGCAAAATCATGGGGGAAAGATGGTTTTAAAAACATGATGGCCAAGTGATTTAATCAAAATTCAAACTACATTGCAATCATGAAATCACTCCTGTTACATAATATTGTATGTATATTTCAGTGATTTTTTTCCGCACTTGATTTTGTGAGGCAGTCAATAGTCGAGGCATATGTCCAGTATTTACTGTGGGTTGGGGTTGGAGTTCATGCTAGTTTTCAAGTAACTGCAAATGGACCAGTGTGATCCTGGGTGAACCCATCTCCAGCCCTGCTCCAGTCTGAGAAGAGTTTCCCAGACTCCACTCTTCAGATGCCAGGGAAGCAAAACCTATGATTGTTTCAGTGGATTACAGTCAACAAGCCTTATTGCTGTTTATGTGAAATACTTTTTAAATGGAGGAAAACCTAATTTGTGAACACAGCTAAAAGCAACAACAACAACAAAAATTATATTTTTTTTAGACAGAAGGAAAACTAAGACTGTAAGTGTAAGTAAAGAGGACAAACATAAACAAAACAAAATAATACATGTCTTGCAGATCGTTTTATGATCAGTAAATACTGTAGTCTTATTTTTCTTGCTTTGTTGTTTTTAATGACACTAAACTGATTTGTTGAAGTTTTGATGGAATGGTGATTTTTGATAGAATAATGAGTTTTATTTGAAGTGTTTTGTTCTACGACGTGGCAATGCTGATCACATTTGTTGGTGTTTCTCACTGTCATGACACTGATTGTTATGAATCTGTCTGCCCAGGTAGGAGTACATGTCCAGGCAGGAGCATTTATTGAGACATGTCCAGCACTGCCACTGATGCCGGTGATGCACTTCAGGTCCATGTAGTCACTACTTTCTGCACACATGTATAATTCACATAGAAAATGATTGATCGAATTTTCTCTTACTTCCAGCAATGGTTTTGCGAATTTTCTCTTACTTCCAGCAATGGTTTTGATACTGATACACAGTGTATTCTTTGATGAAAACACAGCAGGTTAAAATGAACTTTTTCATTTATTTTTTATTTTTAGCAGGACAGTACAAAAGGGGGCATGTTATCTGGGTAGACACTTTTTCAAGCAAGAAATGGACAAATGGTTAAATATATACAACCAGCACAAAATGAGTAGAATGAGAAATTAAACAAATGAAATGCTTAGCTAGCAGTTGGATGAAATTTTGTGCTTTATTTTATTCATTATTTGCTTATTACATAATTCATTTGTCACTTGAGAAATAGTTTATTCTGAAAATTTGCACCATTTTGTTCTGTCCTCCATTAAAACAAAGGCATTCCTTTGAACCTTATGCTGATTTCTCAACGTTAGCTGTCACCTTTGTTTTTTGTCATTTTTTTCCCCTCCACTCTTGAATACTGGATGTTCTCACTGTAAAATTTTGCATTTCAGTACAAGTCCCAAGTTTCTGAAAATTGTCAGTCTATGACCTGGAAGCTTACTGATAGCTTTGTGGGTTCATGGTCTCAGAGATCATGAAGAATACAATTATCCCTGACAAAGAGGGATCTTTTTTCTTCTGTACTAGCCATACCATACATACCTTTGTAAAAATCGTTTAATATTCAGTGTTACAGTGCAAACTTCCAGTATAAATACAGAACAAGTTTCTTCACCCATGTAGTCTATCAAATTTGATAGACATGGTGCATGTATCACTGGTTGTAATATTCAGTTCTTTAAATATCAAAAAAATCTGATGACTGCTTTACATATACCCCTTTTGAATTATTTTCATCATTAACATTTTGTATTCTCATTTATTTTAGTGTGTGCATATGTTTATTCTTTCTCTCTCCACATTGCATCTTTCTCCATAATTGTCATTTTTTGCAGACTGTCAGATTTGGCCATGAATTTCAGTTTGTTCTAAGGATGCTTGCTATCTCTGCTTTTGTTTGTTCTCTCATTGCCAGTGATGGTCTTAATACCAGCAAAGAGTGGAACAAGTCTGTACCACACCCTTTGATACCAGTTTCTTGGAGATGTAAAGCATTTGCATTGGAATCTGGGATGTTTTCACTGTTAACTGGATGATGAAAGCACAGCTGTCATTAAAATGTTTGAGTTTGTCTTGTGTGCATATGTCCCAGTCTGACAGTGAGTGTTATGAACATGCAGTGATTTTGTTTGTCTTGTGTGCATATGTCCCAGTCTGACAGTGAGTGTTATGAACATGCAGTGATTTTGTTCTCTCTCTCTCTCTCTCTCTCTCTCTCTCTCTCTCTCTCTCTCTCTCTCTCTCTCTCTCTCTCCAGTAGGATGTCTGCATGATATCATGGTGATTTAGCAACAGGCTGACACCAGACATAATCAGAAGTTACTTTTGGAATGTCTTTATTTACAAACAAATCTCCACTAGGGGCATCAGTTATACACACCAACATGGTTGGCACCACTTTTCTTTTGTGACCTGGTACATCTGTTACTAGAATGTTGGTGGATGACAACACTGTAGCGGTCACTTCATGGTGCATAAGGAGGCCTGAGGCTGTTGCAAGGCACACCTGATGTAAGGCACACCCCCATGACGCATAGAGAGGCCTGAGGACGTAAGGCACACCTCCATGACGCATAGGGAGGCCTGAGGATGTTGTAAGGGACACCTCCATGAGGCATAGGGAAAGAGGCCTAAGGCTGTTGCAAGGGACAGTCACTTAAAGGGGATCCCAAGTGAAGATAAAAGCTCAGAGCTTCCGCTAGACTGTTGAGACTATTGGTATGCAGTACCAGCAACCAAAGTATACTGGTACCTACCCTCAGTCAGCCAGTACAGTCAACATAACCTGGGCCTAATAATAATGCCTGGGTCCCCCTCCCCCTACAACAGAAGTCCCACTCCTTCCTTTTTTTCCCCACCACTCCAGGCTCCAGCCTGGCGCAACATGGTCTGCAAAAGGAAGGTCAAGCTGAGATGCCAGATTTTCCCATGTCATCATTTTCATGCCTGTGCCACAGAAAATCCGTCATCCAAGCATCCTTGTATTTCTCTGTCACTTAACAGCTGGTGTTTGATGGTTTTCTCCGCCATTTCAAGGGCTTCTTTGTTTGAAGCAGATGATGACATAGATGATCCGGTTCCGCTAGGCAAGAAAAAATTCTCAATGCTTCATCGTACCACGTTGATGTGACCAGCTAGATATCAAATGAAAGCAGAGCGGGGAAAAAATCATACAGCAAATCTGATTTATCCAAACAGAAATGGAATGGTCTGGTATCTTGCAGTCAGCATTCATACTTTGGGACCTGTCCATTTGAGGAGGAGGTGGGGGTGCTGGCAGTCAAAGTTTGTAAGAGCTGTATGAACAGCATAATGCTGCCAACAGTAACAATGATGAACAGTGAACATGTAAAAAAGTATTTAAAAAAAACACCAAAAAAACTTGACCCTGAACACCAACCCAATATTTTCAGAAATGACCTTGACCCTGAACACCAGCCCAATAGTTTCAAAAGAAAATGACCTTGACCCTGAACACCTATCTAATCTTATCACAAGACAATGACAAAATTGATGACAATGTATCATCAAACTAAATTTGGTTGCAGAAGTATCAGCAGTTAAGAAGATATTGTAGAAACAGTCATTATATTTTGATCATAAGGGTCCTGAGACTGACATTGAAGACAGCAAAGCAATATTTCCACAGGAAGCTCCAGCTCATGATGATGCATCACCACTCCAACTTGTTACAAACGTTCATAACATTACTCAGTCATTCTCTGAAATTTTATACTATGCAACACTGATCGACACAGAATTACTTTAATTGAGCCCAAACAACAATTTACTAGTAAACAGAGAAGGCCGCACCACACAACTGCAAGTGACCGTTACAAAAAGACCCATTCTTGTTCAGAAAGTGAGGCATCAGCTACTGATTTAGCTTGATCCTGCATCTTAATGAACAGCACATCCACATTTTAAGAATACAAATTATATTACACATGGCTTGGTGCATAAAAAGGAGCAGGTAACAAACAACAGGCAGTCTAAATGTAATGGGGGTAAAAATAGATTTGAATCTGGCGCGCACTAGCTATTGCCAGTCGGCCGTGTGACATCACACTACATGCAATGCCAAACTCCAAGCACTGGTTTACAACATCCTTCCTTCAACCACTGCCATGTTTAGTTACGCCATAGGGTCCAAAAAACTGTCAGCTAATGAGCAGTTTTTCGTTGGTGCTCAAACGGTAGTAAGTTTGTTACAACTTGGATAAAACAAGGCATGTTATTTACAGCCGCCAACAAAGTTTACACCAGCACAAATAAAACGACAATTGTTTGAATCAAGATGGAACTCTCTTTTTTTTTTACCTGGGGCAGATGCATTTCGTGTTTACGTGCTTGCTTGGGCGCTAGGTTGCTTCCACAGTCATATTAGTACCAGAACCTTTCAGAGAGCGCTGACCGCGTCGGTGGACAGCTGTGCGGAGATAAAGAGTGCCTCTTCAGTGGCGTAACTAAATCTGGCAGAGATTGGAGGAAAGTGCCAGAAAGCGGTGCTCGGAGTGTGATGCAGTGCTTCAAAACAAAAATGACACTGGCTCTGGTTCCCAGTTTACTAGAACTGTTAATGAAATTGCATGTATACAGTAACTGGGAAGGGGTTAACGTTAAAACTTGTACAAATCACACTTGCTCACAATTATATACATTAATATCCCTCACAGGGCAATGCAGCTAACTACTAAAGATTAATTAATTTAAACAAAAAAGACAGAAAGAGCACAGTTGTTTGTAGATGGATTTTAAATTGAATGTCCTGTGAACCGCACACTCCACAGGGTCACCTCAGGACAACCAAATCATGCCATAAGCAAATGCACATTCCAAAACTTTTCTCACATAAAACCATTTCCCAAGTCAATCCACAAACCCAGTCCTTACTCAAACATGAAACACAATAATAATACATAAATTTTCTATAGTGCTATTCCCCGCTGAGTGAGCTCAACGCGCTTGTTCACATACATGTACATAATATATACCATTTACATTTACTAACATATATACAAACAATCTCATAATACATACTTAATAAATTACACTAATGTAAAACAAATATTTGTAAAATGGTGCATAAAAAAACTGCTATAAAACATAGAGACGTTACAATAATTTAAAACAGGTACATAATTATAAAGCTGTGTTCTAAGTAATTAGTATTATTACTATGCTAAACACACACACACACACACGCACCCTCCCTCCCCCCCCCTCTTCCCCTCTCTTTGTCTCACATGCATACACATAAACATAGATACACAAACAGCAAACACATTTTTAAAGAGTTAATCCCTTCAATATCACCCCTGTTAAAAGTGCACATAAGGCTAGGACATGCTGGTATCATCAACCATTCTAATGTATCAGTACCAGATTAAAGAATGTTTTTTTTTTTTTTTTAAAGGTTGGACAAAAGAACAACAACAACAACAACAAAAAAGCATAATGGCACATACCAGTGCCATGTGGAAGCAAGCTGCACATTCCACCTACCAACTACCATCTCGCCAGCAAGATAAGCTCATCTACGTTTCCGCTTATACTTGAATGCCTCCACTCAGTCACAAATATAACCACAGCATCATGTCACACACAAAAAGTTACACACACACAAATAATAATTCCAAATTTGGTCAAACTCTAGCAACCACAGCTGTACAGGTATTTCATTATGTGTATATTAATTATTATATATAAAGAATATGTTAAAAGGCAAATTGGAAACATTCTTTGCACATGATCAGAAAGTATGCAAACACACGCACACACACACACACACACACACACACACACACACACAAGCAAGGTTTGTCACCTTACAGCACATTGCTTGCACCCGTGCCCAGTCTGGGAATCAGCAGTTGTGTCTTGACATGACCCCTCTGTGGTTGATATGGTATTGAAATCCCAAAGGTGGTAATTAGTAATTATACATCAACACACCTAGTCTGGTTGCAAAGAGGTCAACAGGACAGACAATATAGGATTTAGAGAAGTGTTGAAGAAAACGTGAGCCGATTTGGCCTAGTGGTAAGGCGTTAGGCTGGTAAGCGGAAGGACCTCAGTTCGATACCACTTCAGCTCTCCTTTCTCTTCACAAAGGTTGTGGTCTGTGGACACTGTCTTGTGACTTTGTCCCTCACAATTATGAAACATTAAAATGGCTCTCATCACTGCCCATCTTAATGCAGAAGTCATTCTGGTGGTGACAGTGCTGGGCAGCGATATATACTTATAAATATATTATATATATAATCTACCTCTTCCCCCACCTCCATACCCACTCCCCCCCCCCCCCCCCTTCTCCTGGTCCTTAATAAACTGTACGGTTTCTGTGGATGTTAAGCACCATGTTTACTTTCAGTGCTGAACTGCACATCACTATGACCTTGACCCTGAACACCAACCCCATCTTTTCACAAGAAAATGACCTTGACCCTGAACACCTATCTAATCTTATCACAAGACAATAACAAAGTTGATGGCAATGTATCATCAAACTAAATTTGGTTGCAGAAGTATCAGCAGTTAAGTAGATATTGTAGAAACAGCAGTTAAGTAGATATTGTAGAAACAGTCATTATATTTTGATCATAAGGGTCCTGAGATTGACACTGAAGACAGCAAAGCAATATTTCCTCAGGGAGGCCTGAGGCTGTTGTAAGGCACACCTCCATGATGCATAGGGAGGCCTGAGGCTGTTTTAAGGCACACCTTCCTGATGCATAGGGAGGCCTGAGGATGTTGTAAGGCACACCTCCACGATGCATAGGGAAGCCTGAGGATGTAAGGCAAACCTCCATGGTGCATAGGGAAAGAGGCCTGAGGCTGTTGTAGGGCACACCTCCATGGTGCATAGGGAAAGAGGCCTGAGGCTGTTGTAAGGGACACCTCCATGATGCATAGGGAAAGAGGCCTGAGGCTGTTGCAAGGGAGAGTCACTTAAAGGGGATCCCAAGTGAAGATACAAGTTCAGAGCTTCCGCTAGACTGTTGAGACTATTGGTACGCAGTACCAGCAACCAAAATATTCTGGTACCTACCCTCAGTCAGCCAGTACAGTCAACATAACCTGGGCCTAATAATAATGCCTGGGTCCCCCTCCCCCTACAACAGAAGTCCCACTCCTTCCTCTTTTTCACCACTCCAGGCTCCACCCTGGCGCAACAAGGTCTGCAAAATGAAAGTCAAGCTGAGATGCCAGATTTTCCCATGTTATAATTTTCATGCCTGTGCCACAGAAATCCATCATTCAAGCATGGTTGTATTTCTCTGTCACTTAACAGCTGGTGTTTGATGGTTTTCTCCGCCATTTCAAGGGCTTCTTTGTTTGAAGCAGATGATGACATAGATGATCCGGTTGCCGCTAGGCAAGAAAAAATTCTCAATGCTTCATCGTACCACGCTGATGTGCACAGCTAGATATCAAATGAAAGCAGAGCGGGGAAAAAATCATACAGCAAATCTGATTTATCCAAACAGAAATGGAATGGTCTGGTATCTTGCAGTCAGCATTCATACTTTGGGACCTGTCCATTTGAGGAGGAGGTGGGGGTGCTGGCAGTCAAAGTTTGTAAGAGCTGTATGAACAGCATAATGCTGCCAACAGTAACAATGATGAACAGTGAACATGTAAAAAAGTATTTTAAAAAAACACCAAAAAAACTTGACCCTGAACACCAACCCAATATTTTCAGAAATGACCTTGACCCTGAACACCAGCCCAATAGTTTCAAAAGAAAATGACCTTGACCCTGAACACCTATCTAATCTTATCACAAGACAATGACAAAATTGATGACAATGTATCATCAAACTAAATTTGGTTGCAGAAGTATCAGCAGTTAAGTAGATATTGTAGAAACAGTCATTATATTTTGATCATAAGGGTCCTGAGATTGACATTGAAGACAGCAAAGCAATATTTCCACAGGAAGCTCCAGCTCATGATGATGCATCACCACTCCAACTTGTTACAAACGTTCATAACATTACTCAGTCATTCTCTGAAATTTTATACTATGCAACACTGATCGACACAGAATTACTTTAATTGAGCCCAAACAACAATTCACTACTAAACAGAGAAGGCTGCACCACACAACTGCAAGCGACCGTTACAAAAAGACCCATTCATGTTTAGAGAGTGAGGCATCAGCTACTGATTTAGCTTGATCCTGCATCTTAATAAACAGCACATCCACATTTTAAGAAGCCAAATTATATTACACATGGCTTGATGCATAAAAAGGAGCAGGTAACAAACGACAGGCAGTCTAAATGTAATGGGGGTAAAAATAAGATTTGAATCTGGCGCGCACCAGCTATTGCCAGTCGGCCGTGTGACATCACACTACATGCAATGCCAAACTCCAAGCACTGGTTTACAACATCCTTCCTTCAACCACTGCCGTATTTAGTTACGCCATAGGGTCCAGAAAACTGTCAGCTAACAAGCAGTTTTTCGTTGGTGCTCAAACGGTGGTAAGTTTGTTACAAACAACTCGGATAAAACAAGGCGTCATTTATAGCCGCCAACAAAGTTTACACCAGCACAAATAAAACCACAATCATTTTAATCAAGATGGAACTCTTTTTTATTCTTTTTTTTTTTTTTTTACCCGGGGTGGATGCATTTCGTGTTTACGTGCTTGATTGGGCGCTAGGTTGCTTCCACAGTCATGTTAGTACCAGAGCACTGACCGCGTCGGTGGACAGCTGCGTGGAGATAAAGAGTGCCCCTTCAGTGGCGTAACTAAATCTGGCAGAGTTTGGAGGAAAGTGCCAGAAAGCGGTGCTCGGAGTGTGATGCAGTGCTTCAAAACAAAAACGTCATTGGCTCTGGTTCCCAGTTTACTAGCAGAACTGTTAATGAAATTGCATGGATATAGTAACTGGGAAGGGATTAACGCTAAATCTTGTACAAAGCACACTTCCTCACAATTATATACATTAATATTCCTCACAGGGCAATTCAGCTAACTACTAAAGATTAATTAAAAAATTAAAAAATATTTAAAAAATACAGAAAGAAAATCACAGTTGTTTGTAGTTGGATTTTAAATTGAATATCCAGTCAACCACACACTCCACAGGGTCACCTCAGGACAACCAAATCATGCCATAAGCAAATGCACATTCCAAAACTTTTCTCACATAAAATAGTTTCTCAAGTCAATCCACATAGATACACAAACAGCAAACACATTTTTTAAGAGTTAATCCCTTCAATATTACCCCTGTTAAAAGTGCACATAAGGCTAGGACATGCTGGTATCACCAACCATTCTGTTTAATTTATCAATACCAGATTAAAGATTTTTTTGGACAAAAGAACTAAAAACAAAAAAACTAATTATACAAACGCATAATGGCAAATACCAGTGCCATATGGCAGCATGCTGCATGTACCACCTACCAACTTCCATCTCCTAGCTGCTCAACAAGAGCCATACAAAAAAAAGAGCCTAACTCTAAATGAAAAGCATTTGACAGTTTTCTGGAAAAAAGTCAGGAATTAGAAGAAAAATGACAAGACAGAAAGAGCAAGCAGACTAGGCAGAAAAGCAAGAGAGGAGATAGGAAAGGGGAATCAACTGACAGCCCAGGATTCCTGCGGAGACCATCTAACTTTCCGCAGTTTCTTGTCGGCAGTTAATCTGTGCAACTTTAATTCATGTCCTTCCACCTCCTTTCCTATGTAGTTCAAACAGCACACACAGTATCCTTTCCCACGGTAGTTATTTTTGAGTATTGTGGTTGATCGAAACTGCCTTCACTCAGACGACACCCAGTAGGCCCAACATAGCCACCGGAACGTCCCATTCAACAAACTTCAGCCGTACGCAGGGGCAGAGCACTCTAAAATTTCCTCTCATGGGAATGGTCTATACACAAACAAGTAAGTAAGTAAGTAAGTTAGTGTTTTACGCCCAGTCAACTGGTGCGGTTATATCAGGGCGATATACATCTCATGTTATATATTTAATTTTTATTAATGTGTATGTTTTAAAATCAGTCTATATACAGTTTTAAAACCATGCTTAAAAGGTGAAAACACAAACATAACTAAAAACAATCTCAAATTAAAAAATTTCCAAAACATTAATTTCTTTCAAAAAGTTAAAAATCTTTTCAAGTGAAATATCTTTAAACAACATGCATAGTGATTTAACTGTAAAGTGGCTCTCTCTTATTTCAATCCGAACAAGCTAAGTAAAATATGCTCTAATGTTAAACGTTTATCACATCCGATGCACATTGGCGGTTCTTCACCCTTCAATAAAAAGGAATGAGTAAAAAAAGAATGGCCAATGTGCAACTGGGCCATCACAGTTTCTTCTTTTCTGTTTGTCCGAGGACAAAATATACATTCTTTTAATACTGGGAATATTTTATATAATTTATTTTCTGGGAACTCATCCCACTCAGACTGCCACAGTTCTAATATATCTTTATTTGTGTGTGGTTTTAGGTCTGAGAATAGGATGAGCTCAACCAAGATGTCACCATCAAGGGCATCCTTAGCTGCAGAATCTGCAGCCGAATTTCCCCTAATGCCAACATGGCCGGGAACCCAGATGAAAACAATCTCTCTCCCCTCTCTTGTCATTTCTGTATATAGTTTTAAAATCTGAACTAAGACTGGATGATCATATTTTAGGTTTAAAATCGACTGTAATGATGAAAGGGAATCAGATAATATCAAGAATGATTTTTCTCTGGAATAATGAACATGTTTGAGAGCTAAAAGAATAGCCCTCAACTCTGCTGGATAAACTGAACTGTTGTCTGGAAGCTGACGTAAAAGTTTTTTTTCATTTTTGTCAAAACGTCAGTCCCTTCAATATTACCCCTGTTAAAAGAGCACTTAAGGCTAGGACATGCCTGACCATTTGATCTATTGATACCAGATTAAAGAAAAAAAAAAAAAAAAGAAAAAAGAAACAGACAGATTGTTTTAAAAAAGATTTTAAGTTCTAAATGCATAATGGCAAATACCAGTGCCCTATGGCAGCATGCCATACAATGATACATACCACTGACAAACTATCATCCTAGCCCCGAAACGAGAGCCATTCAAAAATGCCTAACTCTTAATGAAAAATGTGTTAGCTTAACACATGAGCAGTGCTTCCCTTCTGTTTTGTGTGATTGATTGATGTTCTTGCTTCTCTTCTATTTTGTGTGATTGATTAATGTTCTTGCTAGTTGTGTTGTGATCTGGTTTCCATGTTACGCGGTTAATCAGATTATTAATGTAGGGGAGTGGGGTGGGGAGTAGAGGGAAGCAGGTTGGAAGCATGAATGAAGAGCCACAACTAAGAGGTTGCTATAACTTTTATTTGTACACCAACCAACCAGGAAACAGTGTAGGCTCTCCCCAGAGATGAACACCGGCCGCAACAGTAAACAAACAACATGCCTCTGCAGGGACACCGGGGGGGGGGAAAGGACGCTGCCGGCCCAGCGCACAGGTTTTTAACACCTTAGATAATTGGGGCCATAAAACCCCCCACCCTATCAAAAAGGAAAAGGACCAGAAAGAAAGGATTAAAGGGTCATGGCCCGGAACATGTATACATAATACAATACAATCGGTTACATTAAAATGAGTCGTTCAAACACAAAACAGTGATGTTTTCGTTATTTGTTCATTCATTACATGATCTGACAATATATGCTGGTAATACACTTAAATAAAAAGAATTCATACATGTATAGTAAATACACTTAAATAAAAAGAATTTATACATGTATAGTAGTTATTACTTTGCGCGCGCACACACACACACTCGGAAAAAAAAGAAAAAAAATTGTCACTTTTAAAAATAATCAACACACTAAAATGGAATAATTGGGTTACATCTTGATAGCATTGCTGTTACTATTGCAAATGACGTGTAAAATACCCTAAAGATGTCACCTTTGAGTGCAACAGATGCTGTATTTGGGTACGTTTGGTTTCCATGTTACACTGTTAATTCTTGGCAGTATGCGTCATTTGACCCCCCTTTGTCCTACTTAAATAGTGCAGATTATCTTTTTTTTTTCAATTCCTCACATGCAGTAGATGTTAAACATCAAGTAAGCTTACATATTAGGAGTTTTAAAGCATTTAGAATTTTTTTGGTACCTATGTCACAGTACTGGTACACAGTTTCTGAGTCTGAACCTACAGTTCATAAAGTATTTGGGTCATAATATCTACCTCTGTCATAATGCTGCACATCAGCAGGCTGGTTCTTTATTCGACCTGCCCTACTTCTCTTTGAAACAGCTTCTGCAGCTGCACTTGCACCATCCTCAAGCTCAGAAATGCTTTCAGTGTCTTCCATTTCAATTTGAACTGAGGAAGATCGTTCTGCAGGCTTTACACCTGCAGACCTCCCTTGACCTGGCCTACTTTTTATTGAGCCAACTGTTGAAGCTGCATGCTCTGCTGACAGAAGTCTTTCATCAGCACTACCTTCATTTGAAATGGATTGCCCAGCATTGCTCCTATCATCTTTTGCATCAGGCTGAACATCAGGACATGATTCTGCTGCAGGTGCAGACTGTGGACAGTTAACAAACCTGCCCATTATATATTTATACACTTTCATGACATTCACTGGGAGTAGGACTAAAACAAAAATGCCAAGCAATACAGGGATGACAGTTTGGATAGCACAAGAACCTTGTTCCTCATTTTTCACATCATCAGTGATATTGTCAGTATTGTCAGTAACAGTACAACTAACAACATGAATATTGTTATGTTGATCCCAGCTGCAATCAAAGATGTTGGTTGTGTTCCTTCTTCTTGTACATTTGTATTTCACAGGACAGTCCAACCTGCTACACCAGAATGTCAGGTAACATGTAGCAGGGGGTTGAGCGGCAGACCTGGGTCTGTCACCCTCACAATGCCAGCTGGGCTGGCTCTGCTTTTCACGACCACCATCACCCTGATCCACTTGAGGAGACACTTCCATGGAAGAGTTGCAGCCACAGCCAGTATTGCACAGAAGGTCTATTCTTTGGATTAGCTTGCATTTGAACTCATCTGAGTGTTGGACAGAAGACAAGACCCCTGAATCTGACCGTCCTATGGTCACTGTTTTTTGGTCTGTCATGTACTCCAAGCTTTTAGCATCAATGCATAAATGCAAGAATGTATAATAACCTGGCAAGTCCTTACTGTCTGGACTGTAAAGAAATTTCAGCTGGCCTGTTTCGTTAGTGATATTATAGCTCCACTCCACATCATGGTTCTGTTTGATCAACCCTTCAGACAAAGTGACAGATAGTAACACAGTCAGGTCATTCTGTTTGTTAAAACCTACACTACTACGCTTAACTATCCTAATGCCATAACACTCTTCAGTCATGTTGGTGATCCCTCGGAGAAGCATAACACCAGTGCATGAAACTGAGAGGGGATGAGTCACATTGACTGTGGCTCTCTCTGCCAGTTTAGAGTCAACATAAAGCGGTAACACTAACAGGCAGAAAAGGATGAGGGCACAAAGTTCTCTGGCCATCATTTGCACTGCACCTGAAAGAAGAAGAAAAGAACAATCTTTATTTTTCTTGACAACTGCAATTCTACTACTGAAGTTAGTATTGATTTTATTAGTCATTCCTACTCTGCACCTAGCAATTTGGAATGGTCACTTTGCTTCGTTTTACAGCAAGAAAACTAAACTACAGCTATATTCACTAAGAGGTGCAGTGCCAGAGGCCTGGGGTTAGTTGAGTCTTGGGCCGTCAAAGGGACCTGTACAGGAGGGTTTGTGCCAGGCCTTGACTGCGTGGTGACTTTGCCTCTTGCTGTTCTTGCTGTTGAAAGAAGAATTTGTAGTGACACTTTTGTTCTGAAGGTCTGGAAAGCCATTAGAACTTAAGTAAAGGGTAAGGGTGGTTCTAATTCAATCAACCATTTAAAGGTTAACAGTATGCTTCTTACTGACAAAAAACAATGTTGTGGAACAAATAGTTACATATCTTTCTTTTTAAAAAAAGTTTTTTTTTTTTTTTTATTCTTCTGATTGTCAAAGGGTTAAAATGTTAAAAGAAAAAAAGATGCCTGGCCTTCCCTTCTAAAAATGAAGACCTCTGACAACTTTCTTGACCTCCCCAGTATCTTCAGACAGCACTCGAACTACCTCTCCAATATAAAAATCTTCATGGTGGAAGTAGACTTCATCTTCTGCCCCAAATGCTGGAACTTGAAGTCCTGCATGAAGTCTGCGTCCACATTTTCTTCAGGTTCAATCTCCATTTCAGCTTCTGATTCTGCATGTGAGTCACCATTTTGCTATTCTAAACCCATGTCTAATTCGGAGTCAGAATCAATTACCCAGGGAGATGCCTGAGGCAGCTAGAATGTGCTGACTTCAGCTTCACTTCTCCCAAGGAAAATCAGAAGGTTCTTGACTAAATGGAGCAGGCTGCTTGTGATCTTAATAGAGACTTCAGTTCCATGACGACATGCTTTCACTTTCACTGTTTCAACACTTGTTGAGCCTGCACTGCCACCTTCTGGTTGGTCCTGGTTCCACAAGCTGCAAGAAGTGCATCACCCTGTTCAGGTGTAGTGCATGGACCATGGTGGAGCTGACGCTGATCCATTGGCATTGTTGTGATGATGGTCAGTTATGTTTCTTCTCAGCATCAATGTGCTTTTTCTGCCACTGTTCTTCTAACACTGCCTTCCTCTTGGCCGCCGCATCCTTTTCTGCCTCAGCTGACTGCTTCCTGGCCTGTGGCACTTTTCTCGCACACATTCAACAAATAAATTTGTTCTTGGTAGTTGTTTTGTTTTTGAGGAATCAAGCTGACACAGACCTGTTTTGCTTGAGGACGTTGATGGTGGAATGGTATTTAAACACTCAAACAGAGAGAAGCAGATCTCCTCTTGAACAAGCTGAAGTGCAAATCCCCAAACATCTGTTCACCAATCAGATTTGTCAAGTGCAAATGGCTTATTTTGCATCCTCAGGAATACCCTATTTTTTAATAGTGTCCTTCACTCTTCAGGCAAAAAATCAGCTAGCTGACATTCTGTGACTTTGACAAGTCCACTGCATAGCTCCTGCAGGATGACTTTTACTATGGTCCTCTGGTTGTCATCCAAACCCGAAGTGTTCACTGTGATTTGATTTGAAAGCAGTATTTGTTGAACACTGAGACCGAGGCCAAAACTCACCATCAGGAAATGTTTAGAGAACTAACTTATTACGTCTGTTTCAAAAAATCTGATTATACACCAGTTTCAGCATACATGTGACTAAGTGCCAAAAGGTGTGCATAAAAAGAGGACACAGTAGGTCAGAAAAAAGGTCTGAAATAAAGTAAAAAGAAGTAGGTTTTTACTTTTAGAATGTATACTATATTTGTAATCTTCACTTCAAAGTGGAAGATAACAACTTTATTAGTTTTTGCGAAAATGAGCTTTGAAAGCTGAGAAGTGTATTATGTCGGATGTCAGGGATTGCGACACAGAAGTGCTGCTGTATGGCTGGTAAATTATTATTTTTATTCCCAACCACTTTAGACAGATTAAGGATGTCCTCACAAGTATTTTCAAATAAATTTATTGCAGTCTGACTTCTTACATAAATACTGATGTGTACTGTTTGTCGCAATATCTGACATCCGACATAATTAATCTTTTGACCTTTTCTTTCTGACAACAAAAAACACAAAGTTTCATCCATTCTGCCATTCAGACATTCTAGTGCAGGTAAAAGACACACTGGAAAGTCAGTTTTGAGGAATTTGTTAATTTTTTTGACATAGCACAAAACAAAACAAAACTACAAAAAGTGTCGAACATCAGCATTACAGCAAAGTATGACAGTGTCATAAATGTGACTTGACAGTGCAATAATTATAATTATTGAAGATTCTACATTTCTCTTCAACTACAAATATAAAAACATATATATATAAACACAGTGCTACATTCAACTTATGATTGTTGGCTTTAAGTTTTACTGCAGAATCATAAAATGTCGAACATCAGCTTGCAATAGGTAGCGGCAGCCTCTCATCGCCTATCCGGGAACATCGGAACTTTGCTCAATTTTACTGTATTTCAGTCACTAATTTCTCCACAGTCTCTGAATGTATCCTCTTGGATATTATATGAATAAAAGGAATGTTTTCTTCGCATTCTTATGGTTGTTTTTATGTTTGCATGCAATGTACCTCGAAAAATCGCCAGTTGATTTTCTACGGGAGGTATTTGCCGTTTGTCCGGTGCCGATCACGCGGTCCGAGACTTGAACGAAAACAGTCGATGTGTTTATCCGCTCGGTGACAAAGCGATACGCGCTGTACACAGCAATATGTGGTATCACTGGATCGGAAATTGAATGCCGATTCCAGTGGTGTAAACGCCGTGGTCGTTTACAAACATCTCTGGTCACTAGAACGCATTTTAGTCGGAAACTCGCAAAACAATTCAATTTTAAACCACAAAACTCCCTCAAATGTCTAAAATATCCCCCACAAAATGAAGCTGAATCCGTACCCTTTCGATTGAGGTATGCGTCTAATGGACTGATGACCTGTGGGTCTTTCACAAGCCAATAAAAGACCGCAATAAAGGCGCTTTTTTCAAATTGAGTTCATCCAAGATGGCATCGACCGCGTGGAGTTTTTGTGACTCGATTGCCGAGTTTTGGCACAGGATTCGTGAGTATTCTCTTCACCTGGCTCCAGTTTACTGAATTTGGTGATAGTTTATCTCATAATTTAGCATTTTTATATGATATTTTGATTCATTCTTGCAGGATTTGCCTAAAATCTTACGAATTTCTCGACCGACTCATAGTTCTGTCTTTGTTTACAAATACGACTAACCGGAAGTTGTCGATCACTCGCTTGTTCTCCTAAATATTGCCAAAATACGCCAAAGTTTCACAAAAATAGTCATTGAAATACATTCTCTGATGTCTTCTGGAACAGTATTATTTGGGGGGGACGAACCTTTGACGTAAATTCGTGGCGATGGCTGTTTTCGTGATCAAAATTCTTCATCAGGGGAGGTAACTAAGATGCTGAGAAAACAGTCGACTTCATAATAACTTCTGCACTTGAACTCTGTTAAAAGTCTTTTTCGTTTTTCAACGATCGTAATTAAATTCTCAAACTTTAATAGTATGTTGACCAGCATTTCTAGTTCAAAATTATAAGTGGATTTCTGCTTTGCTAACAGTAGCCAGTCTGATATTGTGATAAGTGATGATAAAATCATAACAGATAAGAGTTAAGGCCTGAGTGATAATGATTATTATTAATTATGCTGTAGGCCGTAGATCATTCTGTCAATGAAGATCAACAGAAACAACAAAACTGTATTGTTGTTTTCCTGCAGATGATGACCAGTTTTCCAAACTGAAGGCTGTTTTCCTGGCAACTGGGAGAGGATGCCGGCAAGACCTTCCTCTGGTTGAAGTGGACAACCGACTGTTAGTGCAGCTACTTCTCCTGAAAGATGAGGGATCCAAGACTTTGGATGAGACTGCATTCTTCCAGCAACTTCTCAAACCAGATCTGGTCAAGACAGTGCTGCTTTCTCGTCTGCGGTATTTATGGTCAACAGACTGAAGGAGCTGTTTGGAGGCGAGCCACTTCCAGAACTTCCACCTCTTCACTGCCATGGCGGCTGCCAGCAGCGATGTCAACAAGTGGAAGAGGAATCTGACCCAGGAGATGTCGACTGAACCAAATGATGAATCAGAACCTGATGAACCTGAGTTTGAAACCAGCTTCAGATTTCAACAGGAGGGCGACATTGTGGCAGTCTACAATGTAGAAGATTTCTTTTTCAGCAAAGTCACCAGGATCATCAGTGAGGAAGAGGCAATAGTCAATTTCTTGGAGAAGGCGGCAGTAAAGATGGAGTTGTTGTGTACAGGTGGCCATGCTCTGAAGATTACACTCAAATCTCCTCCGCAGTTGTGTTTGCCAAGAATCTGCAACTTGCACCTTCATCATTGTCTCCAGGGATGTTCATTCTTTGTTGAATCTCGCAGGAATTTATTTGGCAGATATCAAGCACTCAGATGCTATTTACAGTGAAATCACCTGTAGACCGTGTCAACTGACTCCAAATCACAGCCTTGTAGGCCTGTGTGTTCATGGATGATAAAGGTGATACTGCTGTACCATGTTTTCTTTAGCATACACGTCCTTTTTCTGCTGTGAAAAGTGAAGATTTTGCAGACTTTAAGACTAACACTCAAAATAAGTGCAAATGCTGCTGCAAATGTACTTCACACTTAGTTTAATGTACATGCAAAGTTTCATGGCTGTATCTGTAGTAGTTTTCAAGTTATGAGTTAAAGTATGAAAACCATTAGATTTGTCCTTTTTTTCCACTGTGAAAAGTGAAGTTTTTGCAGGCTTTAAGATCTATCACTCTCAAAATAACTGCAAATGTTGCTGCAAGTGTACTTCACACTTAGTTTAATGTACATGCCAAGTTTCATTGCTGTATCTGTAGTGGTTTTCAAGTTATTACCAGTTAAAGTGTGGCAACCCACATATTTGTGTTTTTTCCGCTGTGCAAATTGAAGATTTTGCCAACTTTAAGACCCTGTAACTTTAAAAGTAAGAGTCAGAGCTGCTTAGAAAAAAATAAGTGCAAAGACTGTGATAAACCCTGCTTGGAAATCCGTTGGGAAAGCTGTCATTGCCATATGTTACCCACTGTGTAGTGTCAAAAGTGCTCTTTCATGCAAATTGGCAAGCTCAGAATTGCTTTTTGGAGCAACTTCAGCCCTCTGCCTATGTTTTATCTTTCTTTGCTGACCATATGATTTAGCTGTGACAAAGTGCAACCAAGGTATACTTTTGAAAAGTGTAAATATTTGGATTCTCCCATGTTCATGAGAACCACTATGGGGGGGTAAATTTGAGAAAATGTAATAAACTGTTTATTGTCGCGCATAACTGTATTTTCGAATGGCTATATCTTTGGAACTAATTAAGATAAACAGTTACTTTTTTTTCTCTCATTTTCTTGTATCGATATGGCCTGTCTGAAAATGCATAAATTAAATTGCTGTTGTAAAATTTAAATTTTGGCTGCCGCTACCTACTTGCAACAGTCATAAGGCTTGACAGTACAACATTAAGCTTTCTCTTCAGCTATAAAAATACACATAATGTAGTAAAGTAGTATGTACTTAGATCCAGAGTACTGCATGCAACTTCCTTTTTGATAGGCGTTACATACAGTTGGCTTGTTATTATAGCATTGTAACCCTGGTGAGCACTTCCGAGTGGCTATCTCATACTTCAGTCAAAAACAACAACATTTAACAGAAGTCTAAAACACAATACCACCTACAGTATAAAAAGAAACTGCACCTTGAATGATTCAAGAGAAAGCACACCAAACAGCACAGCGCTAAGAAAAAGACTCTTACAAACAAACATGAAACAACACTGAATTTTGAGTGTCCCACTGGTATTTCACATCTCCAACTAGGTTAATCCAGCTGCTTGCCGGGGGCAAACCCTGACCGGCACAGCCCTAGCCATCATCAACACTACTTACATGGGGGGCATGGCCTACTCGGAGGGTACTGATTTTGGAAGACGTGAACAAAAAGTCTCAAGGCTGGGCGCAGCAGCCACATCCTCAATGAGGTCATTCCAGTCCTTGATTGCGTAGGGAAAAAGGAGAATTTCCTGTAGTCAGTATGACACTTGACAGGAGGGCACTGGGTACTGGGTGATTCAGGCAGGGTTGTTAACTCCCTTGACTTTCACCCGGCATTGCTTAAGTCCCTTGGCTGCTTTTACTTCCGGTGCATACTTTCTTCACAATGGAAGGCAGTGACAGTGAATTTGTGAGTTTTACACTGCCAACGTTAAAGGCATTTTTTGAGGCACGTAGTCATAACGTGTCTGGAAATAAGCAATAACTTGTTGCTCGTGCTTTAGGATTCCCCACAACGAATTTTTTCTATGAACTCACGATCTTCTGATCAGCCCAAAAACGACGCAAAGACACTTTTTGTTCACCCTCCATCCCCTTTCCACGGTAAATTTTGCAACTGCAACAGTATTGGCACTTGTACTGCTTCGCAATTCTAATTTCAACTTCCACTGTTATACACAGCGTGAAGCAACACCTACTCAGAAATTGGCCCAGAAGTGCGCTGCGACTTCTTTCGTGAAAGATTACAAAGCGCATTCATTCTAGCAAACCAGCTTCGCTGAATCACCCAATAATGGGGAATGGGAATGATGGGCTCTTGTGATACTAGGATAGTCACCTGGTATTCACTTAGTGTCAGTGGCTATGGAGCCATGGTGATGGTGGAATTTATAAAAGTTCACCAGTCTTGCTTTCCTGCACCTATGTTGGAGATATGGTCAGCCTAGTGTTGTCAGCATGTTGTTGACACTGGATATCTTGCAGCATCTCTGTGGTGTCCACCATGCTGCCTTTTGCTGTACAGACTCTAGGCGGTTGATCAGGTTGATGTTGTTTGGGTGCCAGATAGAGCTTGCATATTTCAGGACTGGTGTGACAACCGCCTTGTTGGCCCTGCCTTTCACTAATGAGGAGCCGATCTTCAGGGTTCTTCCCAGAACCCAGGGTCCTGCTTGCTTTGTTGGTGATGTTGATGTGTCTCCCAGGTGGCGTCTGAAGTCAGTGTGACACCAAGAAGTGAGTACTGTTGACTGACTTGAGCATCTGGCCATGCAGAGCATGGTAGTGTTTCCTCTTGCTTTCAGTAACACTTAGGATGTCATCTGTCCAGGTGGAAGCACATGTTCCATCTGCCTTCTCATTACCCATACAGAAATTGTTTAGATCATTTTGGAGTATTGCTTGATCTTCAGCCGTGAAGATGGGGCACTGGCAGATGGTGTCATCTTCAAACAATCTCAGTCTGGAGGTAGGCCGTTGTGGCAGCTAGGTCACTGATGTATAGGAGTTAGGACAAACAATTCTGGGCCAAGAACACTGCCTTAAGGCACCTCCGAGTCCAATGGGACAAAGTTTGACCTCATAAATAATAATAATACATAAATTTTCTATAGCGCTATTCCCCGCTGAGCGAGCTTAACGCGCTTGTTCACATACATGTACATAATATATTACATTAACATTTACTAACATATCATATACAAACAATACATACTTAATAAATTACACTAATATAAAACAAAAATTTGTAAAATGGCACATAAAAAAACTGCTATAAAACACAGAGACGTTACAATAATTTAAAACAGGTACATAATTATAAAGCTGTGTTCTAAGAAATTAGTATTATTACTATGCTAAACACACACACGCACGCACGCATGCATGCGCGCGCGCGCGCACACACACATGCACCTCCCCCTCCTCCTTCTGCCCCTCTCTTTGTCTCACATGCAGACATACTCTCTCTCTCCCCACCCACCATCTCATACCATCAACATGACAGCTTGTTGATCTCCCAGGAAGCTCTTGATCCATGTGTTTGTTCTACCAGTGATCCCATAAAGGGACATTTTGTGAAGCAGGCCTTGGAGACGTCCAGCCCACAAGGTCTACCAGTTTCCCTGCCTGAAAGTCATGCACGAGTTCACTGATTTTAGTGATTAGGCCAAGGAGTTGGGTTTCACATGAGCAACCACATCTGAAGCCATATTGTTCAGGAGCTATGATGATGTTGTCTTACTGCATGATGCTACTGATGACAATATGCGAGAATCTTGCACTAGTTGCCCACGACACTTGTGAAGGAAATTGGTTGGAACTTTTTTGAATGGTAGCATTCTTAAAGACAAGTGTGATAAGTGTGGTTCTCCAATCTTCAGGCACAGTTCTACTACTGAATGATGAGTTGATGATCAAGGTCATACTCATAGCAGGGGCAATTTTGTCCTACTCCTGGTCATGTCAGCAGTTATTGGTCTGAAATAATAAGGCAATAACAACCAACAAGAGAAACATCAAAAAAAAATCCTATCCACAAACATAATTTATCCATAAAACACAATGAACAAATCAATAAAATTAGAAGTATCAAACCTAAACTAAAACCAAACAAACAAAATAAAAGGTCTAGGAGTACTTACTAAACCATCAGTAAATGACTCTTAGTGACCTTACAAAACTTAAACAAAAAGGTGTCAAATGTAATGAGCGACACATTTTGGGGTAACCCTGACGTCCGACCGACTTAATCCTCGTTTTTGTTGTTGTTTTTTGTTATTACTGGCCGTCCCCGATTTCACAAGTCGATCTTGTCAAACGATGCGCTATGCAATGTTGGGATGGCAACTGTCATATTCCACAAATGTCTGCATTGTGCAACTGGAAGTCAGTTTTACGCCACATGGTGATCGGGCGTCCAAATTACAGCAAGAGCTAATTCTTGAGATACTAGCACAACGTCAGCCACCGCAAATCTCCCCCGTTGCGTAAAAACAACATTTCGTCCTACTGCGCTCTACCCTAACACAAAAGATCATCTAAATAACTGTTAACTAGCTGATTTGATAAAATAAACGGTGCAAAATTGTGATCGGACATCAGGATCGGACGGCAGCCTCACGAAAATAATTGCGACATACCTTTCGATGTTCGCAGCAGACGATTCCTTCGACGCCATTCAAATCAAATGTGACCGGGAAGTGTCACGCGGTGCCTTCGTGTTTGTTAACAAGTGTAAACCTATAATATTTTGTTTTTCGCTCACAACTTGTTAGATAATCGGACGTCATATATTGCGAAAAAAATTGAGCAGCAAATTTTGTTGACCGCGAGTCTGATGTGCAATGACGTCACTTCCGCTCATGTCAAGGGTCAAAGTTATTTTCATTCTGTTGTCGAAAGTTCGCGATACAGATGACGTCCGATCAAATAAAGTTCGATATGCTTTTTACAAAAGCATAATTTAGAGAAAGTTTTTCTGATGCATGGATCTTGTAAAACGATCTTTCGCGAACATAACAGATGGGATAAATATATAACTTTTCCTTGTTTTCTTTAACCAAACCACGCCGACAGAGACGGGCTCTGTGCCACTAACTGTTCGTTTTGCGTGGTTGAATTTCAGCAGTAAAATCACACTTTATCAGACATATTTCCCAAACCGCTTCAAAATTTCTGCTTCTATTATTTCAACTATATCCTCGTTCATTTTCACACACATTCAACCCATACTCATGACAACAACAACAAAAAATCATACATCTTTTATCGCTCAGCACAACCAAGTCACCCATTGCTACCACACCTTCTGGCACTTAGTCATGTACATTTTTTTATTTATTTTTTAGCATTCATTGTGTGCTGTCAAAATGTGACTTGCCCTGTTGATGTGAGACGAACTGGTTGACTGGGCGTAAAATGTAAAACATCAAGTTACTTACTCAGTTACTCAGTGGCGGGGTTGGACTAACTGGTTGTTGTCTGCTAGCTGTTCTGTGGGCCGCTCATGAAATTCTGCAAATGAAAGTTGGTGTTCAGGTGATCAGGTGATCCGGTAGCGGTAGTTCTGCTGATGATCTCGCTGTGAGCTCTCTGTGTGACTCGTGACAAACCCTGGCTGCAAGTGCCACAGACAGACATTTAAACAGCCAATCACGTATCTTTCTAAAGTATTCTCAAGGGAGATAATGGACGTGTGCCGGTTGATGTTAGTCTCCCCTCCCCCCCCCCCCCCCCCACCCCCCTCCACCGAGTCAGTTATAGAACTTTCCTTCGGCGGCTAAACTTCTCGTTTAAACAAGGAGGTTAAACGAACATGATCAGCGTTAAAAGTTTTGTAATTGTACGTGTCGTTGATTTTATAACGATTTTAGAAAAGGACTTTCCCAGACAGTGTTACTAATGTAGCGGGAGAGCTGTGCAAGCTAGCCCTGAGTTCCCCCACCCCTTATCTCCAGTCGGACGCTGCCTGCCGGCGACTGGCCGGTGCCGCGCGGCGCGGTATGAAAGTACCTGCTCGGTTTGTGTGGTTTTGGGGGCGGGGATAGCTCAGTGGTTAGAGCGCCGGACTCGTGATTGAAAGGACGCGGGTTCGATGCTTAATGTCCTCAGATGTCAGCTGACATATTAGGGCCAAGTTGTGACCAATGCCGAAGCACGGTTCAATAAATCTTTACGTCCACGGAAACCAGAAGGCTCGTTAGGACGGACAGCCCAGGACGTCCACCTCGACTCTCACACAGCTCCTGAACTATGATTGAATGCGAGATTCCACGAGAGCTATTTTAAGCTAAAGGTCGACAGTCGGGCAGTGACGTCACAAACAGACCAGCAACCAAATGCGGTGGAAGTCGGGTCTGTGTGAGTGTCCACAGGGCAACCGACTTGGAAAAATGTCCAGTTCAATTAATATAAAGAGGATTTCAAAACAACATATAGGGATGAAACTCCTTTTCAGTAGTTGGGCCTTTGTTTATTTCCCCCTTGTTATTTCATCGTTCTCGAATCTTGTTAGGTGCGTGGCGTTTCGGTCTTTTTCGTTGTGTTGAGCTTTCACTACAAGCTAGACCTCATCAGGGAGCCTGCCTTTTATTGGGTGTTTTATTTTCCCAGTTTAGCCTTGTTTGTTCGTTCTAGTTCAATAGACTAGCGATTTCGTGGCTTCCCTGGGTTAGGGTTTGGGTTTGGGCTAGTTGCCGGTTCATGCCATTCACTGTTTGTTTGTTTTCTCTTGGCTTGCCCTTTTGTTTCTCGAGTTATATCGTTCGTTTACGATGTACGAGTGAGGGGGGTAGTCTCGATGTTTAACGAACCGCTCATTCTTTCTTTGTGTGGGATAGTTCGTGAGCGTCTGTTGCTCTGCCGTGTTGTTGCCGGCTGAATGGTTTGTATCGTGTACACGGATTACGTGTATCCAGCCTTTGTCTCGTTGCTCGCTGACATTTCTTGCCTCCTCTTAGTCTTTTCAGAAAGTGTTGTTGTTTTGTTTTTCTCTCTTTTCCTCTTCTTTTCCACTATGCGTTCTTTTTTTTCTTTCTTTTTTTATCTCTGGTTTATTGGCCATTTCGTACCCGCTTGTTAGCTTGCCTGATTAGGGCAGCCATTTTGCATTTCTCTTGTCGTCTGCATTTGTTTACATCCCGATGGTTTGTCATCGGTAGTCCTGATTAGCGATTTGCTTTATCAGTCTGCAGCCTTTATTTTTCTAGATGGAAGCCGGGTTAGTGAGAGGTTAGTTAGAGTTAGTTAAGATTCATGTTAGTTTTGGTTAATTTGGCTTTCCATCTGTTTGTCGGCACAGTTATTTTTGCTCTTTACAGTTGCTCTTATGGCTGCAACAAATGTAGTCAACGTGTCCACTCATTTGTTGCAGACAGTAGTCTATTAGACTGTTGTGATTTGGTGATTTTTTTCCACCTTATGTTTGTTTTACAGGGCTGGTTTTACTAAATTTCTACATTTCTTGCTTGCCCTGTATTCTAATTATATTCTCGAAAGCTGTTTCTTTCAGTAAGTTCCCTAGGCGTTACTAGAACAATCAGTCTTGCCCTTTCGTAGATTTTTCCCATTTCCAACACGTACCTTTACACAAGGACACAGAGAGCGAAGCCATCAGATAGACAGAATACTAGGACGGGAAACGCACTGAATGACATACGGTTTCAACACGTACCTGGACAGACATGACTTTCACACCATGAATCACTGAGATGTTATTATACAGTTTACATGTTTTATTCCATACACGTTGGAGTACATATTCTAAAAGTTAATAAAACGTCTCACTCAACAGAAGAATAAAAGTGATTGATCATACCTGTTCTTCTAGATGGCAGAATAGTTATTCGAAAGTGAGATGATAAAATGAATCCCGCAAGGGGAACTTTTACTGTAATAAAAACAATCCAAGGAGTCACCCAACAAAACGTGTAAAGAGTCCAAGAGTCCACAGAAAAAAAGAAAAAAAGAAATCCAACGTCCAAGAATTCACGAAGTCAAATGACCAAGTGTTCAACTGAGAATCCGAGAAGTGCCGTCGTTAAAACAAATTCCGTCTTTTATAGTGTTTTAGTTGTTATGTGACGTTTCTTTCCTATCAACCTTCATTATTCTACTATTTCTGCGTATTTACCAAAACCTAAGTACAAACTTTCTTACATTATTTCTACTAAATATTACTACGCAGGGTGTACGTCATCATAGTCCCTTAACTACTTCTTTGTCATTACTATTCGTTCGCTGGACGCATGAGGGGCTCCTCGCGCGGTGCTCAGTTCATACCTTATACGGATAGTGGTCCCTGGCAGTCTCGACCCCTTTTCCCTGGCTATTTCGCTTATCGATCCTGACCAACTTTACTCAGTCTGTCCTAACATTTTGCTTGGTCATCTTGCTTATTAATTCTGACCGACATTGCTCTGTACAAGCTCTAGCCTGCACCCGTAATCTATAAACTGGAATAGGTCTACTTCTCGTGTTCTTTCCACCCTATTTTACACACCATTATTTTATACATTAAAAAAAATAAAAAATACTCTGTAATATTTGCAGGTAGGCCACCGTTTGCGTTTTTGAGGTGGTTTCAACTGGTTTTGTTTGTTTCATTTGGTGTCAGCTGTTTGCAGCCATTTTTCGTTTGCCATCAACATTTGTGGTTTGGTCTTTCTTTCTTTGCCATAGGCATTTGTGTTCTTCTTCTTTTTGTCACAGGCATTTGTTTCTTACTTAAACGGCCTTTTCTGCCGTGTAGGCATTCGTGCTAGACTTACTGTCTTTGCCTTCTTTCTTTCTTAATGTCCTCAGATGCTAAAGAGCATATTAGGGACAAACTGCGATGTCGACCGAATCAGTGATGCCGTGGCTTCGGCGCGGCCCCGTGAAAGTGCCGCTATTTTCCCCCAAGCCCTGTACCGTCTATTCGTTGGTGCCGCTCAGGCCAGCCGAGTTTCTGTTTACCTTTCGGCTTTTACTTTTCTCTCGGTTGTTTTCATTGAGTTTTTGCCTTGCTTTTGTTTGGTTTCTAAGACAAGGCAAGGGTATTTGCTGGTAGTTCAGTAGTTGTGTTGTATCTCCTGTTTTTCCTTTCTTCTCCGTGTTTACCATGTCCATTTGTTTTTTGTTTGTTTTCTTTCTCTCCCTTCATCTTCTTCTTCTGCATTTATTACGAGTTCATTCTTGCTGAGGATTTGTGTGTTCATTTGCCTCTTTTGTTGATTTCCCTTTCTTTTTCTGGACTGGGTTTCTTGTGAAAAAGGTTTTTCCCCTTTTTAAATTTTAATCTTTGCGCTGGGTGCCAAGGTGTCAAAATGTATTTCTGAGTCCTTTGGTCGGTCTGGATATATTCCTTGTAGAATTGGCAAGGACGGAGGTTTCATCCAAAGAGACCTTTCCTTCCATCTACCAAGGATCAACCTAGCGAAAGCCGGGCGATGCGTGACCGATACCCTCTAGTAAAAAAATCATCTGTATGGGTGTCCACAGGGTAACCGACTTGGAACAATTTCCAGTTCGAATCTCCAAGGATGAAGCTTCCTTCGACTGCTATCTTTCTGGAAAGCCGTGTGAAAGGAAAACAACGACCCTTTGGCCTGCAGCTCTGCGCATCCCAAGGCCGCACATTCGAGTGTCCGCCGGATTTTGTTGTGGACCGACTGATGGTGAAAACGCGCCTCATTCGCCATTCGCCTCAGTGGTCTGTTTGTGACGTCAGAGACCTACGTCACGGTTCTCGCGCGTATTTCGAGATCAAAACAAGCAGACGAAATTCGGCCTGATGGCGGCATGCATTTCTTCCTTCGTAAACATACTTATTTTCATGGCAGTGACTGTGACATTTTATTAGATTTAAAGGTCATGTTATGCACTAGACTTTCATAATTGGGTCGATTTTCCGTGACGTTCCGTTGCAAATGAAAACTGCCTTTGTGATGGGCCCTTTAAGTAGTCTGTGCCGCCACTGCCGAGACTACACAACTTTAGCTTCTACAGTACACAATACCGTAGTTAATTTCAACCCAAAATAAACACTAAACATAAGTCAGCTAAGCAGAATACTATACGACAAAGCATTGATCGACACAGATCGAATTACTTTAATCGAGTCAAAACAACGATTCACTACTATTCACTAGTACTAAACAGAGAACGCGCCATGCCAGACCGGCGACGGCTACTCAGTGACTAGCTCGATCCTGCGTATAAAATAAACGTTGGATAAACATTCTAAGATGCCAAAATATATTACACATGGCTTGGTGCATAAAAAGGACTAGGTAAACAAAGAGTAGGTAAACAAACATGCGGTCAAAATAGTAAGGGAGAAAACAGATTTTAAAATGGCGCGCACCGTTGGCTATCGCCGGTCGGGGTGTGAAGGCCATGTGGTGTTACGCTACACACCGCGCTTCAAAACAAAAGCGTCGTCTGCTCCGGTTCCCGGGTTACTAACAGCTACAGTAATGAAATTCAGTGCGTGGATCTGATAACCGGGGCGGGATTATTGTAAAAACGTACAAAGAGCACTTGCTCACAATAAGTTTGTAAAACTTCAGAAATTAGGTATTTATCTTTATAGCTAGTAGTTTATGATGTAGACTTTTTTTTTTTAATATATAAAAAGTCAAAAAAGTCATAGGAGTAGGAAAAGGGCTTAGATTAGATGGATTTGGGATTTGAAGATTTAATCGGTTGCAGAACTTGGATTCTTGCACCGAATTTGGTGTTTGTGTTTGTTATCTAGGCTTATATTTCTTGATTTTTTGATAGATAAATAGGACTGCGTAATTATATAGTGAATGTTTGGTGTATTTTAGGGCCCTATAGGTTCAAATCTATAATAGTGTTTAGGGGTATAGGTCGTGTTGTAGTTAATTAAATTGAGGTTAATTGCTGTGAATGCGGTTCCATGGCTGGGCTTCATTTGATAGACTAGATATCAATGGTAAAAAAAAATGTTTAAATAAAAACATAATGGTCCACAGTTTTGGGCATTTTAAACCGCGTTATAATGTGTTTAGTCCTTTTTGAGTTAGGGCCCGATCCAGCGAAAGTTAGAAGAAACAAAAGATAGTAGTTTGAAGTGCCTTAACTGGGCAGCCTGCACCGATTTTGCTGGACAATGCTGTCCTTGCGGTCCGCCCAGCTGATATAAATAAGATTAAGAGGCGAGTTCAGGAACTGTGTGAGAGTCGAGGTGGCCATCCTGGGCTGTCAGTCCTAACGAGCCTTCTGGTTTCCGTGGACGTAAAGCTACACTGAACCATGCTTCGGCATTGGTCTCAGCTTGTCCCTAATATGTCAACTGACATCTGAGGACATTAAGCAACACTACCTACCTACCTACCTGCCGGTGGTAGCCATCTTGATTTAGTATTCCATCGGCCAGGGTCCATGAGTGTGTTTCGGCCACAAGTACGGGAAAGTCGCCACGTTGCCAGGTGCTGTCTTCACAATCAATAAATGGTGAAACATTTATATTGAGTCAGGAATCCATTCACCACCACCTGTCACACAGGTATGCACTGTGTGTATCTGGTGCTGTGAACATGTAACTGTAAGGCTTTGTGTGGAAGTGTTTGTTTTTTTATGTGCTATATATCTATTATATAAATTTTCATTTCATTCATCATTCATGCATTATATCTGTGTTACAGTCACGTCAGTGTACCTAACCTTTGTGCCCTCCATTGCTTACCGCACCTCAACTTGTGTTTGCTTGTTGATGGTGTACAGGCTATCTACAACATGCTGGGCAACGCCATCACAGATGTCAATTTTGACACACCCAAGGAGCGCACGGTGAAGATCTTCAGCAAGATGGACACCAACAACGATGGTGTTCTAACCAAGGAGGAGTTCACCCAAGGCTGCATGAACGACCAGTGTCTGTACCAAATGTTGACGGCCGATGCCGAAGGACCGAAGTAGTAGCGGTCAGCACGCCATCAGTGTGCCTGTGCATGCACGGATGTGACGTTCCTTCTCTACTCTTGGTACTGTGGGTAGCGGCAAAAGGGAGTGTTCAATGTGATTTTGACCCGTGATCATAGAATGAGAGTGAGTTGAGTGAGTGGAGTCACTGAAGCTGACCCTTTCTGATGGTCACTGTGTAGTAAGAGGGACTCACTCATCTAATGACACTGAATACCAACTATTTCCTTCGCCACTCTGAAAATCTGTTGTTTAATTTTGACCTGAGGACCAAGTTTCTGAAATGACATTTTGAGGTGAAGATCTGTTTCAGTTGTTTGCCTGAGAGTCTGTCAAGGCTGTTTGTGAAGATCAGTATTTGAGGTAATAAAGCTGAAGGTCACGCTTCCGAAATTCAGTCTGGATTTTGTTGGTTCACCAATTTTCACCAAAGGTGAATGTGGGGATTTTACTGAGAGTAACCAGTCTGATTCTGAACATTTTCATTTAAGGCTACTTGATCAGTCTTAAAAATAAAATAATAAAAAAAGCTTAAAGGTCTACCATTGTATACTTCAAAATTTCTTGACCTATCCGAATATTTTCATGTTGAATATGGGCAAATCTTGAACAACTTAAAGTAGGGGAAAAAGAAATTGACTAGCCTTTTCCAAACAGGCCTGTCCAGTGGGCAGAGACATCAAACTGAAAGCCTAAAACAGAAGATTAAAATCAGTCCATACACAGAGAAGCTATTATCTGTATGAAGAGATGAAGTACCTCAGGGACCTGACCCTGAACTGGACTCTGCACTCTTCTTTGTCTTCTATCTTCTACTGGACTGAACGTCTAGTCCCTTGGATGAGGATGGACAGCATTTTGGACCTGTGTGCTTCTGGCAGTGCAGTTAAAGATCCCTAAGCAGTTGGACATGAAGCAGACATAGGGAAGCTTCCCTGGCTGCCATGACAACATTAATCAACATTATCATTGCACCACTGCAAACAAACACTAAAAGTGAAATACCACATACACTAGTACAGTGGCAAGACTAATGCCATCATTTCACCACAGTAGGCAAACACTGAAACGCCACATGCACTGGCAGACTAATATCACTCCACCACAAAGGGAAAATGCTAAACCACCACATACACTGGTAGGGCTAATATCACTTCATTACAATAGGCAAACGCTGAAATGCCACATACATTGGGAGGATTAATATCACTCTACCACAGTAGGCAAACACTGAAACACCACATACACTGGTAGGACTAATATCACTCCATCACAGCAGGAATGTACATTAGTCCTACATACATTGATAGGACTAATATCACTACCACAAAAGGCAAATGCTAAAATGCCACCTACACTGGTAGGATTAATATCACTCCACCACAATAGGCAAATGCTAAACACCACGGACACAGGTACAACTAATATCATTGTACCACAATAGGCAAATGCTAAACGCCACAGACACTGGTAGGACTAATACTGTACCACAATAGGCAAATGCTAAACACCACAGACATGGGTAGGACTAATATTGCACCACTGTAGGCAAATGCTAAACACCACAGACACAGGTAGGACTAAAATTGCACCACAGTAGGCAAATGCTGAACACCACAGACACGGGTAGGACTAATATTGCACCACAGTAGGCAAATGCTAAACACCACAGACACAGGTAGGACTAATATTGCACCACAATAGGCAAATGCGAAACACCACAGACACGGGTAGGACTAATATTGCACCACAGTAGGCAAATGCTAAACACCACGGACACGGGTAGGACTGGGTGGTGCTGCTCTTGCAGCTGCTGTTCAGCCTGCGCATGTAAGGCAACCCGAAATCCTCACCCAGGGTGAACGAAGTGTAGAATTAAAAACAGATATGTTCAACTGCCTCTAATCATAGACGTGAGAATTTTGTTTTAAACTGTGCAATTAGTTTTGTATCGGGTTTAGAGTAAGTAAGTAAATTGGTGTTTTACGCCCAGTCAAGCAGTGCAGTTACATCAGGGCAGCAATATCAGTTTTAGAAAGTCGCTTTCTCTGTGCACTTGAACATTATTGACCTATGCTACTGATGTGTTGTGTCTTAATTATGCACACTGCCCCAGGTGAGAGCTATAAATAGTATCACATGCATCAGTCCAGTAAAGTACCGCTCATGAAACTGGTTTTCTAAATTTATAATATCAAGGTCCATGGGGCATTACCAAAATTGTTAAGTTTAGGTTTTTATTTTGATCTTTTCCACCCTTTGGAGAAACCCTGTTTTGGAAGGCTAGGTCTGTCAGGGGGTTGTGTCACGTCTCGAGTGTTTGAATCATGGCATGTGCACCCACAGTTGACGGAATCCACTACACTTTCATTCAGCGCCTTGGAACTGCATTCTGGTCACAGGAACTGGAATGCAGAGAAATTCCTCTTTGATGCCAGGGTTCTGGCTCAGAGACTGCGACCTTCAAAGCCAGCTTTCACGTGCATAACCTTGCTGTATATTCCGTTTGTTTAACTGTTATGTATGCGTGCTTCTGGGAACAAGCAGGTAATCAGTGCTGTTGGTGTGATCTTGTGGCTGCTCTTTCGTTTTGTTACCCTCTCAGATTAAGTTTGGATGGAGACTGGTACCTGTTCAGTGTGCTTAAAGCCATGTCTGAGTTGAGGCTAAATGGGCTGACTGATGGAACATGTGTGTGAAATAAGAGAAAAAGAGGCCGGTAGTTGCTTGAACTTTCTTTGTTTCTCAGACTTGTGTAGTGATGAAGTGGCGAAGCCCTTAGCAAAGCGGATATTCACTGCTACATTGTGGCCTACATCATCATGCAACTGCTTATGACTGATGCACGATTGAGACTTTTCCTTTTTCCTCATTTCCAAAGGGCAAGATTACCGAGACATTTCAAAGCATAGTTTCTTTGGGGTGGGGGGAGGTTGTGAAGAACAGTGTTTGACCTACTTACCATAAGAGAATTAGAGTGTACACATGATGCTTAGAAAGTGTACACGTGATGCTTAGAAAGTGTACATGTGATGCTTAGAAAGGACTTGGTCAAGTTCAAAAAAATGTGACACTAATGAACAGAGCAATATAATTATGAAGTAAAAATGAATTGGATTAGTTGTTACAGAGAACTACAGATCAAAAAAGGGAGAAAAATTCCACATTAATGTTGACAGAGGCCAGGAGTATGTTACAGAGTATGAAGTTATATACACTACCTTGTACACGGTAGTGTATACGACTTATACTCTGTAACATACCTTAAAACACGCTGTCAGTGGGCTGGTGCACACAGAGAAAGGCAAACCATGCGTCAACTAAACTGTTGAGTGCACGTTATTAGAATGTATGCCATATAATTATTGCCCGTTTTGTAGTTGTCATTTACAGTGATGGTATCTCTATATCATTTTGTAGTTGTCATTCACAGTGATGATATCTCGACTGTATCATTTTGTAGTTGTCATTTACCATGATGATATCTCTATATCATTTATTTAGAAGCGGTCCAGGGTCAGTTTCTCACTGTCAGAAAATTGTGACATTGGAGCTGGCAGAACTGCATCTCATGGCATAATTATTGGCATGTATTTCCGACTTGCATGTGAAATGCAAAGTACCCACTATGTGTCTGCTTCTAAGCATCTAGCCATCATCCCTTTGATGAAAGAGTGGCATAAATGTGCTTACATCTATATCTACTCATCTAGTAATTCTTGGGTTTTATTTATTTTTTAAATTTTTTTCTCTGCCCCTCACATAATCAAGTAGGTTAAGTAACTCGGGCTATAAATGCCCAGTCAGCCGTGTAAGTGAATACCTGGGCAACCCCTCATAGAAAGCCAAATGAGGGCACTGGAACTCAGTCTGAATGAACTGAAGGATCTAATCCATCTGAAGAGCCATTGGACAAAGGCGGAAAGATGTAACAAGACTTGTATCCCAGGTTTCATACATGTCTGGAGAGTTAACTTTTTGTTGGTGTTGTCCAAGTCGCCCACCTTTGGTGCCAAAGTTCTGGCTTTGATCCCCAGAGTCAAGAGAGATGACCAATGGAAAGCGTAAGTCGGGGTGTACAATTATCCCCCTTACTGGAAGAAACTCTTCCAATTTATTGGTGCCTATGGGGTTTTGTTTGTTTGTTTGTTCCTCATCTGCATGTTCATCATCACATTAATTTGTGCTTAGACTTAAGATTCATACCTTAAACCTGAGAACCTGAAGAAAATAATATACACAGAAGTGAGGGTGAAAAATGTCTGGAAGTAATGTCGACAATGTTGAACAGAAATGGCATTTAATTCATCATACTTAACAATGCATCTCATTCAGCAGGTGGGAAAAAAATAAAACCAAAATGTTGTTTTTGTTCCCCCCCCCACCCCACCCCTTTTTCTTCCGAGTTTAACTAGTTTTGAATACTCTGAATCATTCGTTGCACCAGTTTTTAGTTTTTATGTATTTTTAGTTTTGTTTGTATGTGCATTGCAGCAGATGAGTCTACAAACAACATCTGCAGACTTCAGACACCAATAGTGGGTTCTGGTTTGGAGAACAAGAGCAAAAATGTTACTGCACGCCTACATGATAATGTATGGCACAAACAGAACTATCAAGTCCTGTTGATGTGTTGCTGTGCTGCAGAGCACAGATGTGGGCATGCAAACGAAACCAGAAAACGAGTTTTTGTGCAAATTACAGAAGACATTTTGATTAATAGTCTTTTCATAAGCACGATGCATTGCACAAAATTTGTTTTACTAAACAAGAAAAAGTCAGTAGTAAGTAGTATCTTTCTCTCTTTCTCTGTCTTATTTTCTGTCTCTCCTGCTTTGCATGCATGCACATTCATGCACTTACAGTGCACACACAAACACAGCAACTCTTTTTTCGTTTTTGTCTTCATTGAATGCATATCTAAATTTCAGCATTCCACTGTTACTATAACATCAACCATAGATAGCTCCTTTTTTCACATGTCTCAATTCATATGAATCTTGTCACAATATACTGTACATATCATTGTAGATAACCAAAGGTAGGTAGCTTTTTCGTAGCTGCAATGTGTAAAGTATTAGTGTTCTGACAGTCCAGTTTTTCACTTGTTGAGTACACGGATCAACTTGTAGCTTTCTACCATTGTTTATGATTGTTTCATCAGATTGTGTCCAGCTCCAAGCAGCCACACAGGCCTGCCATCATTTTGTCTCTGCAACAGTTCCCTGAAATGTTGGGCTGGAACTGACAGACCCTGTTATTGTGGTGTCCAGGAGCTCAGAATGCAGCATGCTGATTGGAGACACCACCAGGTGTTAGTAAATATAAGACTGTTCTGCACTGTGGTAACACATTTTGTGTACGTCAGGCATGGGAATTGATTCAAAAGAAAAACTCTAAAATCTAACCCCCCCCCCTTGGAAAATTCACTTTTAAAACTTTCGTAACATTCGCTTTTTCTTAGCCAAAACACAGTGCAGAAGCATGTAAGAATGACTGCGTTCAAGCATGTTGCCAGCCCGCAAGAGTAACAGCAAGTGAAAGTGTTCACAATTACGTGACCAAGACGGTCGATAGATGCATTTGAATGCGTTCTCTATGTTTCATGAGTATTTAGTGCGGAACTAAAACTGGTGCTTCCTTTTTTTTCTTTTCTTTTTATTTGTACCACCAATTTCTTTTCCCCGCAGACATTTTTTTTTTCTCCATGGAAAGTCAGTTTCACTGCCATGGAAATTTGCATTTTGGCAGACAATTCCCATGCATGTATGTGCCATTTGGGATGCTGTTGCTTACTTTGACAACATCAGAATTGTTCAAGTCAGTTGGGATGAATCACCACTCTGTACTGGGCCTGCAAGAGGATGCCTCTGATGGTTATGTCTCTGATTTGCCGTCAGCAGCACAAGAAGTGGAAACTCCTGACAAGAATCCAGGAGTGCTGTGTTTGAAGAACAGTCTCCACAAAAGTGGAATGGCATGGAAAAAGAATTATTAGTGTATGGGCATGGAACAGAGTGCTGGTACTTTTCATTGATTATGCAGAAGTTGTTTCCCCTTAGTGAACAGATTGCAGAGATGAATGAATAAATAATAACAATACTGACTTGCATATATTCAGTTAACAATACCTGTAAACATACAATGGTGACATTCTCCACCAGAACCAATACCACACCTTAGTCTATGTTTACGTTCAGCTTCATTCAAACATAGCGGTCATTCCAGTACAGGTGTACAAGCAACAAAACAAGGATGGCTGGCCATAATGTCACTGCTTGCAGTGTGGACTGTCTCATGTGTGGAAGCAGGTTATCGTCCATTATACTTCGTGAATCATTATTTTAAGCACAGTGATAATGAGCAATAGACAGACGGGATTCTTAAATAGACATTAGGTCTTGTACCGCAAGGGAGCAAAATCATGGGGGAAAGATGGTTTTAAAAACATGATGGCCAAGTGATTTAATCAAAATTCAAACTACATTGCAATCATGAAATCACTCCTGTTACATAATATTGTATGTATATTTCAGTGATTTTTTTCCGCACTTGATTTTGTGAGGCAGTCAATAGTCGAGGCATATGTCCAGTATTTACTGTGGGTTGGGGTTGGAGTTCATGCTAGTTTTCAAGTAACTGCAAATGGACCAGTGTGATCCTGGGTGAACCCATCTCCAGCCCTGCTCCAGTCTGAGAGGAGTTTCCCAGACTCCACTCTTCAGATGCCAGGGAAGCAAAACCTATGATTGTTTCAGTGGATTACAGTCAACAAGCCTTATTGCTGTTTATGTGAAATACTTTTTAAATGGAGGAAAACCTAATTTGTGAACACAGCTAAAAGCAACAACAACAACAAAAATTATATTTTTTTTAGACAGAAGGAAAACTAAGACTGTAAGTGTAAGTAAAGAGGACAAACATAAACAAAACAAAATAATACATGTCTTGCAGATCGTTTTATGATCAGTAAATACTGTAGTCTTATTTTTCTTGCTTTGTTGTTTTTAATGACACTAAACTGATTTGTTGAAGTTTTGATGGAATGGTGATTTTTGATAGAATAATGAGTTTTATTTGAAGTGTTTTGTTCTACGACGTGGCAATGCTGATCACATTTGTTGGTGTTTCTCACTGTCATGACACTGATTGTTATGAATCTGTCTGCCCAGGTAGGAGTACATGTCCAGGCAGGAGCATTTATTGAGACATGTCCAGCACTGCCACTGATGCCGGTGATGCACTTCAGGTCCATGTAGTCACTACTTTCTGCACACATGTATAATTCACATAGAAAATGATTGATCGAATTTTCTCTTACTTCCAGCAATGGTTTTGATACTGATACACAGTGTATTCTTTGATGAAAACACAGCAGGTTAAAATGAACTTTTTCATTTATTTTTTATTTTTAGCAGGACAGTACAAAAGGGGGCATATTATCTGGGTAGACACTTTTTCAAGCAAGAAATGGACAAATGGTTAAATATATACAACCAGCACAAAATGAGTAGAATGAGAAATTAAACAAATGAAATGCTTAGCTAGCAGTTGGATGACATTTATTTTATTCATTATTTGCTTATTACATAATTCATTTGTCACTTGAGAAATAGTTTATTCTGAAAATTTGCACCATTTTGTTCTGTCCTCCATTAAAACAAAGGCATTCCTTTGAACCTTATGCTGATTTCTCAACGTTAGCTGTCACCTTTGTTTTTTGTCGTTTTTTTCCCCTTCACTCTTGAATACTGGATGTTCTCACTGTAAAATTTTGCATTTCAGTACAAGTCCCAAGTTTCTGAAAATTGTCAGTCTATGACCTGGAAGCTTACTGATAGCTTTGTGGGTTCATGGTCTCAGAGATCATGAAGAATACAATTATCCCTGACAAAGAGGGATCTTTTTTCTTCTGTACTAGCCATACCATACATACCTTTGTAAAAATCGTTTAATATTCAGTGTTACAGTGCAAACTTCCAGTATAAATACAGAACAAGTTTCTTCACCCATGTAGTCTATCAAATTTGATAGACATGGTGCATGTATCACTGGTTGTAATATTCAGTTCTTTAAATATCAAAAAAATCTGATGACTGCTTTACATATACCCCTTTTGAATTATTTTCATCATTAACATTTTGTATTCTCATTTATTTTAGAGTGTGCATATGTTTATTCTTTCTCTCTCCACATTGCATCTTTCTCCATAATTGTCATTTTTTTGCAGACTGTCAGATTTGGCCATGAATTTCAGTTTGTTCTAAGGATGCTTGCTATCTCTGCTTTTGTTTGTTCTCTCATTGCCAGTGATGGTCTTAATACCAGCAAAGAGTGGAACAAGTCTGTACCACACCCTTTGATACCAGTTTCTTGGAGATGTAAAGCATTTGCATTGGAATCTGGGATGTTTTCACTGTTAACTGGATGATGAAAGCACAGCTGTCATTAAAATGTTTGAGTTTGTCTTGTGTGCATATGTCCCAGTCTGACAGTGAGTGTTATGAACATGCAGTGATTTTGTTTGTCTTGTGTGCATATGTCCCAGTCTGACAGTGAGTGTTATGAACATGCAGTGATTTTGTTTGTCTTGTGTGCATATGTCCCAGTCTGACAGTGAGTGTTATGAACATGCAGTGATTTTGTTCTCTCTCTCTCTCTCTCTCTCTCTCTCTCTCTCTCTCTCTCTCTCTCTCTCTCCAGTAGGATGTCTGCATGATATCATGGTGATTTAGCAACAGGCTGACACCAGACATAATCAGAAGTTACTTTTGGAATGTCTTTATTTACAAACAAATCTCCACTAGGGGCATCAGTTATACACACCAACATGGTTGGCACCACTTTTCTTTTGTGACCTGGTACATCTGTTACTAGAATGTTGGTGGATGACAACACTGTAGCGGTCACTTCATGGTGCATAAGGAGGCCTGAGGCTGTTGTAAGGCACACCTCCATGACGCATAGAGAGGCCTGAGGATGTAAGGCACACCTCCATGACGCATAGGGAGGCCTGAGGATGTTGTAAGGGACACCTCCATGAGGCATAGGGAAAGAGGCCTAAGGCTGTTGCAAGGGACAGTCACTTAAAGGGGATCCCAAGTGAAGATAAAAGCTCAGAGCTTCCGCTAGACTGTTGAGACTATTGGTATGCAGTACCAGCAACCAAAGTATTCTGGTACCTACCCTCAGTCAGCCAGTACAGTCAACATAACCTGGGCCTAATAATAATGCCTGGGTCCCCCTCCCCCTACAACAGAAGTCCCACTCCTTCCTTTTTTTCCCCACCACTCCAGGCTCCAGCCTGGCGCAACATGGTCTGCAAAAGGAAGGTCAAGCTGAGATGCCAGATTTTCCCATGTCATCATTTTCATGCCTGTGCCACAGAAAATCCGTCATCCAAGCATCCTTGTATTTCTCTGTCACTTAACAGCTGGTGTTTGATGGTTTTCTCCGCCATTTCAAGGGCTTCTTTGTTTGAAGCAGATGATGACATAGATGATCCGGTTGCCGCTAGGCAAGAAAAAATTCTCAATGCTTCATCGTACCACGCTGATGTGCACAGCTAGATATCAAATGAAAGCAGAGCGGGGAAAAAATCATACAGCAAATCTGATTTATCCAAACAGAAATGGAATGGTCTGGTATCTTGCAGTCAGCATTCATACTTTGGGACCTGTCCATTTGAGGAGGAGGTGGGGGTGCTGGCAGTCAAAGTTTGTAAGAGCTGTATGAACAGCATAATGCTGCCAACAGTAACAATGATGAACAGTGAACATGTAAAAAAGTATTTTTAAAAAACACCAAAAAAACTTGACCCTGAACACCAACCCAATATTTTCAGAAATGACCTTGACCCTGAACACCAGCCCAATAGTTTCAAAAGAAAATGACCTTGACCCTGAACACCTATCTAATCTTATCACAAGACAATGACAAAGTTGATGACAATGTATCATCAAACTAAATTTGGTTGCAGAAGTATCAGCAGTTAAGTAGATATTGTAGAAACAGTCATTATATTTTGATCATAAGGGTCCTGAGATTGACATTGAAGACAGCAAAGCAATATTTCCACAGGAAGCTCCAGCTCATGATGATGCATCACCACTCCAACTTGTTACAAACGTTCATAACATTACTCAGTCATTCACTGAAATTTTATACTATGCAACACTGATCGACACAGAATTACTTTAATTGAGCCCAAACAACAATTTACTAGTAAACAGAGAAGGCCGCACCACACAACTGCAAGTGACCGTTACAAAAAGACCCATTCTTGTTCAGAAAGTGAGGCATCAGCTACTGATTTAGCTTGATCCTGCATCTTAATGAACAGCACATCCACATTTTAAGAAGCCAAATTATATTACACATGGCTTGGTGCATAAAAAGGAGCAGGTAACAAACGACAGGCAGTCTAAATGTAATGGGGGTAAAAATAAGATTTGAATCTGGCGCGCACCAGCTATTGCCAGTCGGCCGTGTGACATCACACTACATGCAATGCCAAACTCCAAGCACTGGTTTACAACATCCTTCCTTCAACCACTGCCATGTTTAGTTACGCCAGAGGGTCCAGAAAACTGTCAGCTAATGAGCAGTTTTTCGTTGGTGCTCAAATGGTAGTAAGTTTGTTACAACTCGGATAAAACAATGCGTGTCATTTACAGCCACCAACAAAGTTTACACCAGCACAAATAAAACCACATTCGTTTGAATTGAGATGGAACTCTTTTTTCTTTTTTTATCCGGGGTGGATGCATTTCCATGTTTACATGCTTGCTTGGACGCTAGGTTGCTTCCACAGTCATGTTAGTACCAGAGCATTGACCGCGTCGGTGGACAGCTGCATGGAGATAAAGAGTGCCCCTTCAGTGGCGTAACTAAATCTGGCAGAGTTTGGAGGAAAGTGCCAGAAAGCGGTGCTCGGAGTGTGATGCAGTGCTTCAAAACAAAAACATCATTGGCTCTGGTTCCCAGTTTACTAGCAGAACTGTTAATGAAATTGCATGGATATAGTAACTGGGAAGGGATTAACGCTAAATCTTGTACAAAGCACACTTCCTCACAATAATATACATTAATATTCCTCACAGGGCAATTCAGCTAACTACTAAAGATTAATTTTTTTTTTTTTTTTTTTTTTTAAATACAGAAAGAAAATCACAGTTGTTTGTAGTTGGATTTTAAATTGAATATCCTGTCAACCACACACTCCACAGGGTCACCTCAGGACAACCAAATCATGCCATAAGCAAATGCACATTCCAAAACTTTTCTCACATAAAATAGTTTCTCAAGTCAATCCACAAAACTAATCCTTACTCAAACATGAAACATAGATACACAAACAGCAAACACATTTTTTAAGAGTTAATCCCTTCAATATCACCCCTGTTAAAAGTGCACATAAGGCTAGGACATGCTGGTATCACCAACCATTCTGTTTAATTTATCAATACCAGATTAAAGATTTTTTTGGACAAAAGAACTAAAAACTAAAAACTAATTATACAAACGCATAATGGCAAATACCAGTGCCATATGGCAGCATGCTGCATGTACCACCTACCAACTTCCATCTCCTAGCTGCTCAACAAGAGCCATAAAAAAAAAGAGCCTAACTCTAAATGAAAAGCATTTGAGAGTTTTCTGGAAAAAAGTTTTCAACAATGTTTTATTTTCAACTGAAGTGCATAACCCCTTGCATGCGCACCTTTTGGCACTAAGTCATATATATATATATATAGTCTAGAACCAAGGTAAAAGAAAAAAAGAAAAAGAAGAACTTCCAGGTCACTTCTTACATTTTGGTTCCTAAGGAACTGACTCAATCTGTAACTTGCAGTTCCTGTATAACATTTGGGTCATAATATCTACCTCTCTCATGATGCTCCACATCAGCAGGCTGGTTCTTCATTCGACCTGCCCTACTTCTCTTTAAAACAGCTTCTGCAGCTGCACTTGCACCATCCTCAAGCTCAGAAATGCTTTCAGTGTCTTCCATTTCAATTTGAACTGAGGAAGATCGTTCTGCAGGCTTTACACCTGCAGACCTCCCTTGACCTGGCCTACTTTCCACTGAGGCAACTGTTGAAGCTGCACATTCTGCTGGCAGGAGCATTTCATCAACACTACCCTCATTTGAACTGAATTTCCCAGCAATGCTCCCATCATCTTTCACATCAGGACAGGATTCTGCTGCTGGATGCTGAGGACATTTAAAAAATCTGGTCACTTTTTCCCAACAGTATGCAAATTTGCAACAAAATTTATCCACAGCACACACGCCACACACTGAGATGAAAATGCAAACCAATCCAGTGATGCCAGCTGTGATGATACAAGAACCTTGTTCTTCATTGTTCAACTCATCAGTGTTATTGTGATCATACACAGGTGGAGTGGTGCTTTCAGCACCTCTGTGGTTGAAGGTGTCACCCTTACTCTTAGCAGAATCAGATTGTTCCTGACTGTTGTCAGTAACAGTACCACTACCAGCAGACACATTCTTTCGAAATTCGCATTCTCCTGGGCTGACATCTTGATCCCAGTAGCAGTCAAAAATACTGGATGCATTGTCTCTGCCTGTACAGTTGTACTTCACATTACAGTCCAACTGCCTACACCAGAATTTCAGGTAGCATATCGCAGGGGGTTGAGCGGCAGACCTGGGTTCATCACCCTCACAATGCCAGCTAGGCTGGCTCTGCTTTCCATGATCACCATCACCCTGACCCACTGGACAGCTGCCTGGAGGAGACACTTCCATCGAAATGTTGCATCCACAGTCAGCATTAGTACTATTAGTATGACAATGAAGGACTATTCTTTGGGTTATCTTGCATTCTAACCCCTCTGGAAATGAATAGAAAAAACCTGGTCTTGGCCATCCTATAATCAGTGTCTTCACGTCATATATTTCATTCTCTAAACCAGTACAGAAACGATGGCATGTATACAACCCTGGCAAGTCCTTAGTGTCTGGACTGGACTGAAATTTTAATTGGTCTTTTTCGTATCTCCACTTCACAGAAGCTTCTGGTTCTTGCTTTTGGCCACGTCTGATCAAGTCTTCAGGTAAACTGAGTATTTTATTGTGATCAGTCATCGCCAGGTCTGAGGTCTGTTTATTATACATTACACTATTATGCTTAAATATCTGAATATGGCAGTTTCCAGTCATGTGTGAAATCCTTTGGAGAGGCATGTTACAGGTGCATCCAAGGTGTGACATCACACTGGCAACGACTTCTTCTGCCACTGCCAGTTTAGAGTGGACAGGAGTTGACAGGCACCAAAAGACAAGTGCACATAGCCACAGCATGGCCAGTTTTCTGGCTGAAACAAGAAGAAAAAAATTCTTGACCTTTTGTGACAATTACAATTCTATTACTGAAGTTAGTACTGGTTTTATTCCCAGGGCCCGACGTCAACTTTATTTCCTACCTGCCCTGTAGGGCAAGTAAAATTCACTTGCCCGGCATCATTTTTTGGTTGCCTGCACTTTCCACTACCAAGTGAGAGTAAAACACCAAAACAAACTAACAACAAAGTAAAGCAATTCTCCGCAGCTAGATGTCTATGTGGAAATTCATGCATTTTACTGTGGTAATAGACCCCTTTTGTTTATCTCGCTGTTGCACAGTGACAACCATTCAGAGTCGGCTACAAAGTTCTACAACTCCTTCAAAGCGGATGTAGGGGAGAACGTGCTGACGCTGACTTAAGCGTACTGAGATTTGACCGGGCTGAATCATTTCAGATGCCCACAGACTTCATAAACTTTCCAGTTAATTCAATCTGTTGACTGAGAAAGAAGCTCCAGCACCTGGCTGGCTGTTTTATTATTTTTTAAAAATCTCTTCGGGGTGAGCCAGTAGGGTGGGGTAGGGGTAGCCAGCACAAGTGAACGCGATCCACCTAGGTGTGTGTGGGGGGGTTGGTGTGCGTGCATGTATGCGTATGGGCATGTAAACCTGTGAACATATGTGTGTGTGCGTCAGTACGAGTGTGTATGCATGTGCATGCAGGTGACTCTATGCGTGTGGGCTGTTTGTGTGTCAGTTTCACTTTGTTTTGCATGACTAAGTATGTGTAATGATGTATTATTATGCTATCGCTTTTGTGTGTGAGGATTTATGCATTCCATACTTTGATTAAATGACATAGCTCTTTCAGTTGCTCAAGCTGCACCAATTATTTATTTGCTGCAGGCTATAGTCTTTTATACTATTGTGGTTTGGTGATGCGTTTACTATTAGGTTTGTCGGTAGTCCGCCGTTTCTATTTGTCAGGTCAAGCTAAGTACTTCTTCAAGTTATTCGATTTAAAGGAACAAGCAAACCAAACCAAACAAAACAACAACATATTAAATAAAATTTCAAAAAATGAAAAGAAGAAAGAAAATGACCATGTATAAATGATTCAAAATTTAAAAGAGCGCAACAACAGACAATCCTTATATATATAAACATTATTAGATATAATAATATTGGTTACAGAAATGTGCTGTCAAACAAACAGTAGCTCACACATTCAAATATGATTAATAGGCTTAAGGCTATATACTCAGCACAAGTATAATCACTATTCCCATCCTGTCTGCCTTCACACCCACACCCATACACCATTTCACTGTCTCCCAGTCCTACACATCCACACGCACACATACATGTATACACCCACCCTCATATCTCAGTCTCTCTCTCATATGCTCACACACACACACACACACACACACACACAAACGTGTGCACGCATACACGCATGCACAAGCACAAATAACGGACCAAGCCGGGCAGCCTCATAAATTATTCCTAAAACAGGATGAAAATCATGAAATTAGTGAAAGCTGTTAGAGACAGAGAGAGAATTAGCCTAAACGATTGTATATAATTATAGTAAAATTTAAGGGAAGACTAAGAAATCAGAAATTAAAGGTCTCAACACAGCAACACACTCACCCTCACATGCAGCACTTGATGCACACTACACTAGTGACACGTCCTGCCCGCAAAACGACCTAATTAATGCAGTTACTCCCCTGCTTCCCTCACATACACACATTCTCTTGTTCTAACAACAGTGGTATATACTGTAGTAATTAAGTCATAAGTGCACAGCCGGTACACTTGAATAAGATGGAGAAAAAATAAATGTTAAAAAAAAAAAAACTTCATTCGCAACAGACTGGGCCTGGGATCATTCTTGAGTCAGCACCACAGAATACGATACTTTGCCTTTTTACTGAAACTAAATGACACTTTGACAGACATTCCACGGTTTCCTGACTTTTATTCGACCAGTGGTGCAGTTGATTATACAGCAGTGATCTTTTGCGCCTGTTTTGTCACAGTGAAATGTGAGTTTTTCACTACTACTAGTACTAGGGAAATACAGCTATGTGCTCGGCCAGCAACCCAGCTGACATGTTCCCCCCTACTTCCGGCAGATTTTACATGCCAGTCCACTGCGCATGCATGAAAATCTAAGTGAAAGGGGTCTAATTGCTGCTATTTTCCTTCATTTATTTTTATTGTCAACTTTTGGACCACACTTACTGTTTAGAATGTTAATTGTTATCAGCCTCAGAGAGCAACATTTTCCCAACGTCACATACATCATAGAATATCTAAGACAACATATAAGATTTAAGTGACAGTTCACACTCTGACTCTGAGTCTAAAGATTATATTAAAACCAAACAGACTGAAGCGAGAATGCCTCTGAGTTAGAAAAGAAAGAAAGAAAGAAAAGAAAAGTTGCACAAGCGCAGCGCTTATGCCTACGTAGTTCTTCTGATTGTGCAGAAACACACTGATCTTATCAGAAACAGGTAAGTGGTATCAAGTTCCTCCTCATGGAGTTATACTTTTAAACAAACTCCAATTATATCAATGTTTGTACACAAATGGAAAGCAAGCTGTAAGTCTAAATGACAAGCAACACATAATATGCACCATGTATAAGTGTAAAAATAAAAACACACAACAAATGAAACAACAACGGACTTTGACATTGAGTATCATGTCTCACTACCATACATATATATCTGAACTAGGCTGACCCTAAAGTAAAGAGTTGCCTCCTTTCTTACACATGCTGTCAGTTATAAAAAGACTTATTATTCCACCACTGAACTCCTACACGTTATTTTACTTACCACACACATACAGTATATATATATATTGTAAAGAAGCAGAAAAGAGAGAGAAACAAGTGCACCTGATTAACTGTCATAAATAAACCTTTACTGTCTACATGTAAAAACTTGTCAATCTTCTATTTCTTCACCTGATTAACTGTTATGAATAAGCCTTTGCTATGAGTATGCGAAAAGGTGCAAACATTGTTCTGGGAAGCCCAGGCCGGCTGCCAGTTGGGGTTGTCCACAGCTGACACAGCAAAGTTTGCTGCAGCACACATCTGGCATATGGCCCCAAACCCTGCAATTTGGGCACACCAGCTCTTTGCTTCTGCATTGCGCTTTAAGATGGCACAGCTTGTTGCACGTGGTGCCTGACCGGTGGCACACAGGGATGCACTCACAAACACCTGGTACAGTGGTGCTGGTAGTCTAATCTAATAATACATTAATAGTGTTGGGTAAGTGAGCTGAGAAAAATGTAATTTTGACTGCCTGAGATTTGGTGCCATAGTTATCTCAGTTAGTCAGGTGGCGCGGTTCTTTAATGTTTGATTTGTCCACCAGAAATTCACAGTCTACTGCTACTGGGATTGGCTTTATGACTCCATCTGCTGATGGTTTTGGTTTTGAACAAGATATGTTGACACCTGCAAGCACTTTCACTTTGAGACGAGTCTCCTGCTGTTGCCTCGATCAGCAGCTGATGAGGAACTTGCCTGATGGTAGCGGGTGTGGTTTGCTCGAAGAGATTCTCTGTCACTGGGCCTTTCTCAATGAAGATAGCTGACCCTATTCTCAGGTCTTATAAAATCACAGGGTGCTGCAAGAAGGTAGGTGGTGGTTAACCGGAGGGCATTTGTTTTTGGTGTTTGTGGTTTGGTTTTTCAATATGGCCTGGGTTTTCAACTGGCAGGAGCACCAGCTGCCGCTTGAGTTGACAGTTTAGCTTTAGCCTGACAGGCTCTTTTGTTTTGCCTAGGTTTTTGTGGCTTGAATTTACTGGTTTCATTTTCTGAGTCAAGTTTATCTTTATTATCTCTTTGATGCATACTCTTTCAGATAAAGTTAGGTTTGTTCAGAGAAAACTTAAACCTGAAGAAGCATTTAGGACCAAAAAATGGATGGTCCTCGCCGAGCACCTTTTGGCACAGGCTCATATATATATATTGTAGCGGGAGAGCTGTGCAAGCTAGCTCAAGTTACGGGCCCTGAGTTCCCCCACCCCTTCTCTCCAGTCGTACGCTGCCTGCCAGCAACTGGCCGGTGCCGTGCGGTGCGGTATAAAAGACAGTGCCTGCCCGGTTTCTGTACCATGTGCTGAAAAGTGCTGGTCAACCCCTACCCTTCGAGCCTACATGCTGAAAAGTGTGTTACTCTTCCCTTAGTTAGAAGACTTGGTGCTGAAAAGTGCTAGTCCAAACCCCCCCTGTCTGATATAGATGTATATATATATGAGCCTGTGACAAAAGGTGCTCCCGCTTAACCCGGGTATGTTTGTATGCTCCTATTTATTTTCGTCTTACTAGAGTTACATGAAACTGTGGTTGCTTTTATTCAGTATGCATTGATGAGTAGTTAAAGTAAAAATTGGCAGCTTTGGTCACCAAGAAGAGGATTAAAAACAAAAATACTTGACGAAAATCGACGAAAAGCGGCTTCCGGAAAGTGGGACAACGTGGGTTGTTTGACTTCAGCTCAAAACCGCAACTAACCAGCTGAACTATTCTTCACAACTTGTACACCATTTGACTATTGAATAATCTAAATTTAGTGTCCAGTCGAATTGCAAGCCAATGCGTGACGTTTCATAACCAAAAAAACGAAACTGAAAATACACTGGCCGTTCGTAACGGACTGTGTCCAAATTTCCCGTAAGTTTAAAGATCGTCTGCTACCGTCCGCCATTGCATTCACTGCGGACCTTCGCTTCTCTTATTTGCATATCAATCGCGCACCGAAAGCAGTCGATGTTTTTACTGGGGGCATTTCCGTGTTTCATTTTTTTTACCCAGACGTAAAAAATCTGAAACTTTGTCCATTTGTTACGAACGACCTTTTGCAAATTTTATCGGCATCGCAAACATTTAATTACTGCTGACTGCTTCTAAAACTACCACTGGCCTTCCTGTTGACATCACATGGCCGCTTGTCGCTGACAATGGTTTCGTCGAAGGGGTGGCGGTGAGTATTCTGACTGTGTCCGGTTATTTTGTTTTGTTACGAATGTCCTAAATGTTACGAACGACCCACATAAGTGTTGAATTTCTGTCCTCATTATATATTTTCCCAAACAAATGCTTTCTTAGCCCCTAGTAAGTGATATAAATGGCACTGGTAGTGTGCTTTGTTTACTTCATCGTATTATGGCGGAAAGGGGGCAATTTCAGATTTTGGACACAGTTTGTGACTGTGTCTGTGTTACGTGTGTCCAGATGTCTTTTCTTACGTTAGTCTGCAGTCCGTCTATGTCTGTAATTATTGCTGATTTAGGTAAGCGGTCGATTTAAAAGTTGAAATGGCTCACAGCTTACTTACCCTTCAAGTGGTTGTTTACAAACTTTTACGTCTGACTGGAGGCTTGTGCATATTAAACAAGTACTCTGTAAACTTTGTAGCAGGTGAACGTGACATGGGCACAGTGCTACCCCCCGTCCCCCTTTCCTTTGTTTTGCAGTCTTAATTTTGTTTCCTTTCCGCATTAAATGTAATAGTTGACTTGCCACTGTAAATTTATTTTTATTAACTGTGCATGAAGGCCGACTCTGGGGGCCGGTGGAAGAGGGGGGGGGGGGTGAAGATTGTCTTACAATTTATTATAAAAAAATTCGCTGCTCTTGTATAAATAAAGACCTTTGGTATGTAAGGGCACTTTAGGATTGTTACAGTCCAAAGTACATGTATCATATTTCTGTTTTCCTTTTTTACATACTGAAAAAATTAATACATGTATCTGACTTAAAGATGCCATACTTTGTGACCTGATCGCATTTTTAATGTGTTGTTGTTTTTCTTTTAGTTTTAGTAAGCATACATTAGATGATGTCTGTCTGTCCCTGGTATTCAAGTCTGTATTAAATTCTGTTACTTTTGATAACTGTGGCAGGTTCTGGAAGTGTGCCAAGCAGAAAATCATGTATGGATCCAGTTCTTCACACACAAAAAGGAAGCATGTTCTTCAGGCTCTCACCACCAGACTTATCTTATTGGGATTTCTTGATTGAAAACAGAAAAAAAGTTTCCCTGACACTGAGTGCAAAGTGAGGCAGCAGTTTTTCACTGACAGTGATTGACAGGTTTAGTTTGAAAGGATGTTTTTTTTGTGTTTTTTTTGTTTTTTTTGGGGGGGGGGGGGGGGGGGTCTTATAAATTGTCCTAAAGTTTTAATGTGATCTGCATGTTCAGAAAGTCGCTCCTTTAACCTGTCATATCATACTGTTACTGTGCCTAGATTCACTACAGTTGTGTGCTGTTTGTTCAGTCTGGGTGAAATAGTATCTTGGTTTTCATAGACTGTTTCCACTGCGTAAGTGTTACGTTCGTCCACTTAAACAAGTTGGAATGTGTGAATATGCCTCCTGCCTTGCATTTTTTTTGCATTTATCGTTACAGTGTATACTATGAAATAAAGTGTTCCTTGTTTGAAAACTTTACTGAAGTTGTTATGTGTTTGAAATGATTATTTGTAGAACTAGATTCTTGAGCGCAAAATTTGGACACAGTGATTACATAATACTTACATTTAAAGCAGAATTTGTTTGTCCTGCCTGCTCTGATTTTATTACTAGCAGCTACTTAAATGTACCAGAAGCATTAAAATTGCATACAAATGGTTTTTCTCTGTATTATTATGACATTCACTGTGTCCATTGTTACAAACGTCCACACCTGACCTGACCCCAGTTTTGATGCCATACAGCACACACTTGGATCAAAACCATTTTTTTATGATGGAAATAGTTACTTGAAACATACCACTTTCTAATGGTAAGACTGAAAATAGCTTACTGGGAGTTTGATTTTGAGGCAGTGTGTCCCACTTTAGATCACGACCTTTTGTCACAGGCTCATATATATATTCTGGGGAAAGTCAAAACACACACACGTGTGTGTGCAGACACACACAATATCTTAGGCACGCATGTTTAGTTATTAGAAAACTTGTGCTGCAAAGTGCAGGCATGCATGTTTAGTTATTAGAAGACTTGTGCTGCAAAGAGTGAGCATTAGTTAAGTTTATGTTTGTTTGTCTTCTTGTGCTGCAAAGTGCAAGTATTAGTTAAGTCAGTGAAAGGGTGCAACTTACTTTTGTAGGTAAATGGTGCTGAGCCTATGCCGGTAGCTAAGTTAGATATGGTTTAGTGCGTAGGTTAGGCATAGTCATGCGCCAGTTTGGTCTGTTCTTGTGTTTGCTGTATGTGTAACATGCGGTAGTGTAAATAAAACTGTATGCATTTCTTTATTTGGTTCATCACTATAATGGGAGTGAGAGTATGTACTGTGACGGAGTGTGGTTAGTGTGCGCGTTTGTGAGCGTGCCTCGGTGTTTTCGTCTTGTCGGTACATGTGTACAACTTCTGTCTCCACTTATCTTTTGTCTAGTCTGTTTTAAGAGGCATAAGTGCAGAGTGAAACGGCACACCTACCTCTGAGGAGCGGACAAACAACCAAATACTAACACAGGTTTTTTTCTGGATACCAAGGTCGGTCGATTATAGTGATTTTGAACACAACGCGAGGAACTTGACATTGAAAGGCACACTACATGAGGATGACTAGAGACAATGGTTTATTCCAGTGTGAGTGTCTCTCCCTGGCAATCTCCAGCCTCCCCTTGAACCTAAAATGAGGAACGGGCCGCAGGTCCGGTTACAATATATATTATATACTATGATAGGAGTGTGTGAGCGAGACCAGAGAGAAAGAGACCAGAGAGAGAGAGACAAGAGAGAGAAGACAGGAATAAAGAGTGTCCGTTTGAAGACTGTTTCGACTTCATAGAAACCAACAACATTACATTGGCCTGTGGCACTTTTCTCGCAGTCGCACACATTCAACAGATAAATTAAAGTGCAATATTCTTCTCAGGTCTCAGACTAGGCGAATCCGGCTAGCAAAGCGCTCTCCGGGATGACCCGACGTTCTTGTATATAATTAATTACTAACAAATACTGCATCGGAAGAACGTCTACCAAGTAAGTAGGTGTTTTACCCCCAGTCAACGGGTGCGGTTATATATCACGTCTACCGAGACACCCTAAACTTGAACATAGAGCTAAAACACGATGAATTAGTTTCTGGGCCTGCCAAACAACAACGACAACAACAACATAACCTACCTGCATCAGTGTCAGTCTGAGCAGCGTGCGTCCAAGTAATAATACAGGGATCCTAGTTTGTAAACAAGTTTGCAAGTGTCTTCTTCCTAGCGCGAATTAACTCCCTTCTTTAGTCGAACTTTCACGAAGACTTGAGGGAGTACTTTGAAACTAAAGTCATTAGACTGTACATCAATATCAAAAGCATAAACAAATAAACTTCATCTAAAAGTATCACAATGAAAAAATTACTATGAATTTGTATCACTAAGTAATGAGTTCAGCTTTTAAAATTACGGGGTCTTGTTGTCCGGTTTCATTTCACTAAAATGCTTCCTCCCTTATGACATCAACAAGTAAACTCGAACGGTAGGACTAGGTACTGTAGCTGATCCAACCGCCGTGCTACCGACCGTCCAGTGATGGCAGAGCCACCTTTCAAGTACTCAGTCCACTTTCCAGAAAGTGATAACCCTAACGAAGAGGAAGACGAGAAAAATTCTTTTGAAATCATCCACAAAAGTGAGGCTGAAAATCTCGCGCCTGTGATAGTTCTGCTGGGGTGGGCCGGATGTCAAGAAAAACACTTAGCAAAATACAGCCCTATGTACGAAAGGAAAGGGTAAGCCATTCGGTGATAATATGAATATCTCATGTTTTACAGGTCTGCTGTGTGTGTGTGTGTGTGTGTGTGTGTGTGTGTGTGTGTGTGTGTGTGTGTGTGTGTGTGTGTGTGACAGTGTCAGAATGATCAACATGATTGTGGGCATCTAAGGAAAGAAGAAGAGTGTGTGTGTGTGTGTGTGTGTGTGTGTGTGTATTTTGTATACATGTATATTTTATACCTTGATCTTGATTGGAAGGATACATTGCCAGTCACTAAATCCGCTAGTGTCAGTGACATGACCACAACAAGAAGAAAGTTCAAAGCTGCTGTAGAAAAGGTTGAAGATTGACCCCACCACACGTACAACTCTCCCTCCCTCCACTGTGATTGACGACCTAAAGTGGACCTCCCTTCAAGACTGAAGAAAGACAGCTCGGTTGGCAATGCTGTATAGAATCCACAACAACATCATTGCCACGGATGGAATTAAGAACAAGCTTCAACCACCATTTCCATGTCAATGATGAAGACACAACCAGTTCTCGCAGCCACACTGCAGAAACCAGTACCAGCAGTACTCATTCCTGCCGAGAACCATCAGAGACTGGAGTGACCTGCCCCAGGAAGTCATTGAGGCCAAGACCATTGACACATTTGTGTCAAGAGCCTCTAGACTGCAGTAATCCAAAACAGTTTGTTTCTTCTTCTTTTTTTATGCTGCTGACCCTCCGTAAAGTGACAAAATAATAAACACGATATTTGCAGTCGCTTCACAGGAAGAAGAAGAACTCTGCACTATTTTCTCAACAGTCAGCACTTTGAACATTTTGGACAGGGTTTAGAATTCTTGTAGCTAGAGCATCAAGAACTTTGGTCATTTTTGGACTCACTGGAATATTCTTGGACAAGATTATGTATCTTTCATTCTTTGTGTTGCATATCATTATCATGTGATTGCTGTTTGTCATTCTTACATATATATTCTGTACTGGTACTAGTGGTAGTGGTACAGTGAGTGGTGGTGGTACTACACAATTTACTCTTCTGATATATTTTTTTAGTCCTTGCTTTCTTGTTCCCATCCTTTACTTTTGAAGCCTTTCTTTCATGTCACCTTAATAATATATAATATATATATAATGTAATAATAACATCACCCACATAGTTGACTGGGTGAGCCAGTTGAGTTAACTACTTTTTTGTGTTTTATGTACAGCTGTTTTAAAACGTGTCTGCATTGTTTCATGGCACTATTTCCGACTTGTTTACCGGCAGGTTCATTACAGTGAGGGTAATTGTGCCAGCACAGACGCTGTTTTTCCAAGCGTACAAGGTCAGCCAGGTGGCTCAGGGTCTTTTGGACGTCCTTGCCCAGCACAACATCCTCCACAACCCCATCATCTTCCACGTGTTCAGCAATGGCGGCTGCATGGTGTACACTCAACTCACAGCCCTCCTCAACTCCCCGGACTGCGAGTACCATGACAAGGTCTCCGTGCGCGGCGTCATCTTTGACAGCTCTCCGGGCAAGCGCCGGATCCTGAACGCCGTCAAGGCCTTCATGAGCACTCTGCAGCTCAGCCTGGCTTTACGCTACCTGCTGGGCTTCTGCCTCCTGATGTACCTCATCTTCACCCGCATCCTCCTGCGCCTGCTGCCCGTGGACTTGGGGTCAGGGAGGGGCTTCCAACTGTACGAGGCCCTCTGCAAGGACCCCGCACAATGTCCCCAGCTGTTCCTGTACTCCAGGGCTGACCAGGTGATCCTGGCCAAGGATGTGGAGGAGGTGATGGCGAAGAGGGAGGAGAAGGGGGTGCCGGTGAAGAGCGTGTGCTGGGAAGACTCGCAGCACGTGGCTCACATGCGAGCTCACCCGGAGGTCTACACCAAGGCCTGCCTGGACTTTGTCACCACCTGCATCACGCCCCATGCCTCCAAGCTTTGAGTTGTCAATCAGTAGACTGTAAAAGTCTAAATGGCTGTTTGGGAAGGGGAGAGGGGTGTGTGTGTGTGTGTGTGTGTTGGGGTTACATAAATGTGTGTGTGTGTTTTGAATCTGAAAGTGTTTACTTGGGTCAGTAAATTTGTAGAACAGTTGTGCTGTTCTTAATCCTGGATGGAGCATACTCAGATGCTGTCTTGTCTTTCATAAGTATACCTTCCAAAAAGTGCAAGTTTAACGAGTTTAAGTCTAAACAATCTTTATTTTATTTTTTAAGCAGGCTTTCAGTCTGTATTATGTGTTCCGAGTTTTGACTGTCAGAGTGAGGAACAGTCATACAGTGTCTGGGATTAGTGCTCATCTTACCAAGTTTGGAGAATGAGAGCAAGCTATGAATAAATTTAAACACAAAGGTGTTGTACAATGATGGAGCTTGACAGTTGTCAGTCACTGCTGGAAAAGCAGTGGGGGGGGGGGGGGGGGGGGAATGAAGCTAGAATCCCAGGTCAGTCATAATGAGTAGATAAGTTGGCCTTGTCAGTTCAGAATTTAAGCTGATGTATGATCTTTACTGGCCAGACACCTAAGCTGAAAGGCATCATTTTCTAATGGTCTGTTTGTTTTTTGAAAGTGTGTTCTCCTGTCTACAGGAAGGTGAGACCACAACATGGATCTGCTGTCAGATCTCTACATATGGCGATATGCTTATATTTTATAAATATAATTGATTAGATACGCAAGTTTAATTGGTTTTGTATGTCATAAAGGTTTGTATGCCATACTTTATAGAACCATCAAGATTTTTCCAGTGGGAAATACGGGTTGCTTTTACTTTTAGTTTTACAATTCTCAACCCTGCAAGTTATTGAAAGTGGTTTTGAGTTCCCAAAATATCCCACCTGTATTGATAAAAACTTTTTTTTAAATCTCTGTGTCCTGGGTGAGCCACTTGTATACTCATGGCATGCTGCAGTAGGTGAGCACAAATACTCAACTGCTGAATATATCATTTTAAAATGTAACACTCTTTATGACCATGATGTTAAAAATCTATAACTTGTCCAACTCAGTAACTGGCAAGACTCGGATTAATAGATGTTAGGTACCTTCAGTTCTGTAAACAATTCACTGTTAAATTCACTAATTACCTAACCAGTTGGCAACAGGTCAGCTGAAAGCACATTAATATTATGTAATCTGTATCATCCGTATTTGGTATTTATGCTACATCTACATATCAGCATGTCCTTTTCATTGATTGGTCTTTATTATCAGACAGTGCTTCCAGTTCCATCATGATTTCTCATTTCTGGGGATTTAACACGGTATTTTAGTCATCTGTTCAGTGACAAACAGTTTAGACAGTTACAACAGTAAACAAACGTCATTGTCAGGTTTTGCTGTTGTAATGAATCGCAAAGTGGCTGATTTAATATTTTACATTCTGGCTGTACATAGCATACATGTATACAAACCGCTTTTTCAGGGTGGGTGGAGGCTTTGTTCCTGAAGGTATGAGGTTTAGCAGGTTTATCTGTATGATAAATAGATCCTACATGAATGAAAGCATCTTACCAATTTTAGCATTTAATAAGTTACTTATTTTACTGTCAGTGAAATGGTGGTGTAGCAATGCATTGCGGACTGATTTCTTGTGTCTGCAGAATGTTAAGCTTTAAGTAGGAACACAGTTGCTTGCTTCACAAGGACTGCATCCATAAACAGATTGGGCTCAGATGTGAGAACTGACTGTTTGATACCCAGACTTAAAATGTAACACAAAACAATATTTGGACCTAAATTACAATTGCTGTGATATATTTACTAATTTAGTCATTTTGTCAGGACTTAATGTTATTTTCCTGTTTCTATTTTTGCCTTGGAATATGTATTGTACATTCTCAGAACTTTATTGCTGGTTCATATTATAAATTTACACTCAGATTTTTCTCTGTTATGAGAGGGACTGATGTTCTTTTGCTACTGTGTTTATTTACTCATGTCAGTTCATAATTGTGTGCACGCCTGTGTACGTAATGCACAGTGTGAGTGTGTGTGTGTGTGTGTGTGTGTGTATGTGCACACGCATGCATGCATACATGTGTGAGTGTGTGTGAGAGAGGGAGAGAGAGTAGTGAATAAAAAACCCAAAAAATGCCAGCATTGTGTTCAGTTCCTAAGTTTTTACAGTGTGATCGTTTTGTGTTTTTGTTTTTAATATTGTTAAAGTGTATTCCACCCATGCGCTCTTACATTAAACTCCAGATGTCTTGAAATGTAATTGTAAATTCCATCTCATCCTGAGGTGGCAGGTTTGGCTGGCAGGATGCTAAAATCCAGTGACGGAACTGACAATGTATTCCAACAGTGTGCGGTTAAGACAATGGTTTTCGGATGTCCTTTTGACTGGTATGGAAAACTAATACATGTTAAACCTTGCTCTGTTGAGTTTTCCCGGTTCATATTGCTTTCGGTGGTATGCTATTGAGACAATGGTTTTCAGATGCCCTTTTGATTGGCATGGAAAACTAATACATGTTAAACCTTGTTCTGTTGAGTTTTCCCAGTTCATACTGCTTTCGGTGGTATGCTATTGAGACAATGGTTTTTGGATGCCCTTTTTTGACTGGCATGAAAAACTAATACATGTTAAACCTTGCTCTGATGAACTTTCCCAGTTCATACTGCTTTGGGCGGTATGTTATTAGACAGTGGTTTCCAGATGCCCTTTGGACTGGCATGGAAAACCAATACGTCAAGCTTTGCTCTGTTGAACTTTCCCAGTTCATATTGCTTTGGGTGGTATGTTATTAGACAGTGGTTTCCAGATGCCCTTTGGACTGGCATGGAAAACTAATACATGTCAAACCTTGCTCTGTTGAGCTTTACCAGATCATACTGCTTTTGGTGCTCCTGACCACACGCAAGTTCTTATTTTGTTTGGGTGCAGGCTTCGCATGGTAGTTAACTCACTGGGAGCTGTCTGTGCCAAGTGATGGGTCACTCCAGTGCATGGCTGCCGGCAGAGAGAATCAGCTGATGAAATGATGCAGTTATAATTATATGTAATTAGGAGTGTTGTGGGTGAAAATATTGTGAGTGCGTGCGTGCATTTGTGTGCGTGCTTTGAAGGAGTTAATCATGGACCAGATCATGTAATTTTAGCGCAAAATTAGATTTTAGCTGTATTAAAGGGAGATAATTGATGTGTTCTCTGGTGAACGTATTTCTATTCACACGCTGTTCCTGCCAGCTCTTCCAGCCGTTGCACGAGTATAACCCCTGCTGACTTCCCATCCACACCATTTTTGATGTTTTGACCTTATCTCAAAGTCAAAGGCATATAATGATATATCCACCAAGATAGTGCATTCCTTCTTGCATATAACTGAAGGCAGAGCACAGATTCCCTTTGGACTGAACTGGCTCAGCCACCATTTTTTTCTCTCACTGCTGTATTGAATGCACTGGCGTAAAGTTCGTCACGGTTGTCGCCACTGTTCTTCTCAATGGATGAGAATTCAAGACATTCCAGTCTGCTGGCAAGATCCTCATTGCTGTCATCAGTGACCGTGTGAATTGCCTGACGGCAATGTCCAGGGTGATGGGGCGACCATCCACACCTCCTCGTGGGCTTTGTTGAAGCTTCGGCATGTTCTGCCCGTCCTCCGCCGGTGTTGGCTGTGCGGCTGCTGCCCGAGTGGCATACCTGGCGCCAGTGATTCTTCTTGTGGCACTGGGAGCGTGTTGTATCGTATGCCGGGCACTTACGTGGAGCATGAGTGCCGCCACAGTTTCCACACTGCTTGTGGCACCTGTTGTTGCTGACCGCATCAATGGTTGATGCTGCTGGTGATGGTGTTAGATCTTGTATCTGCCTCGTGTGCTTGATGCTCGCCTCATGTGCCTTTGCAGTGTCTAATGCCTGTGCTAGAGTGAGGGTAGCATCCTTTGATAAAGCTCACGCTGGACCTTTAGATGGTCATTCCTGCTATGAGCTGTTCCAGGATTCTCTCTTGTGTGACATCTTCCGATACGTATTTGCATTTCAGCACTTGCGTGTTTATGCAAATGTAGAAGCCTTCCACTGATTCGCCTTGCTTCTGACACAGATGCTGCATTTCCAGACGGTGGATTCAGAAGTTCTGGCTGGGCTCTAAAAGAGCCAGTCTGTCCTAGATGGTCTTGGGGTCTTGGAGCTGTTCTTCTGTCAAGCTCCAGGAGTTCAGCAGTCTGAAACCAATGCTTCCTAGCCACAGCATGATGTACTTATGTTGGGCGGCAGCTTCTGTGTGGGTCACTGTAAGTGTAAACCACATCTTGCATAGTTGCTGGAAATCCCACAACGCTTGGGCGTGGTCGGATGCTGACCAGTCCATTGTAGGTCGAGGTAATGTGGTGTCGGCCATGCTGACGTGCGAGTGTGTGGTTGCCAAAAAATTGAAAACAGTACCACTTACTGGATGCGACACTGGAGGTGGAGAGTGTGATACTCTCAGGCAGTCACAATCAGGTAGTCCGCAAGTGAAACGCAGTGGAGATGTGCTGTTTCAGGTCTCAGAGTCGCTGTCACTGTCACTGAAGTATTGTCACACCACAGCACGCGCAACTAGTCGTATATCGGAACCCTGCTGCCACAATGTATTATAATGGTATTTGTGTTGATCACAAATAATGATTAGAGTGTATTGGATAAAAGAGAACCCAAACATTATTTGTGATCAATGCAAATACCTTTTTAATACAACTGCTGACAGCCTGAACATCACATTGACCAGACTGTGTTGTCCGAAAGAATAATTTATGCCCCACATCTTTTCCTTCCCACTGATTTTTTTTTTTTACTTGTTGCAAAACACTATAATTATACACTCATCATGTGATCCGCCATGGTGGAAGAGTCTGTTCTACCATCCACCATCAATTCACCATGATCCAGCCATGACCCAGTTATGAAGTCTGCATGTATGTGTCCTTCTGTTTGGTTGTATATATTGCGCCGTTCTGATACATGTGATGAAACTGACCTATTTTCTTGTATTTTGGGATTGCTTGTTTGATAAGCCCTGAAAGTGATTTTAGCCATGACAGATTTTTTTTGCTGTAAGTGTCAGTACCTTGCTATAGGTATGTACACACGTATGCCTCACTCGTTATAAATGTGCTTTGCTTTACGTATATATATGCTTGTGCCGTGATTGGAGCTTGGTCTCTTCCGCTGTCCCTGTGCTGATCATTAACAGACCTGTTTACTTGTCCGATTTGGGCACATATTGTATGCCTAAATTTTCAGCATACAAAAATATGAACATTTAGAAGAAGAAAAAAAGGATCACAAATATTTCTAGACATATTTTGCGGTTGTTTGTTTTCCAATCTGGAACGTGCCCAGTTCTGTGTTTTTATGGCACATGTGTAAGTCTCCTGACCTGTCGCTGCCATAGTGCTGGTTTCTGTTTTGTACTTTGCGTAGTCTTGTCACTGAATTTTCAGGCAATTTAAAGTGAGGCTTGTATTTCCGCTACAAAGTATGAGCGTTCACGTTGAAAATGAGTTTTATACATTACAGTGTAGACCTTGGCTCACCAAGCTCTGCTCCTAGTCTGTGGCTAAAAACTGAAAAATAATCTAACTTCATCTTTTTTATAAATTATTTTAAGTGTACTCTTATCTGCATTTGAGCTGCCCTGATGCAACCGTAATGGTTGACTGGGCATAAAACACCAAGTTACTTACTTACTGTATTTGAGTGTAAACATGTCTTCATTAAAATCCAATTGCTATTTCATGCATTCTCAAACTCCAACGCTTCAACTGCAAAACCCATGCCTTTTGCACTTTCTCACAGTTTGGCCCCCACATCTGGAACAATCTCCCCCAAGACATCAGGCACTCTGCTACTCTCTCTTCCTTCAAAAGCCAACTCAAGACATTTCTCTTCTTACAATATTTCAGTTAAGCAACAGTGTCCTTTCACCCCTATCAATCAGTACAGAGTGTGTGTGTGTGTGTGTGTGTGTGTGTGTGTGTGTGTGTGTGTGTGTGTGTGTGTGTGTGTGAGAGTGCGTGTGTGTGTGTGAGTGCGTGTGTGTGTGTGCAAGTTTTGCATAGTTAAACTTGAACCCTTGTCTACATTATGTGTTAGCTATACTGTATATTTTTTTATTGCTGATATTATTTCCATCTCGATGTACATTATGCGTGTTATGCTTGTCCAGCACTTTGAGCTGCAGGGTAGGCGCTTTACAAATTTCCATTATTAGTAGTATTATACATGTACTGTGATTAACAGAGAGTTGTAAAGGAGTATAATGGTCTGAGAAACTGTATGCACCCTATGGGTAGCACTTCATCAACTTTATTTTGAGGCTGCCCTGCACGTCAGGTTGGTGTGGTGAACAGTGCAAGGACATGAAGTGATCATTGCTTGAAGATGCCTACTGATCTCTGAAGTGCAATTTACCAACTCCTTCTTGCCTCAGTTTTACAGATACAAAACCTGCTGACTGCATAATTATACATAAAAGTTAAAATCTCTTGATGGTGGTTACCTGAATTCATGTGTAAAACAATCAACTTTTGACAATTGATGGACTGTACATTGGTATAATTTAGGTTACACTTTTGACTAGAGTGACCTTATCTTTTTCTATTTCACTAAATGGGTTAACTTCTCCTCGTCTTCACACCCCACAGTTGCCCTGAAAATGTACCCACTGTTCTTGAGGATAGATATTTTGGGTCTTCTGCAGTCGAGTCCTACTCCAACATTTTGAAGGCTCTTAACACTATTACTTATAGTATTAGTGCATGCTGTGCTATTGGTGTTCCATAATCCACCAAACTCTGACATGGACTACAGGATCTTTAACCTGTGTATGTGATCTTTTACATGCATTAGCACACATGGGGACTGTAGTTTCATCCCGGGGAACAGTGTAGTATTTGCTGCAGTTTGTCAAGATAAACAGGTCTGTTTTCAGATGTTCAGTGAGTGACTGATTTGAAGATGAAAAGAAAGAAAAAGTTTGCTGTGAAAGAGACAGTACCATTAATCAAAAATTAGATGGAATTTTATGGAAATGTGTCACTGATTTGTTCCTGTTGAATGCTTTACACACATAAATTGGGATCACTGGTCTTGGGTACACCTGTTGTCAGCCTCCTACACCGTTTTACACGTACAGATCTACACATGTATGATCCAGTGCCACTTTAGTCACACATTCTTTTTTTCCTTTCTTTTTTCTTTGTTTCTTGTTGTTTCTGTCCAATTACCATTCATGAAGGTCATCAGTTAATCAGTATTTGATATGATCTACTGGACCAGCAGCTTGATGGAACAATATTAATAAAAACAGAAATACATTTGGCTTTTGTGATGGGTTGTTCTTATCCTGTTTTACCCTCAGTGTGTGTGTGTGTGTGGTGTGTGTGCGTGTGCGTGTGTGCACCAAACAATGTTTTATGTCTTT
>OY757545.1:1686515-1711515 GCA_963584105.1 Alviniconcha strummeri | reverse complement strand
CAGGCTGGGGCATCTGAGCAAAGACATTTTGTTTTCTCTCAAAAACAAAAACAAAAAAGAGAAGAAGAAAGATAGCAACAACAAAGTTCAATCTTGTACAGGTCTGTATTATATATAATACACCGACGGTGCAAAGTGCTCTCTACCAGGGATTTTGGCTCGTGTGAGGCGGGAAACCCGCATGGGCATCGCCAGTCCTTCAGATCGGCATGCACTGCATCACCTCCTTCAGGATGGACATACTTTGACCCATCTTCAGGAACAAACGCACTACGTGCCGACATCCTTCAGGATCAACAGACACTGACCTTCAGGATAAACATGCACTGACCACCTTCACTACCGACATCCTCTGACCATCTTCAGGATCAACACGTGCTGCGCACTGACCTCTTCAGGATCAACAGGCACTGACCTATTTTCAGGATGAACATACTCTGACCTTCATGATCAACATGCCAAGACCTATCTTAGGATCAACAGGCACTGACCTCCTGCAGGATCGACATGCTTTGGCCTATGTTCAGGATCAACATGCTCTGACCTATCTTCAGAATCAACAAATACTGTACACCGACTCCTTCAGAACCAACACGCACTGACATCCTTCAGTATCCCAGACTTTGGACAAAAAAGAAAACAATAAAGAAAAAGGGCCAACACTTCCCAGCGGGCTCCTTCGTTCAATCGTCATTATAATTACAATGCAATTATTGCTATTTTAGGCACAGAAGAAAAAAGAGGTCTGACTTTGAGCCGAGACTGTCATTTCCCCCAAAAGCAACCATTGCCACAGACGTCCTGAGCGAATCTAGACACCTGGAACTCCGCACGAAAAGACAGCAACTGTGACGTTTTAATGAGAAAGGTGTTACGAGTTTGGCATAGGTAAGAGTAAATCGCGCTCTCCACAACCAAGCGCCAGCTGGGGCCTTCAGCCAGAGGGTGAGGTATTAAAGCACACTCAGCGCTCTACCCGTGTAGCAGACATACCCCACTGACCCCACACCTGAAAACCATCTCCATCTACCTTGGACTGTCTCCTTCTTTTTTCCTTCTCCAAAATTACTGTGCAGAACATTTCCGGGTATCGATTTCATGAATTTGAAGGTAACTGCTGCTACAATGAGCTGGAAATGGAAATTAATGGTATTCAATCCAATTTTTTACGTCTATAAATTACCAACTTCACGAACCTGATGAGTAAATGTCGTTATGAACACACACACACACACACACACACACACACACACACACACACACACACACACACAGAGTTCAAAATGGATCACTCTGCGTGAAAGGGCATGACTGATGATCTGTTGAGCTATATTTCTTTGCATAACTTTCCGAAGTGGCTCATAAATAAATCTGAGAGAGAGAGAGAGAGAGGGGGTGGGGGGGGGGGGGGGGGAGGTGAGGTGGGGGGGGGGGATGAGGAGAGAAAATGTCAATATATACACAGCAAGTATAAAAGTTCCACTAGCAAACACTAGACAGTCTAATCCATCACATACACATAGGGTGGTCAGAATCAGTGAGTCAGAACCTTGAGGAGGTTGTCAACAGCCTGCATTTACCAGTCTCCACTACACACTGAACCACTTCCAAGGTAATCAGTCTCAACTCTTAAAGACTTACGGAAACTGCTGTAAAATCCACGTAAAACGTGGCAGTTTGGGACATCTTGACATTTGTCTCACTATCCATATGAGTTTTTTTGTCAGAAGAGCTCTAGCAGCTTTCTCTGCCCTCCATTTCCAATGTCAACTATATTTATCAGTCAATGGTCTTCACATACAGCAAGTCAAAATATTTGTAGCCAAGAAAAACATCAGTATGAGAAAACTTAAAAGGAAATCAAATGCGGGGGGGGGGGGGGTCCACTTTGTGTGTCTGCGCATATGTATGCATGTAAATGGGGGCCGGGAGGAGTCTTGTGGGGGACGTGGGTGTAGGGTATGTGTGGGGGTAGGGGAGGTGAGCTTCAAGCCAAATACAACCGATACCTCAACACTATAACAGCTGCGCAAACAAAATCATCCTACACAAAGTAGTGTAGCCAATTCTAGCCAAAACCATCCATGAAGCAAATTAGCCATCCAGACGAAAGATAACCTAAGCAGAACTTTGACAGGTTGACTTGTGGAAGCACTGGGCTGTTAATGTGTTATACAGTCCAGCCACTGAGTCACAATAGCTGCAATTAAATCAAGAAACTGAAAATTAAATATATATTTCCTGTATCATAGTGAACATGCCAATGCCACCTAAAAACTCTTCATATCCAACATTCTGAGTGGTGTCTTCTCTTCTTCTAATTGACTGTGTTTGCCAAAAATACAGATTAATTTTCCAGTGACAGAGACAAAATGAAAACAGTCCTGCCTTGCACTGAGGCAGCGTGAGTGTGCAACAGTAGTCATGTAAGTACTGCTGCACATCAAACTTAAGTAGGAGAAGAAAAAAAGAAAAAAGTGAAAGAAAGATATATACTGTAAATATCATTGCTTGCACGTTGCACCAGATACTTCCAGCCAGATCTATGATACTGTGTGGATGAGACCAAGCTTAAAAGCTAAAGCACACCCTCATGTGCCTCATTGTGTTTTCGCACCTCTCGAACGTCTGTTTTTAACAAACAGGACAAGAAAATGTGTGAAAAAATGCAGTGTGCATAACATTTTGTTCCACTGAACATTGAAAGGGCCTGTGGCCCTACTTTGGTTCAGTTCCCCTTTAACTCTTCTATGAGTTCCACCAACACAACTAAACTTAAACTTAAAGCATCCATTATGTCAAACCAACATACAATACTACACAGTTGTTGGTAAGCTTAACAGTCTGATGTGAATCAGCTGTAATTCAAGAAACAAGTGCTAATTAATGGATCCATTACCTGAAACTGTGGCTCCTGTTGTTCAATCAACTGTTAAGCACTAGCTATAAGAAAAAGACTGGTACTGTCACAGCTGAACTTTTTAAGCAGTTTGGAAATGATGATGAGACAGCATTAGTCATTACATTATACAACTTAAAGCTCAATATTAATATTATTATTATTCACAATGTACTATGTAGTTTTACTGAAAATTAGCACTGGAACATAACTGGGCCATACAAGAAGAAAACAAAACAAAAAAGAAGAAAAAACAACAGCACAAAGATTGTAATAGAGAGTAAACCAAAGGAGCTGTCTACAGACTGGCATTGGTGTAACTCTTTTTTTCTTTTCTTCCCCTCTTCTTTTTTGTAATTCCTGTAGATAACTTTCCACATGTGACATGGAGATTGCAGCAAAACTGCACTGAAAACTGACTACTTAATTACTAAGAGAAAAAAGAAAAGAAAAAAAAAGCCTGCAACATGCACCCTTAACTGTTCTTTCCAATGGCCATGCCAAACACTATTTTAAAACTAACATAAACGGTGCATACAAGCATTTAAATTAAAGCAACAAGGGTTAAAGTTGATAGTTCTGAACATCTGAAATGACACTAGGCATTCCATGGCAAGTACTGCTGTTCAAATCCCCCCCCCCCCCCCCACCCCCCACTTTTGTTTGTTTGTTGTTGGTGGTGGTGCAGAAAAGAATATGGTCTCTACAACTGATCCAAAAGAACTTTAAATCATTGTGCATGACTAATTTAGAGTCCATTCTGTACACACTTCCAAGAAAAATGTTACTGAAATAACACGCTGGTAATTCTAAAAAGGGATAATTTGGCCCCAAAAGTTGTCACAGCCTAGAAGTATCATTGGCCCTTCTGCCAATTGTTCATCAGGATGTTAGGCACCTGCGGCCAGCATTTGGTTGCCAATGACAAAGCCATGCAAGAGAACTGGCAGAGGGCTGGCAAAACAACTGTTTGGCAAGCTCACCTCCCCTTAACTAGTTCAAGTAATATCCCCTGCACTAACATCAGCTACCTCTGCAGGACTCAGAGGTAGCTAATACAGGTATTGGCACATACCTACCACTAACAACACGGCAACAGTCACTGTTTGTTGTTGGAAATGGTACCACTAGGCACTACCACAGTACCAGACTGCTCTTTCACTCAGGCTAACCAATTTAGGATTTGCCAGTGCGACATGCATTGAAAAACAACAACAAACAACTACACTGACCACTGTATAAAATAAATTTCAAAATGTGACTGAAGCTTTAATCACTATAGTCTGCTGGAAAATTAAAGGTTTTTGTTTGTTTTACTATTGTCCATCAACACAGAAAACAAAAAATTGAGTCAAAATGCCTGAAACAAGAGAATGCACATGTATAGGTCTATGTGAATACATTTTAACAGCATCATAATAATTATATAATGATTACATGTCAATTATCAAGACAGGGAACATTACTTCTTCTTTAACAGTTTAAGTACTTTAAAAAAAAAATCAAAACAAATGTTAATAATCATGATGCATAATATAAAACTGGGGTGGGGGACATGAGTGGATGATGCTGGAAAGGTAACAATGGGAATGTAGAGAAATTGGTAAACAAGAGGCACAACTCAATTGACTCCAATTCAAATGCCCTTCAAATAACCACCATTTCATTTACTCACTAATAAAAGTCAATGTCCGACCTACAAATTCAGACATTAATCACAGAACTTATTACAAGTACTGATAAATACTAATTATAGTTATAAAGAAAAACAAAATTCAGTTTTGTTTACTTCCACTATGTTCTGTAACATAAAAATCAGGTTAAGATATTACTGGAACTCAGTGGAAGTGGAGCAGTGACCAGTGAAAACCTTTTTCTTCTTTCTTTTAACAGTTTAATTTTTAAAGCTTTTGCTTAATCATGTTAATGTTAAATAGTGTTTAAGAAAACACCATCTAGAGGGTTTCAGCCTTGTACAAAAATACATCAATTAGGTGACCTAAAACATGTGTGAAAGTCACAAACTGCACAAGTTTTGATGCTGCTGATGCACTGATCATTATGTAGACTTGCATTTTTATCATGTGAAACAAAACAAAAAAGGGAGGAAAAAAACAAAGGAAAACAGAAAAGAAAAAAGGAAAGACTTGAGACAAGTGCAAGTCTACCAATGTCATGCCAACAACAAATATATATATGCAGTGCACACATGTACATGTATACAGAAGGGCATGCCAACAACCCCTGGGCAGGAACAGCTCAACCAAGAAACTGAAAACAAAACCACATTTCCTGACCAAAACACAAGTGTGCACAGTGTTCACTAACACAAGAGCAGATCACTCTCAACAATCACAGGTCTGCTTCAGATACAGAGAGAGAGAGGGGGTGGGGGAGGGGGGGCATGTGGGAGGAGAGAGAGAGAGAGAGAGAGAGAGAGAGAGAGAGAGAGAGAGAGAGAGAGAGAGAGAGAGAGATTGGGAGGGGGCAGGAGGAGTGGCAGCCAAAGGGAGGCAGGAAGTGGGCGGGTGGGGGTGATATTTTTGGTATGCTGAGAGTGCAAACGTACCGAGATCATGATAATGACTGTGAGCTGTCAATGACAATGTCATGCATTTCTCAATGATCTGAATATATGCTGTATAATCAATGTCAATGTTTTTATTCATCATAAAATGGCTAAATGCAAACAAAAATTGCACACAGCTAAGAAACTCAGGTTGTGCAGCATCACAAACAAGGAGCTGTCAGAAATGTGGATGTACTGAAATGACCAACAATAACAGTATCTGCTGCTTCGTTGCTTTAAGCCAATCATATAAAAGGAAACATACTCCTAAGACTGTAAGAGAGAAGAGAGGAAATGAAGAGAGACAGAGACAGCAAAACTGTAACGCTAACAGTGTAACTCACTGTGAATGGTGTCACTGAACTGATGCAGAGGAAAATAATGGCCATAAAAATACCAGCATCAACCAGGTAGGGGCAAAAGAAACAAACCCCACTCAAATCATGAAATGGAAAATAACTCGTAACATGAACAATAAAGTAATAATAACAAGCACACAGCAAGAACCCTTGCACATTGATAAATCATGATTTGATGAAGTTGAGAATAACTGCTCACTTTGAGCCTGAATCAAAAATATATGAATGACAGGGGCAGAGAGTGCACCCATCCATGCATACAAGTTTTGGGGGCTGGGGGGATGGCTGGTCAAGGATTATATGTCCAACCAACCCTTTGGAATGTTCTGGAGTCTCATCGTAGATCATCCAAAGCTGTCCAACTACCAGGAGTGTAGAGGGCTACATGTTTGCAAGTCGTATCGTAAGTCTGAAGTCTACGGCTACGCCCATTTACTCTTCCTCAACAGTTTGTTCTAAGCAGGCAAACATATTTCTGCATTGTAAGCTTTTCCTCCTCAATGAAAAATCCATGCTGTTGCTTTTCACCGACTGATCTCTCCTAAACTCCAAAAGGTAGTGCCTGCGTTTGCCTCTCTCCTCCTGAAACCTTTCTTTTTGGATCCTTTCTGCCAGACTCAATCGGTCTGCACCACTTGCAAGTCCAGTTCAGGGTTTCAATCAATGGGATGTCACTACAGTGTCACCAAAGCAAAGCTATAAACAGCCTATATCATTTTTTTCCATCTAATACTGTAGCGTTTCCCATGAAGCACTTTGACCAATATGCTGTCCAAACCATTGTCTACGACTTTGGTATGGGGTAGGAGGGTAGGGATAGAGGGAACGCAAACAGCACACGAGGGCAGACCAGATCATCTAGACCAGAAAAGTGAGGCGCAAGGAGAGCAGTCCAAGATGGTAACAACAACCAAACAGGTCCCAGCAAGTTCACTCTCTCATTCTCAACTCTGGCTAGACTGGGGGTCGCATTGGAGCAGTCGTACAATTGATGGGTCATTCATGGCGCCCTCGATGAACTCTTCCAAGGACAGCTTGCCATCCAGGTTTTTGTCCATCTGGCGGAAGATCTTGTCTGTGCGTTTCTCTGGTGTTGATTCATCCTCTGGCATCTTCATCACTGTGCCCACCATTTTGTAGATGGCCTGAAACATAAGTGCCAGTTACTGAGTTAGTCAGGTGAAGAGTGAGACAAGTCAAGCAGATTGATGTTCCATAAAGGCACAAATGGAAAATTTGCATGCCACATGATACATACTACTGATCAATCAATCATGATTCACATGATCTGACAACTAACATTGTAACAACAGAAAACCAACAACAACAACAAAAAGGGGGGGGGGGGGGGGGGGGGGAAACAGATGCTAACTTTGTAAGATGTAACATGATAACTTTTAACATGATAACTGATTAAGACTCATACACGAGTCATAGTCACAGCTCAAATGTTCAAACACTGAAAGTGAAAGCAGAAAATCAGCCATCTGAACTTGTAAATCTGGACTCTCAATCTTAATTCTCATACAAAATTAAAAGTTACCAAGTATGACCTTGAAAATGGTCCAAAGTAAGAAAACTGGTGTAATTTATAAACAGAATTACAATTTATTTCCTGACTTGACAAAGAGTATGGGTTTATTTTCTCCAGTACTAAAACAGTCAAGCTAAAAAAGTACAACTAAAAGTGAAAAAAGAAAGAAAAGAAATCAAAGCAATATATAAATTACAACTTAGTTACAACTTATGCAAGTCACAAAATAAGTTGTAATTCATATTGCTTTTATTTTATTTTCCCTTTTAGTTGTACTTTTTTAAAATTCTTTTTTTATTATTATTTTAGCTTGAGTCATAACTGTTTTAGTACTGGAGAACATCAATCCATGCTCTTTGTCAAGTCAGGAAATATATTAATTTTTTGTCAAATACATCACGGGCTGAGCAGGCCAATCATTTTGCAGTTGGCCTGAAAATACAGCAAATCTGTTTCAGTGTAAAGGAGCAGCTAGTCATTAGTGGCTGAATCAGAATGAGCTCCAGGGGGCCACAAAGACTGAAAAAGGATCACTGACAGGTCTACTATTACACTTTACAGTACTACTACAGTACTAGTACTACTATTCCATGGCTTGTGAATAGCAGTATTACTATTATTAGTATAGCCATACTTGGACACAACAGGAGCACAAAGTGGACCACTGACCTTTACTAATACCAGTTAGGTATAATTTGTGACTAGCCATTATAATGATTAATAATAATAATATTAATACAGTAATTAGTACGTAATTCTTAAGCATCAATGCAAACAAAGCCAATTAACCTTTTTTTCATTGTTGCTGTTGTTGTGTTGGTGGTGGTGGGCATTCCCTGAGTGAAAATACTGAAATGCACTCTCATACCCATGATACTGCCTTAGTCTCAATCCCCACAAAATGCCATGTTACCAACTGACACTAACGCCCCTCCTGGTGTTTGGATAACTAGAACTAGTACTAGTACACTAGCACTACTATTAAGAATCATACAGTTTCCAAAAGCATAGTTCAGTGTCCAGACCAAGGACCACGTGCCCTTGAACCTCATTAACTATTGCAATGTTCACTGTTTTCAAACACATGGTTCAGTGGACCAAGGACCAAGTGCCCTTGGACCTCATTAACTATTGCAATGAGGTTAATGTTCACTGTCTCAGGCAAAGTGTGGTCACTGGTTTCTTAGCAGTTGGATCACCTAAACCAAGCAGTGAGCACCCAGTGCATGGCATTACCGCTACAGTGCTAGCAACAGTCAGAGCAGAAAGCAATCACTTTCTGCTTGCCATTAAAATGCAAAATTACCAAAATGTGGCTTTGCATGAAGTGACATGGTGCGTGGTTTATGGTGTACACAGAACTTGCACCAAGATGGCAGCAGTTTCATGTGGCACCAGCCATGTCACTTGTCAGCACTTAAGTACACCACTTCAGTGGATATTCAAAAATGCGCTTCGAAAAGCTAGTCACTCATGCAGAATCACATGCGAGTGCAGTGAGTCTGCTCAAGAGAGCACTATATAACTATATAAGCGATCATCAATTAATCAATTAAAATTGTTAAATGCCACAAAAAGAAAACTGGATAGCTGCCATCTTTAACGGTAAAATTTAGTTTTGACTGCTGCTGCATAAATTATTGTACTGATCTACATAAATCATATGTTCATGAACACTCAGCTTCTCACCAGCAATATCTGATGCAGAAGTACTGGGCAGGAAGTGCACCGTCAGTGAATCGGGAGATGGGCTAAAGGGTTGGGCACCATGGCTTGTAAATAGCAGTATTACTATTATTAGTATTAGCACTCAGCAAAGCTGCTCAGCAGCAGAATGAAAACAGAAATCTCATTCAGTGCTTCAGCCTGCCCCTGTTATACTTATAGCCACACAGACACAAAATTGTCAATGGCTGGCACCCCTTCCCCCCACCCCCATTTCTGGCTGCTATCCAACTGTCAGTCTCCTGGGCACTCCTCCCACTAGACTGATCAATACCAGCCCACAGTGGGGCAAAGCAATGCAACCTCCCCCCACCCCCTCCCTCACTCAATGGGGATGGGGAGACACTAGATACGGGCGCACATGCAATGATGCAAGCAAATTGCAACAATATTCATAACAGTTAACACAGCCTCAGCAGAACTGTCCTCAGAACAGAAGTTACTGCCAGTGCCAGAGCAACTTATCTCTATCTGAAGGCAGGGCTCCCATTTGTCATGACCCTAGGGGGTACACTCACTCCTGTCACACAATTTAACAGGGCATTTTTCACACTCTTCAAAATATTCTAAAGGTTTTTGTTGTTGCTGTTCTGTTGAAGTTCGCTCCCCATTTTTGTGTGAGAACTTTATACATGAAATGGTGAATGAGAACATCAAATCTGGAATCTGACAGATTGTGCTCAGGGAAACATAAAGACCACTCCCAGTGGCAGTGAAGTGCTTAGTCAAGTTAGTGTTACACAACTTACAGAAATCTCAACTTTCTGAGTTCCTCTGGACTTTTGCACATCAACTTGGTGAGCACTACTTTGTGGTGCGTCCTGATGGTCACTGCATTTTTATCTTGTTGGTGCTGAATGATTTTCATCAGCTTAATTGTTGGAGCATGACAGGATTGTTTCTGGGCAAGGCAGCAGAAATCATGTCCTCATCCCTATTCACCCTCTCCGCAATCATTTTACTGCAGATTTGTCTGATTTTTGGTTGCAGACCTGTTTACCCTCCAAAATGTTTGAAGGAGTAGCTTCAGTCAAAATTAGGAGTCTGACACAGTGACAGCAAAAGACAGGTGCAGTCAGAGCATTAACCTGAACAGTTAGTCAACCATAATATTTACCAATGGGGGCCCTTCTGCTAAACAGTGAGAAAAAAATAAAATAGCATGCAATTTCCAGGGACCATCACAATCAGTCAAAGTTGAATCTACATCTTCCTTGACTGTTTCATGTTGATGATCCACTGAAGTTCACTTTGACATGATGAATTGTAAGCAGTAGTTTGACAGCAGAACCAATACACATGTTTTGTCTACCAGATGGATTTTTTTTTTTTTTTTGACACTGAGCATGCGTGCCAAGCTAACTTCGTCTTTATACCAAACTCATGCCAAGAAAAGGCCAATACATACGGAAGAAGAAAAAAAAAAAAATCGCAAGATCATACTTTCTGTGTTGCCAAAAGTTTTAGCATGAATGCAAAAATTGTAGTAGCAGAGTTTTAGTTAAAAATCTTAGCAAAACTCTGCCAAATCCGTATGGTAAACAGGTCTGTGGTTGCAAAATGGAGCTCACAGTCACAGTGATCTGTCTATGCTTTGATCTGGCAGAGAGCTAAAACATATTGCATCCAGGGGTGTATATTACACTCTTTAGTTTTTTTCTTTTTTTCTAGGGTGCTAGCCCACAAAACATACCACAGAAGTTTAGTACTAAAGCTACTCAACTTACAACTAGGCACTAAAAAGAGAAAAAAAGGAATGCTTTTTTGTAATTTTACACAACCCAGCTAACCTGTTTTTTTTGTTCCAACTCACTTTTTTGATGGCAAAAAAAGAAAAACAATTAGGTTTCAGGCTCAGAGTAACTCACTTAGTAACTGATTAAAGATTATAAAAAAAAATAATTAAGGAACAAAAACAAGAAGTTGTAACAAAGAAAACAACAACAAAATCTCCCCAACCTCTCTAGTCCTACCTACACCACTTACCTTTTTCTGGGGGGAGAGTGGGGGGGTGGGGGGGGGGGGGGAGTGGGGGGAGGTGGTCTTGTTGTTTTGCTTCCTTATTTTACCACATGCAATTTTTTTCCCCTTTCTGGCACTAGTTATTAGTACAGTAGTACTAGTATTACTATTAGTAGTACTGCTACAGTAACTAGCCAAAATTTGAAACAATAACAAGAGTATCAATATTAGTCCATTAGTGTACTGTTACTGAAACTTCACAGTGTCCATACCATAAAACCATTAGAGAAATTATCAATTTAAGAATTAAAAATAATGGGCAACACCTTAAGGGTCTATGTCACATTTAAATTTAATGTTTAAATTTTTATCACAATATCACAGTCACAGTGTCACAGAAAAAAGCAAATTGTGCAATACTGACAGGACAATTTTACTCAGGACAAAATGTCCAGGGTTTGAAGAATTAATGTCCTGTGCGGAGTCATGAAACATCATCAACCCCAGTTCAGGAGTAGTTTTAGTCTCCAACTAGTTACTAACTAAATCAACAGAAATTAAAAACAAAGCATTGCAGTCATGTGCAGGATGCAAACTTTCAAAGAAGCAGAATGAGTAAGCTAAGTTGATTCTGATAAGTGACACTGTGACAAGTTCAAATACAGACCACGTGATCTTGATGATGTCAATAAAGAATACAGAAAACTTACAGATCATGTGATCTTCATGTCAATAAAGAATACAGATAACTTTCTTGTGCCATGATTATGATAGGCAGGGTAGTTGAAATGATCGAATACATCACATCGATAGTAATCAAACATTTTCCTCAATTCCCTTCAGCAGCCCTGAATCATACTGTTAAAAAAACAGTGACACTCACCGTAACTATTTCCAGCATCTCTTGCCGTGAAATGTATCCATTTCCATCAAGGTCATACATGCTGAACGCCCACCGCAGCTTCTGGTCCAGCTTGCCCCGCGAGGTCACACTCAGAGCACAGATGAACTCACGGAAGTCTATAGATCCGTCCCCGTTCGTGTCAAAGGTGCGAAACACATGCTCTGCAAACTTGGAAGCATCACCGTAGGGGAAAAAATTGCCGTAGATCTTTTTGAACTCGTCCACAGAGAGGTTGCCGCTGGGGCAGTCCTTCAGGAAACCTTTGTACCACTCCTGGAGCTCTTCCTCTGAGAACTGTGTGTTGTTGCGGAGGTCCTCCAGCACTTCCGGCTTAAGCTTGCTGTTCTGCTTGCCCATGGTGAGAGGGACTCCTCAGCTGTGGAAACTAACACGTGCGTTGACACTAAGGATGAAAATGTCCACCCGTGATGTGACGGCTGGCTTCTCCGGGCACAGGGCTACTGCAGGCCGTGCACCATGTGGCAGCCAACTGCTAGGGCCAATGAACGGCAGAGAAAGCGTGGCTGGAATCAGCTGCTGTGACTAATACAACACCAGGGTCCAAGCATCAGGTGATGAGGCCGAAGAGTGTGGAACTACAAGTAGCACAGTCTGGGGGGAATGACCAGCTGAGCTCCAGGATCAAGGGTCACGGTCTGTATGTGTGCTGTCTTTTCTCTGCGTTCCCTGCAACATACAGAAACACTGTTTTTTCTTCTTCTTGCAAGCTTTTACAGTTTTAGCATATTGGATAAATCAGCAAAAGAAGGTACAGAAATTAGAATGAATGGATGGTGTCACTGTCAATGTTAAATACTGCATTCCCTGATTTAGCACAGACTAAGTCAACCCAAACATGCTGGTGACCTGTAGTGGCTGTGCTGTACTGACCATCCAGAAAAATCCCTGCTTAAAACCCATTTGATCTACCATTATGCACTAATGTACCAGTGGACCATGACAACTAGTGACCTCTCTACACACTCTGTCCCACCAGCTGTTCAAGTCATTACTGAACTGTAAAGAGCAGTGTTCAGTTGTCACAGCCAATGACCCACTGACTCCTCCTCTTTGTCATCCCAGCTGACCTGAAAACACTGTGCCATCAGCTGACAGTATCCAGACTTGATTAAAGGCTATAATGACATGTGGTAGTGAGATGAGCCCTCGCTGTATGTCTGCACTTGATAACACAAAGTGTAACCCAACTGTTCAAACCTGAATGTGACTGCCACTGCACCAATAGAGTCTGGGTGTGTCAGTCAATGAGTATCATTATCAGTACTATCATTTATTCAGTTGCTAAGTTAAACTCAGGAACTAAAAGTACTCTCAAAGTGCCTAACCTTTCAAGTGTTAATGTTATTGAATAGTTTCAGTATTCATCAATGTTCGTCTAGTTTGAGTGTAATGTTTTTCAAATATATCAACTACTACCCAACTGTAAACTATTGAAGTCTGAGTTGGTACAAATACATGCATGCATACATCATTACATGTATGCACTACAGTCTTTTCCCATGGCATCATGGTGCACAGTAATACACCACCATGTCGAGTTTGTGAACAACAAAAGGTTTCACCCTTCTAACCAGCCTGGAACCATCTTGACAACACAACAGTCCAGTCCAAGTTTGTGGCCAGTTTTAAGATGGCACTGTCAGCTGCCAAGCCCCTGACAGACAGACCACCAGACACAGTGATTCCAATATATGATATACCCCACAATCCCCATCCGCGGTATACAACTATTAAAAAGAAAAAAAGAAAAAAAGGAGACTGGTTTTGGCAGCCATCAAATAAATGCTGTAGTGTGCTCTAAAATGTCATTACTCAGCCTTGAGAACAAACCTTATACTTACAGGCTGTTATGTTTAAATATTACTTTTTGTACTATTAAAAGAACTGATCTACTGTATTATATACCTACTGAATAGTGTACTAATCACTGCATGGTGTATGATACAACTGAACAAATCAATCAAACACATCTGAAACATTAGTGTAATAGTGAGCTGGAGCTCACAAACACACTCTAGTCACTGGATAGCTTACAACAACAGCTGAATCAATGCATCAGATAGCTGAACACATAGGACAGCTCAGTCATTAGATAGCTGAACACACTCCTGGACAGATGGACAACAGTAAACACATCACACACATGTGGACAAGCTGGAGTCAACTCAACACAATGGACTGTTAAAAACATTCAAGGGACCAACACATCAAACAGCTCAACACATCAAACAGCTGGGTGCATGACCATCAGCACACTGGATAGTGGATTAGCAAGGACCAAGCTGACCCGGCTGCAGAGCTGACTGCAGCCTGTGTAAGAAGAATCACCATCAAACCTAGGTATTACAATTTACATACATGTATCTCAACATGACACTTCACCTGTAACATGTAATGTTTACTGTTTGGTTTGCCAGAGCGTAACAATAACAGCAGCTTATACTTCACACTTGACAATGACCATGAAACACTGTGGTAAACACCACCGCCACCAAAGCAACATGTATTCCAAACTTGTGCACTTAGCATACCAAACAGTGAGTGATTCACACTATGAATCCAAGCAAACACAGGAAATATATCAACAGATGTGACCAGCAGGTGGTCTACAGGACATCATGGCGGACAGAGACAGCTGGCCTCACATTCATTTGCAATGTGTCCACACATTTTTTTATTTTTTATCATGATATACAAACTAATTAATTTGCAATGTGTGCATATGATGTTCAAATGTCACATCAACTGCAGTGTGTCCATAAAATGAAACAGCACTGTCACAATACTTTCAATATGTCATTAATCTGTGATGCTCAGTTGTAAACAGCATCCAATACTTCATCCAACTTTTCATTAAATTGCATTACCTCACAAGTGACAAACTGACATGTTCATTGTCCAGACACTGCTTTGAACACTTTGCTGAACAACACTTGGTTAAAACACAGACTATATTCAACTGACTTCGTGAACTGACTGTGAACCCCTTTGCAGTTTGTCAAGTGCCATGCACAGTTTGCAGTCAGACTGCCACATAAGATTTTCCAGGATGGCTCCCACAAATCCCTGATCAGTGTCTTCACAAACTAGGACCTCAAATTCACCCTTCAGACTTTTACTAGTTTTAGTTTCACTCAGTCCATGAAGATCCAAACACATAAAAGGTTAAAAACAACAACAAAAAACAACAACTATTTATTAGGACAAGACAAAACCATCAAATTTTAGGGGTAATCCCCTCTGTGAAGCTACACAATGACACTTAAACAACAGCGAAATGGTCAAAAACAATGAAAAATGAAACGAAAAGCTAAACCACTTCTCTGTTTTTTGATGATCTATGTTTAGAAAAACATATGACTTAGTGCCAAAAGGTGCACAAATGGCTGGTTGGATTTTTGACTGTCAATAAAATCTGTTTCAAACACTTTGTCTTGTTGTTGCTTTGTGTGTGCGTTCATAATTGGTCAGTATCACATTGGAAACAATATGAGCTCCAAATCTGGAGCAGCTGGAGAAATATTATTTTTTGAAAGTGAAAAGCGCCATGAAATTCAAACCCTGAAAATGGACACACTCACGGTGAGTGCTTTTGATGCTTTCATTCACGTACATGACGAATCAAATTATTATCTGTCACCAATTTGCGCAGAGGTGATATTGCTTTACAAAGTGCATATAATCGATTATCACGAAGTTTTGTTTTTGGAGCTAAGAGTAAGAGGCTCTGAAATATCCCTCGGTCAAACGTTATGTGTGTTGAAATGTTTCATGACCAGCATCCACAGACAATCTAGAGAAGAACTGACTTTTCCTTTTGTCGAAACTTTACTCCAGTCACTGTGGTACATCACTGCATCAGGCAACAATGTTTTATTTTACTACCAAATGTCTGGGTAGTTTTTAAAATATATTTTGCCATTCTTCATAAAATTGTTGCAATAAATAATGTTCAACAAAGTATTAAACAAGCAAAAGGAGGAAAAAAAAGAAAAGTTTTCGCACTTTTGCACTACATCTGGTTAGCCATGTTACACATCCAGGTCATTTGCTTTTAGCACATGGCCACATGGAAGAGATGTTCTGATACATGTGGTAAAAGGTGTAATGTTCAACTTAATTTAAACATTCATCAGAGATTTTGTCAAATCTTCTGGTTATACGATGATATTTATATTGGTATATGCCGAATCTTTTAAAAGTATCGGAATGTTAGCATACAGAGTGAGTTTTTGTTGCTGTAGATCTAAAGTTTGTTCAGATGCTTTTGTAAATTTGTTTTCACCAAGTTTCTTACAACATGGGTGTGTGTTGAAATCATACTGTGCGACAGCAGATTGGTTACAAACAGTATATTCTGATCATACTCTTTACATTTTTTGCTTGCACTTAATGCAGTTTGTTTTGTTTACAAACTATGTCTTCAAACAAATCATCATATATTGTAGACAATTCAAATTTACACAGGTTAAAGTCGTCAAGTTAGGTGTTGAACATTACGATTACAACACGAGCTGTAGAAATAATAATGTTCAACATAATTATGGTGACCATGCCTGTCTGCCTTCCAGAGTTCTAAAAATGTAAGGTGCCAATCTGAATAGCATTACTCTTTGGCTGTTATTTTTTTTAGTAATATTTATTATGATTTTTATATATTTTATTATTATTAATTCTTTCACTTTTAAGTTAACTGTTCAATTATTTTTGTCCCAGGCACCCGAGTCAACATGACCAAGAAACACATGGATGACAGGTTGCGTGTGTGTTTTCCTGTGACACCCAAAAGCAGCAAAAGTTGCACCCACTCTTACTTGCTCCATTTCTCTTACAAAACACTTACTTGTTTGTTAAATAAGCATTACTTATTTTGTTATGAAAAACGAAGTACCATGATGTTTCATTCACGTTATGTTATCCACAACAAAATTAATGCAGCAAAAACTGTTCACAGGAAATAGTTATGTCTTTATACTTTACAGCAATAAAAAGTTACTGATTTATCATTTTCATCAAGAAACAAACAGCATTGCACATCTTGTTGAAATAGTAATGTACGACACATTTCTTACATCATTTGCTGTTTATGCCAAGAAAGCTTAAATTTGAGAACAAAATCATCAAATCTTCCTTGTCACATATTGTTCTAAACTTCTATTAAAGAATAATTGTTTATGTTTCAAAATGTGTTGCTTTTTATTCATTTAAAAATGTTCAAGATTGGCTGTATGTTGAACATTATCTACTGCAACAAACTATGCGTAGCATGCTGTTCTGTGTGACACAGAACAACAACAGTTCACTTGGTAATACTCATGTGGATCACATCTTGTAAGATCAGTTGGGTTTTCAGTTAACTGCATGATTAGTAGCACAGTGATGTGGGCTTGTTGTAATGTGTAATGTTCAACACCTTGTCACAAATCACACAGTCAAATTTATCAGGAACGAAGAGCAGCACTGCCTTTTCCCTTCACTGGTGGATGACTTCACGTGTTCATTCAAAGAATGCATTACTCACTCACATCCTGTAAACTTTATTTTCTAGTACCTCTGTCCTCTTTTCTTGCACACCTTTTGGCACTAAGTCATAATACCAGTGGTTTAGCTTTTCATTTTTCACCATTTTTTACCATTTAGCTGTTGCTTAAGTGTTGTTTTGTAGCTTGACAAAGGGGATTACCCCTAAAATTTGCTGGTTTTGTCTTGTCCTAATAAATTATTTAAATAGCACTGTTTTGAACCTTTTGTGTGTCTCGATTTAGGACGCTAGCAGTCATTCTTGTTCCATATTTCTGTCTGTCAAAATTACACTTTAAAATCTGAAATAAGGGGTGAAAATGCCCCTTAAGAATCTGCCTAGCAGGTGACCATGACCACCAGTTTTTCACCAAGAAAAAAAAAATGTAAACAGTGCACCACATTTCCAGTCTGCATTGGAACAAACAGTGAGCACACACGCAGTGTCAAATGTGATATGAATCAGTGAGTGAGTGACTAAAACGTCTTCTTGATGTTCATTGGCTGCTGCCTTTTACTTTATCCATAATCCAATCACTTATGAATGTGAACACTGTGTGCATCACCGCATGTATTGCAATGGAACTAAGGGCATGGCTAATTTTACCCTCTTCAAAAATTCTAAAGGGTATCCTTCTGGGGTGTGGGTGGAGGCAAACAGCAAGAACATCACATACCCACACACACATGAGAAGCTGGGGTAAGGGGGCGGGGGGGGGGATCTGCAACCAAAGCAGAACATTTTGAAAAGTGTGGGGGGGGTTACTTTGTTTGACATGAATCTGACCATCAAATTTGGAAACCAGGGAATTTTGTACAGGAAACAAGAAGGCCATCCATTCCAAGCTGGAGTAAAGTGCTGTTACAGAAATCTGAACATTTTTGTGGCATATGTCAACTATGACCTCGGCTATGACCTCGGTGTTGCTCTAATGACATAGTATCACAGACCTAAGTGGTCACTTCTTTTTTTCACCTCGTCAGTGCTGAGTGTTGAAAGTTCACTCAACCCAGTATGTGTTTCTCGTAAGCTTAACCACTGGAGACAATCACATCTGACCTGTGAACAGCACTTGAGTCACTGTTTGGCTGTCCTTACTGTAAAATAGCCACATCAAACTCACTTAGCCATGGATATGTGCCCAAAACACTTTGAACTGCAAGTCCTACTTTTTGCTGTAGGCCTTTTGAACTTGGGTAAAAAAATTTTTTTGCTGGTTGATTAAACTTGTCTGCTGAATCTTCAGGATGCTTTTACCTTTGGTTTGGCAACAATGCGATAAGGTGCATACAAAGTTCACATTCACTTACAGCTTGTGTGATTGGATAAAATGATAGGCAACAGCCAATGAACAAGGAGAAGACATTTTAGTTACTGAATCATCACACATTTGAGTCTTTTGAATTTGACACTGCATATGAACTCGTCTTTGTTCCACTGGCACTGCAGCTTCGAAGATGTGCTGCATTTTGTTCATGTTGGACTGTTTAACTGTCTTGGTGAAAAACTGGAGGGTGTCATCACCCGCAAGACTGATTTTTTTATATAAGTTTAAGGGGTATTTTTACTCCTTACTTACTAACTGAGGGAGTGGGTATAGTTCAGTGGTTAGATTCTTACTCTTAGAGCATCTGAATCATGATTGAAACTAATGAAAGGCCCTGGATTTGATTTTGAGACCAATGGGAGAATTTTCTTCTCAAGGGTCAACTTTCTTTGCTCTTATTTTGGTATCCATTCCACCCCTGTGTTCTTCAGCAGCATGTAAAAGATCCTGGTCATTCTGCCAAAAGTGCAGGTGGCAGGTTACAGATAAACACACATGTATGCAACTTACTTATGTGGTTTTGACTGAACAAAGTGACACTGTAAACTGGCGCACAGTTGAATGGTGTCCAAAGAACTTGCACCTAGACAGCAGTAGTTTCACATGGCATCAGCCATACAGCAACCAAATAGAGCCTCTGCTTGACTGTTGCGACTGTTGGTACTCGGTACCAGCAATAAAAAGGATTTCGGTACCAACCATTACTGAATCAGTCAGCCAGTACAGTGTAACAGTCAACATTACATAGGCCTAATAATGCGCCCCAGTTTCTGCCACCCCCCACCTCACTCCCATAAGAAGGGTCACAATTTCCTCTTTTATAATAAAATGTCTGCTCACCACTCATGCAGTCTCCACCCTGGCACAACACAGTCTGCAAAACAAAGGTCAAGCTGAGATGCCCAACTTCCCAGTGTAAACAGTCATTATGCCTGTGCCATGTTATACTCCTTTATCTTCTGTTGCTTTTCAACAGCTAGTGGTTTGATAAGTGTTTCTCAGCCATTTCAAGTTTTTTTCTCCATTTGAAGCAGATGATTCGGATGGTGATGCGTGAGAAAAAATGAATATAAAAATGACTGCACTGACACTGTGCCATATTGATGCAGTTAGATCTAGAAGTAGAATGAAACCTGAAAGCAGAGTGGGGAAAATCGTCCAGCAAAACTGATTTATCCAAACAAACAAAATGGAACAGTCTAGTATCTTGAAGTCAGCACTCATACTATGGGACCTCTCCATTTAAAGGGGAAGCATGGGGGGGGGGAGGGGGGGGGGGGCCAGCAGGGAACATTTTCATTTCTAGCATGTGAGGCATACCCTGTCTGGTGTGACACTGACAGTGAGTGCTGATCAACACCAGAAGTGAACTTGTTTAGCCAGAGCTTCCACTTGCTTCTGCACCCAGGGTACAGAGTATCTCCAGCAAGTCAGACAAAGGGCTCAGTTTCTTTCGGTGTGTGGTACTGACAACTTTATTTTTTACCAGTACAAGGGGAACATTTATAAGCAAAAAATGTTATTTGTCGGTCTAGTGAAGGCTCTGAAATATTGCTGTCAGTACACCACTTTGGTGGATACTAAAAATATGCAATATAAAAAAGATATTCATTCAGAATCATGAGCAACATGAGTGCAGTGACTCAGAAGAGTCTGCTTGAGAGCTGAGAAGAGTGCTAGATATAAAAGGGATAAGGGATCTGCAATAAAACAAATGGGGGGGGGGGGGGGGGCGGGGATAGCTCAGTGGTTAGAGCGCTAGACTCGTGATTGAAAGGTTGCGGGTTCGAATCCCTGCTGGAACGGCGGGAGAATTTTCTTCTCCAGGGTCGACTTTCTGTGCTGACTCTTATTTCGGTATCCGTTCCACCCCCGTGTTACCACAGTAGCACGTAAAAAATCCCGGTCATTCTGCCAAAAGTGCAGGTGGCAGGTTACAGCTAAACACGCATACACCATACGTATGTGGCTTTTATTGAACTGTGCTTCGGCATTGGTCACAACTTGTCCCTAATAATAGTAATATGTCAAATGACATTTGAGGACATTAAGCATCAACTCATCATCATCAGCAGCAATAAAACTTTAAAAGGGATCAATAATATGAATAATAATTTTCATGCACATAGCGCTATATAATTAATAAATTATAAAACTATTAAAACTAAAACTGTAAAAGGGATCAATAATAATAACTTTCAAGCACAAAGTGAAATTCTACAGGGTCAACTGGTGGTAAGCACAGTGTGAACAGGCAAAAAGTGTTTTTTTGGGGGAGCCTGCCATTAGTGCCAATGGTATCATGTCTGGTTCAGTGGTTGTACTCATTTAAAAAAAAAAAAATTCAAGACGCTCAATCAGTGACTGACTGATTCAGTAAGTACTATATTTTAAGTACAACATAATCAGAATGGTCTTCAGCAAATTACTATTAGCCCTTTAATATTACTGCATTACTATTATAATATTAGTATTAATATTATAAGTTTTAGTAACAGTTAATATTATATTTATAAATTAATATTAATTATAAGTTATATTGTATAGCTGTAGGACTGTCAATTTAACAAATGTAGCTCATACTTGTACACAGAACAGTAGCACTAACAATGTAATCATATATTGTAGGGGTATAGGCCTTTTACTTAAATTAGAATGGAACTTGGAAGTCAGTAAGTGTAACACAAGTGTCCACACAACAGTATTATTAACTCATCAAGTTGGAAAAACTAATAAATTTAAGTAGAAAACAAACAAAAAGTTGTTTGAGTAAGTTGCCATGGCTATTAGTTGTAACTTGTATGTACAGTATGTGAAGACAACGGCAACGTGAGACTGGTATTCACGGCACCCTGAAACTGGTCAACGACGGAATCACGGCTTTCCATAGCAGTTTGGAGGGCTGCCGTCGCCATCTTTAAAAAGCTAATACGCTAGCCTGAGCACAGCAAGCACACGTTACTAACCATTGCTTTCAATAACCATAAAGTCTATCAAGTGTAAGACCGCCAGAGACTGGTGAAATCGAGAGAGCTGTTCGATAAAAGCTGAAATTCTCCGTCCTTGTTTGGACAGGAAATCGACCGGCCTCGAGTTGAACAGTCGACTCGGTCCGCGGATTTTCGCTGCAAATGCAGACTTCTGCATGAAAAAAATGTTCCTTAAAACATTTAACACTCTCGGCTAACTTACCTTTCCTTGACACACCTTTCGAAAATGAGACCTGACAGGGGTAGTGCCAAGCATAAAATCGAGAAAACGTCAACCGCATTCGTCCTCACTCGCAGCTTATCGCCATGTTGTTTACAAATGGCGCACGCGCGGTCCCAGAAAAATGGCGACTTGTCGTCTGCTCTTCCTCTCCCATTAGCCTATTCGGAACAGCCACAATCGTCAGGTATCGTGATTACTATGCTGCTTTTACGCTGTATTTGTGCGTGTTTTCATATCACCCGCTGTCAAACTCCTCTTACGGATTAATTTAAAACAATATTTTTTTACATCGGATCATTAACATGCTTCCCGGCTTCGACTAGAATACAGCAGAATCTACATGAAGCCGCTGTGCTACAGCGGCCGGATCAGTCGGTCGGGGGAGAGGGAGGGGGAGGGGAGAGCTGTGACTGACAAGACCATTCAATAAAAGGGTCTCACCGCGAAACGGTGAAACGCCCAACGATTTCAGTATTACCGGAATGCCCAGTCGACACTGACGGAAGATGTTAACAGAAAATCCCACACCACAACAAAACAACTGAACCCGTTTCGGAGATGGATTCAAGGGTATACAACTCTGGCGGCTGCTCAGTCGGTAAAAACAAACGCTAAAGCCGCCCTGAACACAGATCCGGTGGTCGGCATAGCATATATGATGAGCTCAGTAGTCATAATCCTTACCCGTGGTTAAGTTCGTCGTCTTTCTTTCTTTTCTCCTTTGCTTCCTTTGAAGTTTTTAAGTCACTGAGTCGGCCCCGCCCTGAACTGATTGTAACGTGATGACACTGGGGTTAGCCGGCGTATGGTATGTAGCCCGTGTTACTCGACTGATTATAGTGTTTTCACTTTGTCAGTGCCATTGTGTGCCTCTGTTGCTGTTGTTTTTCACTGACTGACTGGGTTGCCGGCTTAGTGTAATCTAGCCGATGAATTATTTGACCGAGTTTCAGTGATAAGTTGAAACTTCTACCGGCTGTGCCGGGCCATGTTCAGACTTCTCAATTCTTCCAGCCGTCAACCACTAGGCGGCTGTTCTGGTGAGAGCCACGTCACTGAGTTGCGCTGAAGTCCTGCAGCAATGTGCGTTTAAACGGTGATCACAGTCAGTGCGCCTCGGGTGCTATTAAAACAATAATACTATAAATAAGACAAGTAATCTCAACGAAGCCTTGTTCAGTACTTGATGTTCGTGGTGAAGTAGTGGCCATCATTGGGGGGAGCTGGCACAATGATAATTTTTGTTGCGACAAAAGTTTTGTCACGACAAAACACATCTTTTGTCGTGACAAAAGTATGTTTGTTGCGACAAAAGTCTTTATCTTTGTCACGACAAAACTTTTGTTGCGACAAATATTTGTTGCGACTAACACGTTTTTGTCGCAACGAAAGTTTTGTTACGACAAACACATGTTTGTCGCGACAAAAGTATGCTTGTCGCGACAAAATTATGTTTGTCACGACAAAACTTTTGTCGCAATCAAAATATTTTGTAGCGGCAAACATGATAGTTTTGTCGCGACAAAAGTTATACTTGTAGCAGCTCCCGCCAGTCATAGGCGACTGGCTGCTGTTTGTGAAGACCGTGCGGCCGGCCCAGTCGAGTGAGTGCAGAAAGACTGGATGGACTGATGAAAAGGGGCTAAAGAAATAACCGTAGCCGGGAGGAGGGTCCATTCAGTGACTGCCATACGGGGAAAGAAAGACGGCTGGACGAGTGGCGGGACTTTGGTGTTCGGCCCGCTGTTCCTGCCGCGTGTGCGTCACCGGAAATGAAAGCAATAATTTAGGACTTGTAGGTGAACAGATCATGTTGACCCGGACTTGTCAGTGTTAGCAATGCCGTATAAAGAGCGGCCGGTACTGGTGTCGCGGCGGCAAAAATCCGTAGTTAATTAGGGACAGAGATAGTTGGGTGGTGGTCACACCGGGGTGGTGTGTCATTGTGTGTGTGGGGCGGGGGGGGGGGGGGGGGGGGGCAACGGTTAGTCACCAGTGACAAAAACCACAGGTTAATCAGTGACAAACTAATCATCAGGGGTTAAACAGTGACTCACAAGAAATCACAGGCTAGTGACAAAAATCAGTCAAAGGTCAGTTAATCAGTCAGTGACAAAAATCACAGGCGGTTAATCAGTGACAAAAATCACAGGTTAATCCGTCAGTGACAAAAATCACAGGTTAATCAGAGACAAAAATCACAGATTAACTGGGGAACCGGTAAGGAAGCGGCGCCAGTGAGTCCGAGAGTGCACTGACTCGACGGATAACCCGGGCAGTCACGGATGGCATGATGCGATCATCAGTGGTAGACTGACCGTTCAGGTCAAGAACCCCCAAAGTTCTAACTAGTCCCAACAGCGTAATCTCAACATACTTCCAGAACTTAGGGGTCGCTTTCCTGATGTGAACCCTGCCACGACTCGAGGCACTGGCTGGTCATTTTGAACATCATAGTCCAGTGAAAGTCATTCGTCACTCAGTCAGTCGCGGGCAGGTCAGCTGCTTTAGGCCTAATAATTCAAAAACCTGAAACAAGAATGCCTGCGTCCTGAAAGAAGATCCCCAAACATAGAAGGTTGAGAACGCTGTACATGATTAGGGCACAAAAACAACATATTTCAGGCAAAAACAGAGAAGTGGCTTAGCTCTCTATTTCCATCTTATTTTCCATTAATTTTTTTTAATTAATTTTTTAATTACCGTTTCACTCGCGTTGTTTGAAGTGTCGTTTCGTAGCTTGATCAAGGGGATTCCCCCGAAAATTCGTGTGTTGTGTTTTGTCCTAATAAACAGCGTTCTTTTTAAATTTTTATGTGTTTGGACCTAACAATTCAGTTCATATCCAGTACCAATGAAGAGCGGTAGAAACTACCCCCCTCCCGTTCCCCCTCCCAGAGTGTCTCTGTAGCCTCTCTCTCTCTCTCGGTAATCAACAATTTGCACACACACACACACACACACAC
>OY757545.1:1676515-1684015 GCA_963584105.1 Alviniconcha strummeri | reverse complement strand
AAGTACACAATAATAAATCACCGCAAACCATCGTCTACACAAAACAGCACTCCTCAGCTCGCCGGGACCCTTCATGATCATTGACCGAGTCGATTGCCAATGACAAGAGTGTCCACAAGGAGGCTGGGGCTTTCATTGCCCGAACAAGCTGTGACTGACTTACCACGATGCCCCGACTGTGAGGACGGATAGCACACTGACTGCTTGAAATGAGCCTGTGACCTTCAGCCTCCGTGAAGGTGACTACAGTTTGACGTGCTTACCGTGCTTGTTCACATCCTTAGTGACATCACTGAACTCGTCTTGCACGCATCGGGCAGGTCCCGCAGGCGGCCTGCCTGTCTGTCTGCCTGCCTGTCTGTCTGTCTTTGCTGCCCTGAAAAGCAAGCTAAATTGGGAATGGCTGTGTGTGTGTGTGTGTGTGTGTGTGTGTGTGTGTGTGTGTGTGTGTGTGTGTGTATGTGTGTGTGTGTGTGTAAATTACTCAGTGTTATGTAACTTTTGTATTTTCGATAACTGTTCTTTGAGTTTTAAAATATACAATGTGTTATTGTGTACTGTGATGTGGTTAATGTTCAGCCAGGGTTTAGTTTCTCTGATGAGATAATAAACTAATCTTAGGTTATACTGGCGTGTCGGCCATAGCTTACGGCAAGGATAAACGTAAGCTCCACGGATCTCGGCCTCGGAACAAGCAGCTCCATGGCCAAGGCCATCTCAGGTCAGTCTAACCGCCAACCCGGTATCATTGGCGGGAGCTGCCACAAGCATCATTTTATGCTTGCTGCGACAAAACTTTTGTCGCGACAAAATAATGTTTGTCGCGACAAAATATTTTTTGTCGCGACAATATGTTTTCGTCGCGAAAAACGTTTTGTCGCGACAAGCATACTTTTGTCGCGATAAAAGACGTGTTTGTAAAAGTGAGCTTTTGTCGCGACAAAAATGATACTCCAATGATAACCCGGAGCGGCTGACAATCGACATAATAATTACATGCCTTGTTTGACTGCCCTTTCTTTCCTTCTTTCTTAGTTTTGTAAGAAAACGCTGAGCAAGAGAAGTATGTACAGAGATTCAGAGCTCAGGAGCTGTGTGAAAGTCGAGGTGGACGTCCTGGGCTCCCGTCCCTAATAAGCCTAAAGTTTCTGTGGACGTAAAGCAACACTTCAACCATTCTAGAGAGACTGTGCATAGAAATGAGTGATTCTGAGTCGTCAGCCGGCTACGGCTGTACTGCTTAGAATAGTCGCTGACTCATATCTGCCTGACCAGCGATGACTTACGACCTCTCGGCTGGCCGGCGAGTGTAGGCATCCTGTCATTATTAGCTACGTCGCTGTTCAGACTGGACTCTCCGCGGCAAGCCATAAAGACAAGAACACTGTAATATATAGTTTAGTCGCAATTATTGCAGTAATCTCACTGTTCTACTCTACGCTATGATTTACAGCATCCTTTCTCCACCTGACGGAAGGTGCCGGAAAGCGATACTCAGTGTTCTGCTTGGACACGGTTGTTAGGACCAGTTCAGTTCAGTTCAAGATGGTATCTATGCGCTCGGAAAAGACCATATGCGCTCCGCCCTGTCTCTCACTAGATTCTCCAACATTGCCGTTATGACCATAGTTCCACCACAGTCAGTCGTCTTCGTTGGTCGTCACTTTGCCGGCTTTCTGCTATCGGCATCCAAACACATAGAAGGTTCAAAATAATGCTGTTTATTAGGACAAAACACAACATGCGAATTTTTCGGGGTAATCGCCTTTATCGTTAGAAAACGACACTTAAACAACAATTAAACGGTGAAAAGCGATGAAAATTGAGATGGAGAGCTAATCCACATATGAAGTTCTTCCAATCACCAGAATCCCTTTATCAAGTTATAAAACGACACTTAAACTACAATTAAACGGCGAAAAACGATGAAAATTGAGACAGAGCTAATCCACTTTTCATTCATCTAAGCACCGGACATAGCTCACCACAGAGAGATACGTTGTTAGCTCTCCATCTCCTTTTTCATCGCTCTTCACCGTTTAGCAGTTGTTTAAGTGTCGTTTTGTAGTTTGATAAATGAGATTACCCCGAAAATTCGCACGTTGTGTTTTTTCCCAACAAACAGCGTTATTCGTTGAACTTTTGTTGTGGTTTTATAATGCTAGCAGTCATTCTTGTTTCAGATTTTTTATTTTTTTTCTCCTGCTATCGGGTCAGTCAAACCGACACACGTAGTGGACACGGCCTCAGTCTTTGCGCACTTCGTTAAACCTGATCTTTGGGGCTGGACAAATCAATCTCCAGTCGAAGGAAGTTGTAAAAACGTCAGTTTAAGAGCAGCATGCCTCGATCTTACGAACTAGTGGAAAAAACACTTTTAAAAGCAGCGGACGTGACATCCATTCACATTTTAGGAGTATGGCGGTTTATATTTAACTGGAGCAAAAGCACACAACTGTAAATATAACCGCATAATTGTAAATATATAATAATTATCATTACGATTTTACAATTACCACGTGACTCGCTGCACTCGTCCTGATGTAACCGTCATGGCTAACGGGGCCAGGTATCGATCACTTGCCGCACATCATTGTACCTGTGTACTTCTCGCGGGACTACAAGTCGACGGAAGTAAGTAAGTAAGTGGGTAGTAAGTAAGTAAGTAAGTCGGTTGGTGGGTCGGTAGATAGGTAGGTAAGTAGGCAGATCGGTAGGTCGGAAGGCAGGTTGGTAGGTAGGCAGGTCGGTCGGTTGGTAGGTTGGTATGTAGGTAGGTAAGTAAGTTGGTGTTTGACGCCCAGTCAATCAGTACTGTTATATCAGGGCGGGTCGACAGAAGTAGTAGTAAAAGAAACATGATTACAATGCTGCAATGATCAGTGTAGATGTATTATGATAACTGATAAACATGCAATGATAATTAAAAATGTTGTGATAATTGAAAAAATTGTCGTGATGATTACAGTGGTGTTCTTCTGATGCCAATCAGCCGTTGGAACCGAGCGTCAAAAGGCGTCTTTACTACGCTCTACTGATCGTCACTAATTATCATGACATCATTACTAATTATTGCTATATATTTACTAATTAACCCGTGTGCATCATTGTAATGATGTTCTTTTGGTGCCAGTAAGCCGCTGATGGCGCCACATTCGCGTCAGGTACATACAAATCATATAAACATGTCTACAGAATTGTAATTAATACTGCATATAAAAATATCACTGCAAATACGGGCAAGATAATTAGCAGTTATCCCGTTTGCCGTTGGTAAGTTGCTGGAACAGAGCGCCAGTAATCACATTTACAATGATGTAATGATGCGAGTAACTTGATTATATAGTGATGTTTTCAACTAATTATGTAGCAATACTTGCTAGTTGTATAGACATATGGACACAAGTAGTAATGATGTAGAAATAATTAGTGACCGATAGATATCGATATAATTACAATTTTGTAGTAATATTTACAACTATGTGGACATATTTACAACTATGTGGACATATTTACAGGTATGTGCTTTTGACGCTGGACTTAGTCGCCATGTTGGAGCTGGGTTCTCTGTCTGCCTGTCTGTCTCTCTTTCTGTGTCTCTGTCTCTCTCTGTGTGTCTCTCTGTCTCTCTGTGTGTCTCTCTGTCTATGTCTCTGTCTCTCTCTGTCTCTGTCTCTCTGTCTGTCTGTCTGTCTGTCTGTCTGTCTGTCTGTCTCTCGGTTATATTTTGTTTTGGATTGTTTGCGACAGGGCTGAATGTAAAAAGAAAAAGAAAAAAAGAAAGTATTGTACTTGTTCCATTACCCTCATTAATAACTCTCTCTCTCTCTCTCTCTCTCTCTCTCTCTCTCTCTCTCTCTCTCTCTCTCTCTCTCTCTCTCTCTCTCCCGAGTGCTGCCCCCTGTATTACAATACCACACAAGGAAAGCAGGGGAGCGTACCTGGGGCAGAACCGATAAACCTCGTGTCTGCAACGTAAGGGTGCTGAACATGTAAATAAACCCTCCCTTGTGACGGAAATAGCTTTAATTCCCACGCCTATTTTCGTGACAGCAACCTTTTGTTCTGGACGGTGCAAATGGCAAATCCGGTTTCTAACATGGAACAGACAGGGATCACTAAGTATGACCATCTGATTTGCATAGTGAAAACTTCAGAGCTATTTTCGCGTTTGTGTAACAGCCCAATCGTTTACAGCCACACTGCTGAATCTGAAATCTGCATCTCAGTAGTTATGTCAAAATACTGAGCTGTAGCAGCTAACTGGGTTAACTACTCATGGGAAGTATAATTTTCACAGACTAAGCGCCCTTTATTCTAGTTTGGCCTCAGATTCTCCTCTGCGGGTTTAGCCTTTAGGTAAGGGTCGCTTTCTTTGAAGTCTACTCGTGGTTGGAGGTTATGAGTGTTTATTTGTCTATACGACCACAAAGATTGATTGATTTTATTGACCTCCACCGAAACAAAAGAAGGAATCTCTTTCCGGAAAGGACGGATCTGAGACTGGGTCTGACATTTCGGACTGATTTGCCAACTCAAACCATGTTAGCCGAGGCAGCAAAACTCCAGCCATCACAAAGAAATGGATGGACGTTTTTATTCCATTTTAGTCATTCGGGAGTGAGTAAGTAACTTTGTCTTACGCCTATTTGGGACCGATGTTTAAAGAGAAGCAACAACATTAACCAAAGGAGGGGGGGGGGGGGGGGCAGGCTATAATCATTAGCAGGTGTGCTTTCAGCTGAAAAACAAGTTTGCCGATACTGACAATTTCTTTCAGCCTTGATCAACTCTTGAGGTTTTCCTATCAGACTTCAGTCAGGGTTTTATATTTTTGTTTTAGTTGTTATTTTAAGTCTCTCTCTTTTCTTCTTTTTATTTTGTTTATTTTTAATCATCGCTCTTGTGGGCAGGCACAACTGTTCACCACGGTTCTTGTGGGGAGACAACTCTTTCATCATAGTTCAAAGCCTGTGGGCAGTCACACTTTTTCTTTGTCGCTCTCTGGGTAGTGACAGTGTTTTATCAGCGCTCTTGTGGGTAATGATAATGTTTCACCGTGGCTCTTGTGCGGCAGCTTGAAGTGGCTTGCGTGCTAGGACTGACTAGGTGACGGAACGTGCAAGGCAGGGAAGTGGAGATGGTTTTTCCGTGAACACGGTACTGGCCACAAACAATGGCCGCGGTCCTGGCCACAAGCAATGGCCACAAACGCTGGCCGTGGTACTGGCCACAAGCAATGGCCGTTGTGCTGGCCACAAGCACCAGCCGCGGTACTGGTCAGAAACACTGGCCGTGGTACTGGCCACAAGCCAGAAACGCTGGAGGCGGTACTGGCCACAAGCACTGCCCGTGGTACTGGCCACAAGCACAAGTACTGGCCACAAGCACTGACGGCGGTACTGGCCACAAGCACTGGCGGCGGTACTGGTCACAAACACTGGCCGCGGTACTGGCCACACAAGCACTGGCCTTGGTACTGGCCACTAGCCATGGGACTTGTCAGCGGCAGCAGCGTGGCAGTGGAAAAGCTGTGGCCATCTCCGGAGACGCGGAGACCTAGCTGGACCGATCGATCGCAACGCTTCTCCCTAGGGCACGCACCAATCCACTTCGGCCCCGCACTGAAGTCACATGGAGCACGGCCTATGTTGGTCGTTGAAGCAGCAAACTGAAGACAGGCTACAAGCTGTACTTGTTAAGGCAGCAAACTAAAGACAGGCTGCACTTGTTAAGACAGCGAACTCAAAACAGGTTGTATTTGTTAAGACAGCGAACTAAAAGACAGTCTGTACTTTATAAGACAGCGAACTAAAAACAGGTTGTACTTGTTAAGACATCGAACTGAAGATATGCTACAAGCTGTACTTGCTAATACAGCGAACTGAAGACATGCTACAAGCTGTGCTTGTTAATACAGTGAACTGAAGATCTGCTACAAGCTGTACTTGCTAATACAGCGAACTGAAGACATGCTACAAGCTGTGCTTGTTAAGGCAGCAAACTAAAGGCAGGCTGTACTTTATAAGACAGGAAACTTTAAAAAGGATGGTACTTGTTAAAACTGCGAACTAAAGAAATTCTGTACTTGTTAAGACAGCGAACTAAAAACAGGTTGTACTTGTTAAGACTGCGAACTAAAGACAGTCTGTACTTTATAAGACAGCGAACTAAAAACAGGTTGCACTTGTTAAGACTGCGAACTAAAGACAGGCTGTAATTGTTAAGACAGCGAACTAAAAACAGGCTGTACTTGTTAAGACAGCGAACTAAAGACATGCTGTACTTGTTAAGACTGCGAATTGAAGACAGGCTGTACTTGTTAAGACAACTGAAGACAGGCTGTACTTGTAAAGACAGCGAACTAAAGACAGACTGTACTTGTTAAGACGGCGAACTGAAGACAGGCTACGTGCTGTGCTTGTTAAGACAGCAAACTAATACTGCAGGCTGTACTTGTTAAGGCAACAAACTTAAGACAGGCTGTACTTGTTAAGACAGCAAACTAAAAACATGCTGTACTAGTTAAGACAGCAAACTAAAGACAGGCTCTACAGGCTGTACTCGTTGAAGAAGCAAACTGACGACAGGCTGTAACAGGCTTATTAAGAAAAGAAAAAAAACGAAAGACGTATGTACACGCAACAGGATGTACTTGCTGAAGCAGCAGACTGAATTCATACCACAGGCTAGACGTATCCTTCGGGCAGTAATTTGAAGTGAAAATACAGGCTGTAATTGTCACTGAGGCGGCAAATTGAAGTTATACCACCAGCTAGATCTTTCGTTTGGAAGCAAATGGAAGTCATACGCCTGGTTATGATGTCGTTGCTGCGAACTGCACCACTAACCGCGTCCCACTTGAGAAATAAAGAGGTCCTAGCACTAGAGCCAACATCCTTCCACACACACACAGACACAGACACACACACACACACACACACACACACACACACACAACACACACACACACACACGTACAGACACAGACACACACACACACAGACACACACAGAAACAGACACACACACACACACACACACACACACACACACACACACACACACACACACACACAGACACACACACACACACACACACACACACACACATACAGACACACACACACACACACAGACACAGACAGACAGACAGACAGACAGACAGACACACACACACACACACACACACACACACACACACACACACACACACACACACACACACACAACCACTCAGGACTGTGTCGACACTCAATGCGAGTAAATAAACTCTCGTACTGGACGGGATACTGTCTGGACGAGCACGAAGTGCAGGAAATAAGCCGTAAACGCTTGTAAAGCAACCAGCCGGGTTTTAGCGCGGCCCAAATGAGACCCGACTGGAGAAGCAGGAGGAGATCACGACCGGCTTGTGCGGTGCAGGCGGGGAAAGCCAGCAAGCCAGCAGGCGGATCGATCCTTCTCCATTCAGCCGGCAGGATCTGAACTGACACGGACA
>OY757545.1:1656887-1676315 GCA_963584105.1 Alviniconcha strummeri | reverse complement strand
ATAGGACATTATATGTATTGTTCATACTGACAGGGTGAAAACAAAACGGTTTACAAAGTGGTTCCATGAGAGACACACCTATTGCTGTTAATTGAGTCATGAATGAAATCGAAAGTCAGCCGAATGATACCAATGTTTTCATTGGATAACATTTCTGCCTCTAAGCCAATGGCATGGCTTGTGCCATTTCCATCCAAGATGGTGGTATAGCAACATAACAACGGTAGCGTACACGATGAATATGAAGCACACGCGGCATTTTATCCGTGATTCAGCAGTGCTATAATATCATTGAGACATTGTATGGTGTGTACATCTGACTACATCTGAACATCAGCTGGTGGAGGAACTTTCACAATGGGGTCCGCAAAGCAACAGACGTCCATTTCGCGTGTGATGAACATTTTGCAGGAATGGGACAAAGGTTCGAGAACTGTACGCAAGAAGATTCTCGACGATTTTTATCGCTCAGAACCAGAACAAGACGGGTCCTGAACTGGAGGATGAATTTGCACAGGCAGGCAGGCTTATTTCTGGCCAGACTGTCAGCATGGCTGCGACTCACGTATCCTGAAACTTGGCTCTGTGTGTGTGTGTGTGTGTGTGTGTGTGTGTGTGTGTGTGTGTGTGTGTGTGTGTGTGTGTGTGAGTGTGGTGTGTGAGAGAGAGAGAGAGAGAGAGAGAGAGAGAGAGAGATGAGAGAGAGAGAGAGAGAGGAAAGGGAGAGAAAGAGAGAGAGAGAGTGTGTGTGTGTGTGTGTGTGTGTGTGTGTGTGTGTGTGTGTGTGTGTGTGTGTGTGTGTTGTGTGTGTGAAACTGTGATTGTTAAGTTTAACTGCTTTTAACATAAATATTTTTAAAGTAAATTATTGTTTTGGTTCCAATTATATAATCAGAACCTGAATAAGGTATTCATCATGCTACCACATTGGATAATTATGTGTGTGTATATATATAATATACCCGAAGCAGTCAACATCAACAACAAGAAGATCTTGCCACATAACAAAATACTTGTAAACAAACCAGATCACAGTGAACCACTGTTTGAAGATTAACAATGCACAGGGTGGGCACTGGGAGAGCAGATCACAATGAGAAATTGTGTGAAGATTGATAATGCAAGGCATGATAATTGGCTCTAGTACTGTGTTGACTGACCTTAACCCATCACAGTTACCTGAATGGCCACTGCTTGACTGAGCAGCTGACCGCCATTGCTATCTTCCTGTCTGCATCCAGTGGGTAAGGTTATTCATCATCACGGTTTGTTAGTTTGCTATACAAAGTTAAGGGAGTATACAGGAATCACAATGTCCATGTGTCTGTGTGTCCAGGCTTTAATGTTGTTGATCTCTTTTATATAACACTATTCTCTGCTCTCGAGCAGACTGACTGCACTCGCATACATGTGATTCTACATGAGTGACTAGCTTTTTATAGTGCATTTTTGAATATCCACCAAATGATGTACTTAAAATGCTGTTTTGGTTGTTACATGGCTGGTGCCACATGAAACCCCTGCCATCTCAGCATGTTTTAGATATATAATACCATACAACTATGCACCCTGTCATGTCTCTTCATGCAAAGCCACACACGTAGGGTGCATGCACGATTAGTTATAACCTGCCACCTGCACTTTGGCAGAATGTCTGGAATCTTTTATGTGCTGCTGCGGTAACAAGGGGGTGGAATGGATACCAGAATGAGAGTCAGCACAGAAAGTTGACCCTGGAGAGGAAAATTCTCCCATTGCTCCTGCCAGGACTCGAACCTGAGACCTTCTAATCACAATTCCAGTGCTCTAACCACCGAGCTATTCCCACTTCCTGCTCACTTTGCCTGAAAGATATCTTCTGAAGCACTTAACCTCTTGTAACCAAACCTGGCATGGTGGTGTATGATCATGAGGTGGAGTCTCTTGGAAAACAGATGGGTTGTTTATTGTTTGTAAAATTGGTGAAGACAAAAGTAGTTCTGTAAACTTGTGTAACCTTGTCAGAGGTAGACTAGAGGTAGAGACAGCACAGGTATAGCTCATTTGTTAGAGCACCAGGCTTGTGATTGAAAGGATGCAGGTTTGAGACCCCACAGAAGCGGTGGGAGAATTTTCTTCTCCAGGGTCAACTTTCTGTGCTGTCTCTTGCTTCAGTATCTGTTCCACCCCAGTTTTACTGCAGTAGCACATAAAAGATCCTAGTCATTCTGTCAAAAGTGAAGGTGGCAGTTACAGCCAAACACACATGCACCCTGCATATGTGGCTTTGAATGAAGTGACACTGTTAATTGGTGTATGGTTGTATGGTGTACACAGAACCTGTGCCAAGATGGCAGCAGTTTTATGTGGCACCAGCCATATTACATTAACAGCCAAATAGCACTGTCAGTACACAACTTTGGGGGATTTGTTTTTTCAAATGCTATAAAAGGATAAAGTCACTTATTCAGAATCCCACTCCCAGGTGATGTGAGTGCAGTGAGTCTGCTCGAGAGCAGAGAATAGAGCTAAATATAAATTAAAAGCAGTCAGTAATAATGATAATAGAGGCTAATGCTGCCTGTTGAGTAGTGTCCCTTGTTGATCCAGGCCAGCTCTGTGTCACCGTGAGACCAGCATGCACTGTTGCACCGTGGACATCAGAATATAATAAATAATAACTGGTTTTCCAGATCATTATCAGTGTGCGTGTGTGTGTGTGGTATGTAGTTAATCTCCCAAGGATATAAATATGAACGTTAATTATTCTGTAGTTTATAATTGTCATTATTCATTGCCTTAAGTTGCCACAGTGAAGCACTGAGCTCATCTTGAGATGAGGTTCTTGACGAGTGTTCATTATCACTATTACAGTCCTATGGATAATGGAAGAGGCTTCATGCATGACATGTCAGTGTTGTCTTTGTCAGTCACAAGTTCATGGCAGAGTTTCTGGAAGTGGGAGGGGTGCTGACGCTGCTGGAGATCCTGGGAGTGAAGCAAGGAAAGGAGGCGGACAAAACCGCCGCCCTCATCTGTCTGCATCACATCGCCAATGCTGGCCGCAAGTACAAGGAACTCATCTGTGAGAGCTATGGTGAGGGGACAGTTTGAGTGGAGTCCAGTTCTTTGCTCATGGCTTCTCACACAGTTCAGCTCTCCGTCATATCTAGTCATTGTGTACCTCCCCAGGGGTTCCACAGGACAATAGCCCTCCAGCCTGAAAAGCTCTGTGGACATTTTTAACACGCCAAACTACAATGGCTGTATCTGCCAAGGTTGCACTAAAGAGCAGGGGAACGCCTTAATTGAAGAGAGGGGCCAGGGAGTGTGTGTGTGTGTGTGTGTGTGTGTGTGTGTGTGTGTGTGTGTGTGTGTGTGTGTGTGTGTGTGTGTGCATGCATGTGTGTGTGTGTGTGTATGTGTGCATGTGTGTGTGTGTGTGTGTGTGCACATGTGTGTGTGTGCATGCTTGTGTGTGTGTGTGTGTGTGTGTGTGTGTGTGTGTGTGTGTGTGTGTGTGCACATGTGTGTGTGTGTGTGTGCGCGCGCGTGTGTGTGTGTGTGTGTGTGTGTGTGTGTGTGTGTGTGTGTGTGTGTGTGTGTGCGCGTGTGTGTGTGCGTGTGTGTGTGTGTGTGTGTGTGTGTGTGTGTGTGTGTGTGTGTGTGTGTGTGTGTGTGTGTGCATGTGTGTGTGTGCATGTGTGTGCATCTGTATGTGTGTTACACTTCTGATCCATTGATCTTTTGCAGCCAGGACTATTTCCTCATATAAACATTAATCCTTTTCCGGGACCAGCATGTCCTCCTTCACAGCTAAGATGACATGTATGCTGTAGTCTTGGCATGTTACTTACTTAAAACTCAACTGATAAGTCTCTTAACATGTATCATGAAAGTAAAATGCCTGCATAACTTTGTGCAGCTTTGATTACATGACATAATATATGGTAGTGCTTCCCTGGTTATGTGCATTGCATTCACAATTGGGGCAAAGTGTACCATAAGTTTTACAAAGAACCTTGTGAAGTGAGCAGGCCGAGGAGTGTCCACAGCACTGGGGTGTATGGTCCAAGTAAAGATAGACCAAAAGAGAGGACACTTTAAATGACTATCCTATCATTATGCCCCAGGTTTTCAGTGCTTTAGTGTCTGGCCATGATGACAGACCAGAGGGGAGGACATGGTCAAAGTGAAGACAGACCAGAGGGGAGGACACTTTAAATATCTAACCTATCATTATGCCCCCGGCCAGGTATTCGGTGCTATAGCATAGTGTCTGTGTAGTGTGTTGTAGACCTTTTATGGTCAAGGTGAAGCCAAACCAGAGGGGAGGACACTTTAAATGTCTACCCTTCATTATGCCCCCAGGTATTCTGTGCTATAGTGGAGTGTCTGACCTTGGTAAAGATAAACTGAAAGGAGGGTCATTTAAATGTCTACCCTATCGTTATGCCCACACATACTCTATGCTATAGTGGAGTGTTTGACCAATGTGGAGACAGACCAGAGGGGGAGACACTTTAAATGTTGACCCTGACATCATTCCCCCAGGTATCCGTGCTGTAGCAGAGTGTCTGGCCAGGGTAAAGACAGATGAGGCACAGGACTCGTGCCGCAACCTGCTGCTGATGCTGGCCCAGGGCAACCCCAGGTTCCAGGTGCAGGTCTACAAAGGCCTCATCGCTCTCCTCCCCTGCACCTCCCCCAAGGCCCAGCAGATGGCAGCACACACCTTGCGTGCCGTGCAGGTAAGCAGAGCATCAGCCTAAGCCTTGATTGTCCATTGCACAGGTGGGCAGACAGCAGTGCACACCTGTAGGTTAGTCTGTAGGCTTCACTCTGGGTGCACTTGAAACTGAGTCCATGTCTCAGAAAAACTGCACACAGAATGACCAGTGGTAAACAGGATGACTAATTGTGAAAATTAGACTCAAAATGCAAACACAGAATAAAACATTGACTATACCTTGCACCTAAAATACAACGACTTTCATCAGAACTGCCTTTTTTGAACACACAGCAGATAGATGTATTTCAAGTTTAGACCTTGAGTTTGGGCAGTGCATCGGTAGAGGTTTTGATGTAACAAAAAGCTGCTCTTTTGTTCTCCATGCAAACCGGGGCATACCAAGTATGTTTTTGTTGGGCTGTGTATGAAATGAACAGATGCTGACATTGCTTGTGCTGGTTTCCTGCAGCCCATTGTGGGACAAGCCAACCCCAGCATTGTGGAGCCCCTGCTGAACCTCCTGCGCACACTCCACCTGGAGGTCCAGTTCGAAGGTATGGCTTCACTGCATGGCTTTGCTGCCATATGGCACCAGTATTTGCCATTACGCATTTATATAATGTTTTTTTTTTAAATATATTTTGTATTGTATCTGTCCATTCATTTTTTAATAATTTTCTTTAGTCTGGTATCAATAAATTAGATGGAATGGTCGATGATACCAGCATGTCCTAGCCTCATGTGCTCTTTTAACAGGGGTACAAAGTGATTGGTTTTGTGGATTGACTTGACAAAAGGTTTCTACATGAGAAGAGTTCTGAAATGTGCATTTGCTTATGACCTGAGTTTGACTGTCCTGAACAGCCTGAAGTGTTTCAGATTTTGCACTGTTATTGGTCATTTTTTTAGTGACATGGCAGTGATGGGGTTAACTGTGTGGTTGACAGGACATTAAAATCCGTTTACTAACGAGCTGACCTGTCTTTTATCTCATTGGTTTGCTGTCTACTGCCTGTCTGATCACTCTTTCTCTAGATGTATGTATGACTGTTTTGATATTGGCAGTAGACTTGATTCATTCTGATCTTCACCCAGACGTAGCTTTCACTTGTTTTGACTGAACTGATGAAGCAGTGATGAACGATGAAGTGGCCAGCTCTGCTGTCTAGTGGACTGGTGAAAGAGTTCATTTGCTGGACTGTTACACAGTGTTAGTGTTACACTTTGCAGAGGAACTGAGGAACTATAAAGTAGTGGTCTGTAGCTGTCTGGTCAGCTGTCAAAGTGTTGTTCATGGTTACAACTGCAGTTTGAGTTGCAGTTACAAATGTTTGTTGCTAGTAAGTGTACTTCAATTTTGTGACACTAAAGTGCACATTTAACTGTCACTGCCAACTGAGATTTGTAGAAATATTTCTTTAGCTCATGTTAAAAAAAGTGTCAGTGAATGAGTCTGTGAGGTGGCAAACTGTCTTCATAGTCTTCTTTTTTTTAGTTAACCCCTTCACTACCATGTCACTTAAAAGCGACCAATAACAGTGTGAAATCTGAAACCCTCCAGCCTTTTAGTCTTCTTTTTCACTCCAGCACGTGAAAGGCTATTCATCAAAATGCACAGCATTGAAAGTAGATTGTTACAGGACCAGAAAATATACTGTTTGCAGGCACGTCTGTGCATATATCAGCCCAGAAATTTCACAGGCTGGGCAGTGAAGGGGTTAACGAAAGAGTTTGTCTGTGCAGCCATTGAGCTGATCAAGGAACTGATGAGCTATGAAGTGGCAGACTCCCTGCTGTCGGGTCTGGTTTCTCTGCTGAGACCAGCCTTGGATGACATCAACAAACCCCAACAGGACTTGCTGGAAGGTACAAATTATGATTGCCGCTGTATTTTCTTCTGACTGTTTATGGATTTGATTAAGTTTTTATTATAATTAAGTGGGTGAAACTGTGTAGCATTTACTTATTTATGTATACTTTTTATTATTTGTCAAAGGCAGGCAACTGAATTTTCTTTTTAAGGATTAATAAAGTATTATTGTATTGTATTTTTTGCTGGCCCTTTTGTTGAATCAAACTAAGTGTTGGTGGTGAAGACTTGGCAAGACTTGTGATGAGGTCTGCTTGGCTTTGCTTCTCCATGACACTGTCCATACTAGGACTTCATCTCAGGAGGATTTGCAAGTGCTGTTGTTTTCCTGTGAACGTGAATGTATTTTCTGGCATTTACAAGACACTGCTTTTTGATGTCAGGGGAACGGGTGAAAATTGGCCATTCTTCAGTTGCTTTTGCTGTTATATTTCTTCTCCTGACAATCCCGTTTCCATTCATGTTACTGAGTTTTTGTATTAAGGTTGAAAGCTATCTACATTAAGACAGAAGTCTCTGTAGATAGACATTTATGTAATAGAGGTTCAGTGGCATGAGTTTGTAGCCATGGATTGTCGGGGTGGCATCCACGCATATTGGCAGAGTAAGTTTTAAAATTTGTGTGCATTTAGGCTCTTTTACCAAGGTGTTGGGTGGGGAGAGGGAGGTTCTTCAATTGTTTTGTGTAATGAACATAACACATTAACAGCTATGCTGGTTATCAGTGTACAAAGTGATGGTGGGCGTGGGTGTGTTGGGGGAGGGTGTGGGTACTTTTCACTTGCTTTGTGTGATACACATAACAGCTGGTTATACTGGTTATCAGTGTACAAAGTTATTGTGGGGGTGGGGATGGTGGGGGAGTGTGTGGGTACTCTTCACTTGCTTTGTGTGATGCACGTAACAGCTGGTTATACTGGTTATCAGTGTACAGAGTTATTGTGAGTGTGGCTGGGTGCTGAGGGAGGGGGGAGTGTTCTTCACTTGCTCAGTGTGATGCATGTAATATCTAGATTGGTGATCAATGTACAAGGTGATAAAGTGCGTGTGCATTTCATCCCAGTATTGGCCAAGATGAGTTCCCATCTGCCTGTCTTTGTTCAGTAGTGTACAAGGTGATAGTGTGTGCGTGTGTGTTTCAGACCCAGTATTGGCCAAGATGGGTTCCCCTCTGCCTTTGTTCAGTAGTGTACAAGGTGATAGTGTGTGTGTGTGTGTGTGTTTCAGACCCAGTATTGGCCAAGATGGGTTCCCCTCTGCATGTCTTTGTTCAGTAGTGTACAAGGTGATAATGTGTGTGTGTGTTTCAGACCCAGTATTGGCCAAGATGGGTTCCCCTCTGCCAGTCTTTGTTCAGCAAGCTGCTGCCGCCAAAACCATTGGGTAAACTCTCTGTCTGTTAGCTGCACCACAACCCGCTGTCGAGAGAAACCTCACTGCATTCAGACTGAAACCTGTCTACACAAGACTGAAACCTCTCTGCATTCAGACTGAAACCTATCTACACAAGACTGAAACCCCTCTGCATTCAGAATGAAACCTGTCTGCATTCAGACTGAAACCTCTCAACACAAGACTGAAACCTCTCTGCATTCAGACTGAAACCTCTCTACACAAGACTGAAACCTCTCTGCATTCAGACTGAAACCTCTCTACATAAAACTAAAACCTCTCTGCGTTCAGACTGTCAACTATCTACACAAGACTGAAACCTCAGCATTTAGACTGAAACCTATCTGTGCGAGACTGAAACCTCTTTACATTCAAATTGAAACCTATCTACATAAGACTGAAACCCCTGTGCATTCAGACTGAAACCTGTCTACATAAGACTGGGACCTCTATGCATTCAGACTGAAAGCTGTCTACATAAGACTGAAACCTCTGTGCATTCACACTGTTGACTATTTACATCAGACTGAAACCTGTCTACATTCAGATTGATGACTACCTACATAGAAACTGATTACTACCTATGTATGACTGAAGCCTTTCTACATTCAGATTGATGACTATCTGAATAATACTGAAATCTCTCAACATTCAGATTGAAACCTATCAGCATTAAGATTGAAACATCTCACAGAATCAAGAGAAAAAAATCCCTGCATCAAGATTGAAACCTCTTTGTATTAAGATTGAAAGCTATTTACATTAAGACAGGAGTCTTTGTAGATGGGCATTAGTGTAGTGGAGGTCTAATGGCATGAGTTTGTGGACAAGCTTTGTTAATGTGGTGTTAAGAGGGAAGAACGAAAGAGAAAGTAACTTTAAACTGCAGTGGGACAGAGGCAGGAAGGGGGCAAGGTGGGAGGAGGGGGGGGGGGGCAAGGCAAGGGCGGAGGGGGGGGGGGGGGGAGGTCTGTACAGTGCTTCCAGCCTGAGAGTTTTCAGTCTGCTGTTCAGCAGGCTGTGTGCTTCAGTCAGGTGCTTGTAGCTTGAAAAGCACTGGCAGTACATCCCCCAGTTCATGCGCTTATTGAAAATGTTGTTTAGTGTGTGTGAGTTTGGGAACACCAGCTGTGTGCAGACACTGTTTCCACCAGCTGAAAAACAAGCAATAACTAGCAACAACAGTGAAGTGCCAGTCAAACTGGTCTGTGATGAAACAGCCTGGTCAGTGTTAATGATTGGGGTTTGATCATTAATTTTGTTGATTTCATAATTGGTCATTTGTACTGTTTCAATGGATTGAGACTTAGATCTTTGATATCTTGATCAGCATTGCTTTTGCTGTGACAAAAACCTTATCCAAACTTTACCTTGAGATCAGGTGCTTTCAGTTGTGCATATTGACAACAACAATGCACAGAGAATGACAGAAGTTTACAGATTTTTGGTGCAACCTTCACGCATGCAGTGACATAGGAAATGTGAATGGGTAGTGTCCCTTTACTCATTGATATATAAGTATACATATTTTTGAAGTAGCAAACTGGGTTTAATGCAAAAGGAATTTGTCAGGGGATTGGTGAGAGAATTATTGGTGTGCATATGCATGCCAGAAATTTGTTTGGATTCCAGCATGAAGATGCCAGAAGGAATGTCATTAACAAAAGTATTTTACAAACACATAAAAGATTTAGAAGAACGCTTATTTATTATAATGTAGACAACACGATGCAAATTTTCAGGGAAATTTTAGAATGCTAGCAGTCATTTTGTTTCAGATTTATTTATTTTTAAAGTATTTTACACAGAAATCCAGGGTCCTGCTCAAGAGAAAGCAGAGTGTGTGGCTGAATAGTTGCAGTTACTTAACTTTGATCCTCACTGGGCACTGTACAGGGCATGTCTTTTCACTTTGGTTCTTGGCAGAATTGTTTTTGTTTCTTTGTTTCTCCAAGTACACCCATGTGCCTGTTATAAAACAAGGTGATCATGTCACAGCTGCTGACCTGTCGTGGTGGACTCTCTTGTTTCAGAATTCTGGCTGGAGATTCCAACGAGCTTGCAGAAAAATTGATACAGGTATGTTTGTCCCAGCCGCTGATTTTCTACATCTCCATGCTAATGCTCCAAAAGCATCCTAGTGCTAATAATATTAAATACCAAATTGATGTCTTGGGCGTCTCTGGTTGTGGACTGCGCTAGGTGATGTGAAATTTCTTTGATTTAGCATCGTCCCGTCCGCTGCGCAGCTTTTCCCTCAGCGTGATGTTGCACAGTGCTACATTCTGCCAATTTAGTATAGAACTTGGTAGAACAAAATAGGAGTCTGTTATTTCACTGAACCTCAGCAGTCACTCCAGTGTATACACAGGCAAGGTGTGTGTGTGCGTTTGTGTAGTGTGTGTGTGTGTTTGTGTGTGTGTGTATGGGGGGGGGGTTGTGTGTGTGTGTGTATTTGTGTGTGTGTGTGTGTGTGTGTGTGTAGTGTGTGTGTGTAGTGTGTGTGTGTGTGTAGTGTGTGTGTGTGTGTGTGTAGTGTGTGTGTGTGTGTGTGTGTGCACTCGAGCACGTGCGTGCGTGCATGCGTGTGTGTGTGATTGAGTGAGTGTGTTGCATGTTTGTTACTGGTGAAAGTAGAGGTATATTGTAATGAAATATTTTGGTTTGTGATTACTGTAGAGTGGTATCTGCTGAATGCTTTGCAGAATTGCTTGTCTTGATTATGTACACATTTAGGGCTTTATCGGAAGGTTCTGCACTTTAAACTCTCATAACTGCTGTTATTTGGGCCCTTATATGTTTTGTGTGATTTGTGTCTGTGACAGTTACGTGTGACACACAACCTGCTTTTTGCCATGGGCAACACAGACTACGCTGACAGCCAGCGCCAAGCCAGCATCACTCTGGAGGTAAGGTTAATGTCATGATCATGTCACAGAGACACACACACACACACACACACACACATGCACACATGCGTGCATGAATGCATGCATGCACACACACACACACACACACACACACACACACACACACACACACACACACACACACGCATGCATGCATGCACATGCACACACACACACACATACACACACACACACACACACACACACACACGCACACACACACACACACATCTTAATACACTTGTGAACACTGCTCATAAAAGCTTAAGCTTTTGTTTGATTCCCCTTTAAGGGAGAGCCCAAACCCCACAGCTCTAGTGGGCATAAAGACCAACTTCAATGGCCTCTCTCTGGAACTGAACCTGCACTTTCAGTTCCCACTGGTAGTCTGACTGTAAAGCTCTTCCCATCAATGCTCCATCAGCTGCAGCCCTGCCTGCCTTCACATCTGCACTGAAGGGACAGATTGGAGGACCGACCTATGTATGGATCAGGATCAGAATCAGTGGTCTTTTGACCCAGTTTTTAACTCTGACATCAGCTGATTTTTTTGATTTTTTAAAATTTATGTTTATGGAGATCAAGACCTATCCAGCTGTTGAAATAGTTAAATTTGTCTTTTAATTTGCTTTGCACATTTGCACACAGCCTGGCTGTATCTGCATTATCATGAAGAAAGAAAGAAACATTCAAACGTGTACCCTTTTGAGTCCGAGCCCAACAGTTTTAGCACATAGCTGCACCATGTCCCACATTGTGATACGGTCATGAACGCGTGCATTGATTCTGATGTTGCAGCACTTCTGCCGCACGTTTTCCATTGTCGACGACCACGTCCGAGACGCCATGGGAGAGACACTCTACGACCTGTTCATGGTGAATGACGTGATCATGATGTTCTGTTGAGGGGTACTGGTATTGCATGACAGTACTTGCACCCATCTACAATACTGATGGATGTGTTTCATGCCCTTGGTGTGGGACCCACTGTCACACAGCAGTGTCACACACTGGGGCCTGTGCAGTCTGAGGGCCTGGAGTGTGGGACCCACTGTCACACAGCAGTGTCACACACTGGGGCCTGTGCAGTCTGAGGGCCTGGAGTGTGGGACCCACTGTCACACAGCAGTGTCACACACTGGGGCCTGTGCAGTCTGAGGGCCTGGAGTGTGGGACCCACTGTCACACAGCAGTGTCACACACTGGGGCCTGTGCAGTCTGAGGGCCTGGAGTGTGGGACCCACTGTCACACAGCAGTGTCACACACTGGGGCCTGTGCAGTCTGAGGGCCTGGAGTGTGGGACCCACTGTCACACAGCAGTGTCACACACTGGGGCCTGTGCAGTCTGAGGGCCTGGAGTGTGGGACCCACTGTCACACAGCAGTGTCACACACTGGGGCCTGTGCAGTCTGAAGGGCCTGGAGTGTGGGACCCACTGTCACACAGCAGTGTCACACACTGGGGCCTGTGCAGTCTGAAGGGCCTGGAGTGTGGGACCCACTGTCACACAGCAGTGTCACACACTGGGGCCTGTGCAGTCTGAAGGGCCTGGAGTGTGGGACCCACTGTCACACAGCAGTGTCACACACTGGGGCCTGTGCAGTCTGAAGGGCCTGGAGTGTGGGACATACTGCTGATGTTTCATAGGTTGTGGTAATTTCTGTTGGTGATTAGTCAGGAGTGGGTGGGGGTGTGTCTTCGGCTGGAAGAGAGAGAGGTGGTCAACATCACTTGCAGATGCTATTCTCAGTCTTCTTTGACGTTATTATCTGTCTGTTTGCCTGTCACAGTGTGTGTGTGTGTGTGTGTGTGTGTGTGTGTGTGTGTGTGTGTGTGTGTGTGTGTGTATGTGTGTGTGCGTGCGTGTGTGTGTGTGTGTGTGTGTGAGAGAGAGAGAGAAAGAGAGAGAGTGTGTGTGTGCGAGTGTGTGTTGGACTCTTTCTACAAGCAGGAGCAGCATGTATCATAAACTTTGCTCCTCTTCACACAACGTTTGTGCTTTGGGATGGGTTGGTCCCATTTGCTGGCTGCTGCAAAAGGTGGGTGAAATGGGTCAGGTAGAGAGTCCCATTTGCTAGCTGCTGTGAAACTGGGGGCAGGATGGTAGTATGTGTAGAGAGAACCCAGCAACACTGTTAACTAAACACCATGTTGTATGTGCAGTCCAACCCAGAGACCCTCTACATCAACATGAACCATGTGCAGGCAGACGTCCTCATCTCCAACAAAGTCAACATTCCTAAAGGTAGGAAGTGGCAACGCTCTCCATTTTCAGCCGACATATTTCCTCTGAAACATTTTAAGACATTCTTTCTCTACCCAGCAGCACTGTTGAACCCATTGTAATGTGCACACTTCCTGTAGTTGAACAGCATTTTTGGACTACACTGGAAAACTGAAAAATGGTGTGTTTAAGAAAACATTGGCTAACATTTTGTTTGTATCAAACCATGCAATCACACATACATTTATTTTATTTTATTTTTAATGAGTTGTGAGAAAATACTAAAGGTGCTAGCATGAGGAAACCTGTTCTTGGTGCTTGTGTTGGGTCAGCAACAGCAAGCTTAACTAAGGTACACTGGTGGATGCATTTTCAGATTCCAGGATGATTTTGTCTGATTTGGCTTCTTCTGAAGAAAATAATGAATCAGAATTGAAAGTGTCAAGCTGACAATGAGCAGGTTTTGAAATGCACGTTACTTTTAATTTCTAGAACAATTTCATGAAACATGAATTTATTCCTCATGTTAAGACACACTCATCTTGATGTTTTCTGGTAAATTTCTATATTTTGGCATTGTACTTTTGTTCATTCTGCTGAAGGTTGTTTTAAAGCATGTGAACCCACACAATTAACATTTTAGGTGATTCCTTTATGAATATTTTACACATACACTACAGTGATGTACCATCTTCAGTTATCCTCTAAACTGCAAAAGATGAAAGAAGTATGGGTTGTGTGTGGATTTGCTTTCCTCTTTTCCTGAAGGTCACAGTGTGTAGAATACTTTTAACAGTTGTCTTCATATTCAAGACTGCTGTTGAAGACATTCAGACTGTGATTTACGTTATTTACAAAATGAAACCAGCTTCAAGATCCTAAAGTTCATTCCATGACACTGAGTTCACTCACTCATTTAAAATCACATGCAGCAAAAGCTTGAGATCAGAGAATAGCGCTATATAAATGCAGTCATCAGATCAACAATGTCCATTGGGTCAGCATACCAGAAGAGTAATGTTACTGAAGATATATAAGATCCTCATTTTGAATGAGAGACTTCCATTATGATATAACTACATTGTCCTTTTTTTTAAATTTACTTATTAATCCAGCAACAATTGTCTTTGAAAGATCACATCATTATCTGCCCTGTCTTGTTCCAAAAATAGTTCAGAACTCTTTCATGGCATCAGTTGTATGGATGACACATGCACTAAATTGTCAGAAATCATAACACAGAAGTGAATGATTTCTGGTGAGAGTTTCTGTTTTTATTTTGATAGTTGGTTGTCTTATATTGGTTCGCCTTGTTGATAATGTTGAGAATGATCTGTCTCACTGATTCTTGTTTGTTTTTCAGCAAGAGGTAAATAACATTTTATTGTGGTTATATTAATAGGTGCTTCCCAATACACACACATGATTTATATTAGGGATATATTAGTGACTTATCCAGCAAGAGGGAATGGAGGAATGAATGGCAAAGTCAAGTGCAATTAGTTGCTTGCAATAACCTGGTTGACTTCTCTGAAACCTACCTTTATATATGGTTCCCCTGAATTCCAAGTGTGTTTTACATCTGGTTAACTTCTCTGAAACCTACCTTTATATATAGTTCCCCAGAATCCCAAGTGTGTTTCACATCTGGTTAACTTCTCTGAAACCTATGGTTCCCTTGAATACCAAGTCTGTTTCACATCTGGTTAACTTCTCTGAAACCTATGGTTCCCTTGAATACCAAGTCTGTTTCACATCTGGTTAACTTCTCTGAAACCTATGGTCCCCTTGAATACCAGGTCTGTTTCACGTCTGGTTAACTTCTCTGAAACCTATGGTCCCCTTGAATACCAGGTCTGTTTCACATCTGGTTAACTTCTCTGAAACCTCTGGTTCCCTTAAATACCAAGTCTACTTTACATTTGCAACTGTTCTCAGAGGCAAAACTCATTGAATTAGCAGTTCTTGCCTTTGTGTTGGGAAGTGTGTGTTTTAGTTTTACACTGGTTGACTGTTCAAAAGATGTGTCACAAGTTGGACAACCTTAGTGCAAATTGTCAGGCTGCCAAGTCAATCATGAATCATTCTGTTCAGGTTGCAGCAGTAAAGGGTTTAACATGATGTAGCCAGGAGTTAAATTGTGACATTTTGCTCTTGCGGCCTGTGTTGTGTCATCAGAATGTTTGTGTATGTTTTTTTTCACCAGTGCTAGTCATTAATGAAGTCAGAAAGGTTACTGCAAGCAAACCATAACTCCTCTGTCATAAAGTCCACATAGTGAGCCACCTCTCTAACAATAGTCAGCATGGTATATATACACTCCTCTGTGATTAGGCCATCTTGACACCTTATGTTCACTAATGGTACTCATCACTCCTCCACGAATAAACTGTGTATATAACCCATATGCCTAGCAATGCCTTATACTTCCCTGTAACAAGTCTACAGTTTGGTGCTTAGTTCTGTACCATGACTGGATCCTAATTTTAACTCCTGCATCTGTAACACTCCTCATAATACCCACATCTGTAACAGTCCCTAGTTTTAATGCCCACATCTGTAGCAGTCCTCACATGACTCACATCTGTAACAATCCCCATAACACCCACGTATCTGTAATAATGATATACGTAGCAGTCCTCACATGACCTACATCTGTAACAATCCCCATAACACCCATGTATCTGTAACAGTGATATCTCTAGTAGTCCTCACATGACCTACATCTGTAACAATCCCCATAACACCCATGTATCTGTAACAATGATATTTGTAGCAGTCTTCACATGACCTACATCTGTAACAAACCCCGTAACACCGGCAGATGTAACAGTGATATTTGTAGCAATCCTCATAACAACTACATATGTAACAAGCCCTAGTTTTAGCGGCCACATCTGTAACAATTTTCATGATGTCCCCATCTATAACAGTCCTTGGTAACCCCTGATGATTATGGGCCTTAGTTATATTGACCCTGGGAGATTAGTTTTATAGACCCTGTCTATAACAGTCCTGAGAGATGTTTTACTGACCCTGTCTATAACAATCCTGAGATATTAGTTTTATTGACCCTGTTGATAACAATCCTGAGAGATTAGTTTTATAGACCCTGTCTATAACAATCCTGAGAGATAAATTTTATAGACCCTGTCTATAACAATCCTGAGAGATACTACTCCTAGTCTATGAATAGGATGTAGCTGTAACACTTGCATGTCTGTTTTATAGGTAAGTGTTCATAGTAACCATCTCCTCAATGATAATGTATTTGTTGGTAACAGTGCATTGTTGTCTCAGTCTCAGTGCATTATTGTGACTGTACACAAACTGGATAAAATGTACTCATCATTCACCAGTTGTGTTCTCTTCATTGTAGTTGTTCAAAGACATTTTGTGTCTTATTTAATAATTTTATATTTCTTTCATTCCTTACTCATTCCTTTTTATTGAAGGGTGAGGAACCGCCAATGTGCATCAGTTGTGATGCACTTTTAACTATTAAACATATTTTACTTATTTGTTCAGATTTAATTGAAATCAGACAGAGCCACTTTACAGTGTTGTTTCAGATTTTGCCTGAGGAGATTTTTAACTTATTGAAAGGGATCAATATTTTTGGAATAATTTAAACTGGAGATCATTTTTGGTTATGTTTGCATCTTACTCCCCTTTTTAAGTATGATTTTAAAATTGTACATATACCACTTTTAACACATATACACTTAAAAAAAGAGTAATATATGATGACAAAATGTGTATCGCCCTGATATAACTGCACTGGTTGACTGGGCAGAAAACACCAACTTACTTACTTACTTACTTTCATTCCTTATTTTCTGTTTGCTTTGCCTGATTATTGGTACTCTGGAAACATTTTGGTCACTGTATCTATAAATGACTGTATTTCACAGAACAGACCATTTTACTGCATGTGGCCACAGTTCTTTCATTTGAATGTTGGCATGCATTGTGTGTGTGTGTGTGTGTGTGTGTGTGTGTGTGTGTGTGTGTGTGTGTGTGTGTGTGTGTGTGTGTGTGTGTGTGCATGCATACATGTGTGCATGCATGTGTATGTTTGTGTGCATTCATGTGTATATATGTGTACATTCATGTTCATGTGGGGGGGGTGTATGCATGCGCGTGTGCATTTGTGTGTAAAAGTTTATCTCTTTCAGTATTAGTTTCGGTGACCTTGACCTAATGTTAACATCAAAGTAAAATCACAAATAAAATTTAAAGTCATTTAGTTTGTTATATGAAATTCTTATCTGAACAGATTTGTGGTTGATAAAATTGCAGGGACATGTCACGTAAAGACTTTTTTTCTTCTAACAAACATGTATTTTACTTTTTTTAGACAAAATGATAAATAATGGACACATTTTCAGACAGCAAATAGTTTTTTTCCCTTGGTGACTGCTTGTGAAGTCTTTGAAACTTTTCATGATGGTAAACTTCACATTGAACTTTACATGTTCATACTGGTTTCTGTATCCTTGATCAGATTTTAGCATCACTTCAGTATGGGAAAGGTGAAATAAAGTTCTAAGAAGAAAAGAAAAAGAAGAAGAAGAAGAAGAAGAAAAAACACCCACTGTGTCAGCGACTGTACACATGTTGTTAAGTTGTTCTTTTCTTCTCATCCTTCCTGGTCTTACCAGGTTTTTTCCCTCTCCCAGATGTGTGCTTGTTCATTCTCTCTCACCATCTTCTCTCTTTGCTGCTAAAAGGTTAAACTTAGTATAGTCTCTTCCATTCATTTCTTTCATTCTTCTTTTTCATGTAGGTCTTTACCTTTCTACTCCCATTACTTTGTAGTGTTTGCAGTCTGACACTCACGTGCAGTTCTTTGTACATTTTGTGTGCCTACTCCATGCTATGATTAGAATTCTCTCTGGTAATTGTGTGGTGTGCACCTCCCACTCCGTGATTAGTATTTTCTCTGGTATTCCCGCAGTGTGCACCTTCCTTCCTGATTCTAAGCTGCTGAGAAGGCTGTTTGGTGAACATGCCCACCTGTCAGTTCGGTCATTTCACCAAGAGAGTTAGAGTTTGGGATTAGTACAGCCAACTCTAACCCTTGCCCAAGTCCATTTCACCAAGAGAGTTAGAGTTTGGGATTAGTACAGCCAACTCTAACCCTTGCCCATGTCCATTTCACCAAGAGAGTTAGAGTTTGGGATTAGTACAGCCAACTCTAACCCTTGCCCATGTCCATTTCATCAGCAAAACGTAAACTGAACATTGTTGGAACAGTCAGATGTGGGCAGTCTTCATGGAGCTGCACACTGAGTGTAAAATGACTGGACAGTGATGAGGATGAGAATGTACCTTTGGTGGAGTTTATTTACCTGGAATATATACTATTTGTGTGCCAGGTGAGAATTACCATAGGTGCCTCAGATAATGTTTTAGTGCCTGTGATGTCATTCATGTACTAATTAACTCCCTTATTTGTAGAGTGTTTGTAAGCACTCTAGGCCTTTTTCTGTTTTAGAGTACCAATAGTGTTTACTGCTTATATTTTGATGACCAATGTTTAAAGTGTTCACTAACTCTGTAACTTTAATTTGCAGCTGTTGCCACGGTAGACTGACCTGGATTTCTCCACCAAAGCAAAGGACTGTTGGGGAAGCGGATTTCTCCACCAAAGCAAAAGACTTTTGGGGTGACTGTGGGTTACAATGAAGCAGGAACAGCACTCAAACAGATTTCTCCACCAAAAGAAAGAAAGGACTGTTGGGGTGACTGTGGGTTACAATGAAGCAAAAATGGCTCAGAAGCAGATTTCTGCACCAAAAGAAAGAAAGGACTGTTGGGGTAACTGTGGGTTACAATGAAGCAGGAATGGCACTGGACTTCAAGACTCGCAGATGTGGCATCTGTGATAGTGATCCTGACTATTGGCAAATTATTAAACCATTCTGTCCATGACCATTGGCAGATCATCAGACTATTCCGTCCACCTCAGTGCATTATTTTGGATCTGCCCTCATGGAAACTGCTTTGTTATTATAATGCTGGTTAAAATGTTTCACATGATGAGAATTGAACAGTATCAGAACTTGTTGTATTATTGTTCTGTGCAGACAAATAATTTAGCAATCAGAAAACTTCTGTTGCTGAGAAGTGCATCGCTTGGGGGAACCAAACCACCGGGGATATAACTCTGTGGACAGGAAATGAGCAATGGACGCTGGTCATGCAGATTGTGTTTCCAGGGATACTGCCTCCTTTTTGTGTGTGTCAGGTGATGGTGTTTCCAAAATGATGCTACAACAAGTTTACTGAACAGTCTGCTCTCATTATGGTGTCTTT
>OY757545.1:1630349-1652849 GCA_963584105.1 Alviniconcha strummeri | reverse complement strand
TGTCAAAATCTTTCTGCAAAAATAGTCAGGCGTCACAAAAGTCTGTCAAAGACTGTCCTGCAGAAATAATCACCCGTCACAAAAGCCTGTCAAAGACAGTCCCACACGGGTCACCCGTCACAAAAGCCTGTCAAAGACAGTCCCACACGGGTCACCCGTCACAAAAGCATGTCAAAGACTGTCCTGCTAAGATAGTCAGCCGTCACAAAAGCCTGTCAAAGACAGTCCCACACGGGTCACCCGTCACAAAAGCATGTCAAAGACTGTCCTGCAAAGATAGTCACCCGTCACAAAAGGCTGTGCTGCAATAGACTTGACCGCAGCAGGCTGACACTGCCCGGTTAACCCCAGAGACCCACAAGCTTAAGCTCGCCCATTTGTGTTCAGAGGGGGGTCCTTTGTTTACCACAACGCCACGCGCAGCTGGGGAGAGTATGACAAACCTACGGGGAGCGGGGATAGCTCAGTGGTTAGAGCGCCGGTCTGGTGATCAACGGGTCACGGGTTCCAATCCCTGCAGAAGTGGCGGGAGAGTTTTCTTTTCCAGTGTCAACTTTCTGTGCTGACTCTTATTTCGGTATCCGTTCCACCCCCGTGTTACCGCAGTAGCCCGTAAAAGATCCCGATCATTCTGCCAAAAGTGCGGGTGGCAGGTTACAGCTAAATACGCATGCACCTTACATATGTGGTTTTGCATGAAGTGACATGGTGCATGGTTGTATGGCGTATACAGAACGCGCCGAGATGTCAGCAGTTTCATGTGGCACCAGCCATGCCAGCGCTGTAAGTACACCACTTCAGTGGATAGTCAAAAATGCGCTATATAAAGCTATTCACTTATGTAGAATCACATGCGAGCGCAGTGAGTCTGCTCGAGAGCGGAGAAAAGTGCTATATAAAAGTGATCAACAATCAACAACAACAAACCCACGACTTTTCCGTGGATCCCATCCCGAGCAAGAGTCTGCCTGGGAAAACAAACTGGTTAGTTACACTTTGACGAAAGGTCCGAAGGTCGTATTATTTTTAGCCTTTCTATTATTGTCAATGCTGGCAGCTGCGTTGTTCTTTTCGCCCCCAATTATCCTCCTGACATGGCCCAGTGTGGTTGACAGGCCCTTATATATCATCCAATCAATAACTTTTACACCCAACAGAAATGTCAGCTCAAAAGACCTGTTGGAGTGCATTAATGTTTGTGTTGAAGACAGAATGACATCGACATGACACGGCAATTTCAGGAGGAAAACATCCAATCAATAACTTTTACACCCAACAGAAATGTCAGCTCAAAAGACCTGTTGGAGTGCATTAATATTTGTGTTGAAGACAGAATGACATCGACATGACACGGCAATTTCAGGAGGAAAACAAAGACACGGCAGCTACTGATAATCACCCCTCTATCCCCCAGGCACAGGTGGGAAGGAATGTTCGCTAAACACACGCGCGTGCGCGGGCGCGCGCGCGCGCGCACACACACACACACACACACACACACACACACACACACACACACACACACACACACACACACACAGGGTCCATTCCCCTAGTCTAATAACAAACAATGGTCGAAGATACTATTGCTGCTTGATGTGTTTACAAAGCATGTTTTATTAATGCCGGTAACAAATAAAATAAAAATCTACACTGAATATTTCAGCTCTACTTCGGGAAAATAACACATCGTTATTATCTCAGAAATTGAATTCCCTGTTTGAACCTATGAGTTTTCGTGCAGAATATGAAAAGCAAACCACAGTCCATACCTTTATTAAGATGTAAGTTTAAACTACTATATTCCAAATCAGTACCAAGCTTTCTACATGCTCCATGTCAAATATTTGTATTTGAATCATTATTAGCAACGTTTTAGGCAACGGTTTTGTGAACTGGCTTCAGATAAACAACTAGGGTCTTCCTCAGTCGCCACAACCTGATAGAAAGTGGTATTTTTTCATTTTTTCTTCTTCTTCTTCTTTTCAATCTTGCAGTAACAGGAATTTTCTCCTTTAACCCCTTCACTGCCATAATGTTATTTGAAAACAACAATAAAACTGCGAAATTTGACATCCTTAAAGGACAAGTCCAAGGTTAGGAGTGTTTTTTGACACGACTTCCGTTAAAGCTCGCTGCGCTGAAAATGGCCAACTCGAGCTCCGAAGACGAAACTCATACTTTGCCCGAGAGTCCCACAAGGATACAGCCGTATCAGTTTGAGCCTGTCAGGCAGGATTTTGAAAAAGTACCGGAACATCGTGTCAGCTTCGAAGTGCAGTATTCCATGGGGTTTGCGAAATCGCACTCACTGAGTGCTCGCTACACAAATGGGCGTGATGCGGCGCAGCAAGAAAGTCAGCTCGTTTGAACTGTATAAACTTAATCCATTTTCGCCTCACTGCGGGTCGATTGCGCGGGAGCTCGTGCATTGTTATACCTGGGGTCGTCTGCGAATTGTTACAGTTCGCGGCAACACAGTAGGCCGGCATAGTTAACTTTTTTGTCGACCACACGCATACACAGTTTACTGAAGAATCTAACATGGCAACCGCACTCACTCCCCAGACTGACGTCACTTCCGGGGAAGCCTACAGAAAATAAAATCGATTAAAAACCCAATTAAACATTTTTATATCTTTTTTATTTCATTAAATCTGAAACTAGTGACTCATTTGTCAATCATTTCTATGGTCATTTTGCATACTTAAAAACCTTGGACTTTTACTTTAAGCCTTTTTTTTTTTTTCCTTTTTTTTTTTAATCCTTTTTGCACGTGGAAGCATTTTCATTAAAACGCACAATTTTGAAAATAGATTTGTTATAGGACTGGAAAATATACTGTTAGCAGACGTGTGAGCAATTTCCAGCCTGGATATTTTACAGGCTGAGGCAGTGAAGGGGTCAAACCAAAAATCTATTATAGAGATGATGGGCTAAAATGGCTGACAAGATTCCCTTTAGTTTACCCGGTATGTCCGCAAGATATAATGCGTATTACAATGTAAAGCATCGAGTAGACAACTCGCCGGAGGCTGGTATGGACAGTGTTGGGGGGTGATGGTCAACAGGGGGGGGGGGGGCCTGGAAAGTAAAACTGGTTCTCTAAATGGGACAGAGATGGCTGTGGTTCATATGGCTGGAAATTGTTTTGTCCGACAGCAAAAGGAGTGGATTTCAGGTGAGTGTGTGTGTGCGTGTACTCTCTCTCTCTCTCTCTCTCTCTCTCTCTCTCTCTCTCTCTCTCTCTCTCTCTCTCTCTCTCTCTCTCTCTCTCCCTTGCCTTCCATTCAACTACACTTTTTTTTCCAAAGCCCTCTCCCTACTTTTAAACTATCTTCGGTTTGGCTAACGCGGTTTGCTGTGTTAACCCAGGCACGGAATAAATCGGTCACCTTGCTCCTCTTCAATTATAAAGTTGTATCGCGCGCGCGCGCGCGCGCGCGCGCGCGTGTGTGTGTGTGTGTGTGTGTGTGTGTGTGTGTGTGTGTGTGTGTGTGTGTGTGTGTGTGTGTAGGCGCGCGCGTGTGCGTGTGCATATGTGTGAGACTGTGTTCATGCGCGCGCGCGCGCGTGGTTGTGTGTGTGTGTGTGTGTGTGTGTGTGTGTGTGTGTGTGTGTGTGTGTGTGTGTGTGTGTGTGTGCAGGGGCGCGTGTGCGTGTGTATGCGTGTGGGACGGTACTCATGCGCGCGAGTGTGTGTGTGTGTGTGTGTGTGTGTGTGTGTGTGTGTGTGTGTGTGTGTGTACAGACGCGCGCGTGTGCGTGCGTGCGCGTGTGCGTGGGTGTGGGACGGTATGCATGCGCAAGCGCGCGAGTTTGTGTTTGTATGTGAGCGCGGCGCGATTGTGTGTGTGTGTGCGCGCGCGCGCGCGCAGTGTGGTCACGCATGACACCGCATAGTTTAGCACGTCAGCTGCAGGTGTATGATGTTGGCAGCGCGTGACGCTGGGGGCGACAAGACCTGTAAATAGTGCCCTCATCTATAACTGCTTGCCTGAACGAGCCCGGCTGTGGGCCAGCAGTCGCCGCTCAGCCCTCGGTCTGGTCGCCATGCAAATGTCGCCACGTCGGGACAAAACACACACAGTCAGCGCGCCTAGCCCGCGGCACCAATTGAAAAGGTTTTAATGTCTATAGATAGACGTTCTGCGTGTCGCTTTGGAGCTGGCTTTTGTTTGAAGGGTGCGTGTGTCTGTGTGTCTGTGTCTATGTGCGTGTGTGTGTGCGTGTGTGTGTGTGTGTGTGTTCTCGCACTCGAGCGAACATGTGAATGATGTGTGTGCGCGCGGTCGCGCACGCATTAATTTGTGCGTGTGCATGTTTTATGTACACGCTTGAATGTGATTCTGATGATGTGCGCATTCGTGTGTATCCACCAATACCCGCGCACTCACGTCTGTATGTCAGTTAGTGTTTATGTTCCTGTGCTACCGGCATTTGCATGTCACGAAAAGGTCCGTACCAACTTGGTTCAAAACAAACGCAAGATTGATCTCCTCCTCACCCGCCACCTCAGAGTCACGCGTGCCGCCCAGACACTGGTTGGTAGGGAGCTGTGATGTATAGCATTGACCTTGGCGGCCCCTTATTTAACAGCACGTGCTAAACGTTACGAGGCGTGTTTACTTCCAGTCAGATCAGAAGCGCCGAAGGGTTAATTATGGTTCAAACTGCCTAGGTTAAACGATGCACTTTCCCAGATAAAAAGATGCACTTTCGCAGAATGCGCGTGCAAATAGCATGATCCCAGATAAAAAGATGCACTTTCGCAGAATGCGCGTGCAAATAACATTATCCCAGTGTATGGAGGGAGACGGGCAGAGAGACAGCGCTTCACTCAGTGTATAGTAGTGCTCTCAAATCCACCACTTGTTGCACGTGCTTCAAACAACTTATGGGCCCACATGTACGCATGGTGAGCAAATAAAGTTAAACCCGGATAGCCCCTACTCCCGATTTGATAAAGCATCCACAAGTCCCACTTTCCTTCCACATGCACGAGTCGCCAATAGCCACAGAAATAGCTATTGATCTGTGTTTATGTTTAGATCTGCAAAGAGTTTTGTTTTTGCAACAATGCAACGCGCGTGACGTCAAAACTAGAAACTGGTTGGACACCGAGTGACAACAGTTCAGGTGCATAGTCCGCTGCAGTTGCAGCAGATGTCAGTGACCGAATGACCCATTCCCATACGACATTTTCCTGTCTCCCCTTCGCCGTCTGTGTTGATTATAATATATTTATGTCCTGATGCGTGAATCCAATTTTCTTGAATATTTTGTGGTCTTTAATGCTACGTCGGACGCCGTCTGTCCGTACAAGTGTCTGTTTCCTCCACAGTACTAACTTCTGTCGGTAACAGCAGCATCAGAGCCGCCATTTTTATACGGCGATTAGGCTGATTAAACGTACAAAAAAGAGTCTATAACTTTAAACGCGATTAGGCCAGTTTGCGCTTCACACATGCCGATTTGTTTCTAGTACCGTCAACGTTTTGTGAATAAGCGCGATTAGGCGGACTATTTGTTCCTCGTACATCTGAACCGTGACCACGGCAATAGGGAAACAACTATGTATTCAGCTGTTTCGTGACCCATGACACTGAAAAAAGAACTGCCTTAAACAATGTGTTGAACGAGTCTTCCGGCTTTAACAGAGATACATCCGCGAGCTAGAAAGCATGAAATAACTCTGAACAACACCGTTAAACTCGCGTTAGAAGCGCTGCCGCGTGTTCATCTTTTTTGCTGATGTCTGGCGGATGTTTGGCTCCTGCAGTGTAGTGCTTGTGGATGACAGGCCTAACTACTTAGTAGACTGTCTTTTCTGTGGAAACGTTCTGCTTGTGTACTTTTAGGGTGTTCTATTTTGATCATACCTGTGACACTGCAGAGTGAACTGTTTTGTGTGATGGCAACCAGTCACGCTGAGCCCGTGTTTCTGCTGAGGCGCAGCCTACCCCAAGTGGCCACGACAGGAAGTGACACAGCAACCGGCAGTACAGACAGAGTCAGTGCACTGGGCATCTGGCTTGCTGCGCAAGAAACGAGCGAGATGGAGACCATCCCCGGGGCCCAGAACATTAAAGGTCTATGGAGAATTTACCTCCAGACTTGCTCAGACCGTGACAAACCTTTCATCGGGGAATCAGTTGGAGAGGCCACTCCCCGGCTGATGCTCTATGACAAAACCCGTTATTTTGAGGGGTCAAGACGACACGCAGTCTCCATCCACCAAACTCTGGATTTCCGAAATTCCGATCTCCTGTGGTGACAAGAATACTGAGTCCACCCTCGTGAGGCTGGGTTAATTGGGTGCTACGCTCGCCTCTGATTTTGGCGAGAGAAAAATGCGCAACAAAGACGGGTAGCTCACAAGATTCAGCATGGGTAGGTGCTTCATGTTTATCAATATACTCACAACACCACTGCAAAGGACAACAAAACTGGTAGCTTCACAGCCAGATCTTATTACAAGCGTCCTCTGAGAGAGCTAGTGTGTTTCAGGTGCCTGGAAACAGGGCACTGGGTCAGTGACTGCCCAAACGACGTGACGTGTGGAGAGTCTCACAAGAGCGGACACAAGAGGGGCGACCACGCGTGCGGAGCGATGGACGAGGAGCCAGTGCTGCCAGAGTCGGTGTAGGCCGGAGATCGAGCCACCCTACGGTGACACAGGCCTCTTCGTGGACCCCGATGGCGCAACAGCGGACGGCCGCGAGGACGACGACGACGAGTGGAGGATTCGCGATCGGATGTCAGCACCGAAACGACCAACACACCGGCGACAGAAGAAGCGCGCCCGACGTCATGTGCTCCGGTAGAAATTAAGAGGAAAGAGAACAGGGACACGGAGGATCAGGAGAAGAAACAAGCTCTTGCTGAGAGGGGGCACAGGATTATCAAGTCCAAACAAAAAAACGGTAAGCAAAGAAGACTTGAATTTGAATTTGCCAACTGTCCCCACTCCAGTTTGCTCCAACCCAACTGCCAGTTTGCCCCACACCAACTGCCAGTTTGCCCCACACCAACTGCCAGTTTGCCCCCCACCAACTGCCAGTTTGCCCCACACCATCTGCCAGTTTGCCCCACACCAACTGCCAGTTTGCCCCACACCAACTGCCAGCTCGACCACACCAACTGCCAGCTCGACCACACCAACTGCCAGCTCGACCACACCAACTGCCAGCTCGACCACACCAACTGCCAACTCGACCACACCAACTGCCAACTCGACCCACCCATCTGGTCAGCTTCAAGCGATGCCTACTCCTACACATGTAGCTCAGTCCGCCAAGCATCAAGCCTGCATATTGAAGTCTTTTTAGGTCTGCCTGAACTGTGAGCAAGGTCAATGCCAAAAAGGGTGTTTCTACAGTGTAAAAGTAACAAAACATTTGATTGGTGGAATGACCCCCAGGCACTGAGCTCCGCGCCATCTATCTCACGATCTCCCATACAATTTAAATCGTCTCCCTTTTGTGACAGATGTTGTGATCGTATGTTTGTTTTGCCGGTCACGCCCGTTTGAATCCATCACACTGATTGTAGGAATTAACTGGCACGACCAAGGGCAGTCCGCGCCAGGTCTTTGACCTGAGAGATATTCAACTCCGCTTGTTTTCAACTGCAAGCCGTAATTAGTATTCGGTCATGAACAAGAGGTCGAAAGGTTGAGGGTTTGAATTTTCAATTCTGGTCATCCTCGAGTCAGAACTGACACAATGTTCTTTCGCTTTTCCTCTCCCTTTCATATTTCCGTAAATCTTTCATTGCCTCTGCTGCTTTTTTCTCTTCTTTTCTTTTCTTTTCTGCCGAGCAGATACGGCTTCTAGAAACATCGCCTGTGTAGTAGGCTATGTCACGCTCCGTGTTAAACAAAATTTTAAGACATCTCATTTATTCTGATGTAGCGTCATTCCGAGATTCAGACAATCCTCACAAATCTGTCCCTGACGACAAACACAGCAGCACTCAATACGTCAAACAAAACGTCTCTCTTGGGGGAGAGAGGGCTCTCTCTCTCTCTCTCTCTCTCTCTCTCTCTCTCTCTCTCTCTCTCTCTCTCTCTCTCTCTCTCTCTCTCTCTCTCTCTCTCTCTCTCGTGGCACAATACGCGGGACTTGAGCGTAGCTTCACAGCTGACCTGCCGATTTGGCTGGACAAACGAGGGTCGGCTTTGAGAAATGTTACAACAACAATAATAACAACTTTCTCTATAGCGCAAAGTCTTGTCCGGAAAGACTATTCTAAGCGCGCGCACAGGCACCTGAACACACCATACGAGCATACATTATGCACAGTTTACAACCAACCTAAACAGACAATAGACAGGGATTTATGCCGGAAGAAGGTAGTAGCACGGAATGGAAAACATGGCAGGTCTATTATTCTGGGAAAATACAGGTCTTGATGTTAGATCTGAATGAGTCCAGAGAGGGTTTGTGTCGGAGAGGATGTGAAAGGTCATTCCATGTAGATGGACCGAAGACGAAAAGTCGCCGGAACATTGAGTCCGAGGTCACCACGAGAGCATGGTGTGAAGGGCAGCAGAAGCATACGATTATTGTTGTTGTTGTTTGTTTTGCTTTGTTTGCTTTTTTGTTTGTTTCTTTGTTTTATAATAATAGTGTGCAACGGTGGATGAGGAGCACGAGGAGGATGATAACTAATGATGCTGGAGCTCCATTTTGGTTTGAGGCAACATGACAGGGCTGCAGACAACGATTACTGTGATTAGTAGTAGTAGTAGTAGTAGTAGTAGTAGTAGTAGTAGCAGTAGTAGCAGTAGTAGTAATAGCAGCAGTAGTAGTATCCTGGTGTTAGCCGGGCCCGGGAACTTCAGCACCTTAGATGTTGGCCAAATAATCGTGTGCATGCGTGACCTTTTACCCCAGTTTTTGTTTGTTGTTGTAACATTGTCGTTTAATGGTTGTTTAATTCCTTGTGCAATAACACTGACATAGAAATAGAATATAGACATAGAAATGACATAGAAGTTGTTGTTTGAGCGTTTTTTATGATGCTCTTTGTATGTGATTTGCAGTCATGAGACGTTTCCATAGTCCATGTATTGCTGCATTGCATGTCTGGGTTGCACTGATTGTTCTGGGATGTGTACATGTTTGTCTGCGCTTTGCTGTTGGCGTTGGATCGTCTGGTGTAACCAGGTTTCATGCAGTGATTCTGATGTCCATTCTTGTTTTGAATTGTGAAGTGCTTTGAGCCAGTCTAGTTGGATTAGGCGCTATATAAGAGTTACGTATTATTATTGTGTGGTTCCCGCTTTCCCACTGGGCACACAGCACTTCCGGCTGCTGGTAAAATCGGGTCAGAGCTGAAAAATGGCACATCACTGTTTGTAATGAGTGAGGCTCTAACAACGCGACACCGTCATCTCCAGACTAGTTTATGCCTTAGCGTGGGTAGTGGCGTGAGTTATTCAACTTCAGCGTGCCATTAAAAGTCACAAGACTGCCTGTTAGTCACAAATCTTGAAGAGAAATGTGAACCCCCACACCGCCTGGCCACGAGCGACAAACGAATAATTGGAAATATATACAGATATACTTGTAACGTGAGTAATTTCGATAACTTTCTTGTCTCTTCTCAAACAGCCCCCATTCGTGTAAGGAAAGAGCATCAGAGGACCAGGGGGAGCAACTGTCGTGGTGAAGAAAACTGCCCTGAATTGTATCCTCTTTCATTTTGGGAAGATCGTCCTAATTGCTGAGGAATTAGTGCAATTCTGGAATACGTAACTATAGAGTAGCAACAGCTGTGGCCACCACGACGGCAGTGAGTGTTGCCATGACGATGATAATGCCGGTGGTGATGAAGTGCTTACCATCAAACACTGACGGCATTACACACAGCATGCAGCACGCACTACGAGCATCGCTTTCCGGCACCTTCCTCTGCACTCTGCCACAACTGGTTACGCCACTGAAGGGGCACTCCACACAGCAAACTCCAAGCACTGGTTTACGACATCCTTCCTTCAACCACTGCCGTATTTAGTTACGCTATAGGGTCCAGAAAACTGTCAGCTAACGAGCAGTTTTTCGTTGGTGCTCAAACAGTAGTAAGTTTGTTACAAACAACTCAAATAAAACAAGGCGTGTCATTTATAGCCGCCAACAAAGTTTACACCAGCACAAATAAAACCACAATCGTTTGAATCGAGACGGAACTCTCTTTCTTTCTTTACCCAGGGTGGATGCGTCTCATATTTACGTGCGTGCTTTGGCGCTAGGTTGCTTCTACAGTCATATTAGTACCCGAACCGTTCGGAGGGCGCTGACCGCGTTGGTGGACAGCTGCGCGGAGATAAAGAGTGCCCCTTCAGTGGTGTAACCAAATCTGGCAGAGTTTGGAGGAAGGTGCCGGAAAGCGATGCTCGGAGTGTGTCCACACAGCTGTCCACCGAAGCGGCCACTGCCCTCTGAAACGTTTACTATGGAAGCAAAATATCGTCCAAGCACGCACGCAAACCTGAGGCGCGTCCGCCCCGGGTTTAAAAAAAGAATGAAAAAGGAGTTCCGTGTCGATTCAAACGACTTTGGTTTTATATGTGCTGGCGTAAGCAACGCGGACAGTTACGAAAGAAACGTCTGATATATATCTGAATTGTCTGTTACAAGCGTACTGCCGTTTGAGCTTCATGGAAAACCTGTCCGTTAGCTGACTGTTTTTGGGGACCTCTGGCGTAATCAGCTGTGGCAGTGGCTGGAGGAAGGTGTGCTTTGAGTTTGTATGCAGCAGTATAACCCACACTGAAATGCTGGACCAAAAACTGTTCCTGACCTAGAAGGCCGCTTCTATAGTTATCCCACCTGGCCAGTTAACCAGTAGATATGTACACGTGTGCGTGCAGGCAGGAACTGTAGCCAGTCACCGTGTTGCTCACTGCTGTCAGCGGTCCCAGTTGAGGCGATAGGGCGAGCAATAAGCCTAGCCCACTCCAGTTAACACTCGCGAGGTGAAACTAATCTGGGAGGAAATACTAAGAGTGGAATATCTGAAGGCTTTATCGGATACTGCCAGCTATTTCCGCAGGTGACTTCTGTTGGCTGTCATGACGCGCCCATAATCAGTTTCATATTAGCCTTTAATCCACTAATGCGAAATGGTGACGCAGGTGGGAATCTTCTTGGGTTCCTGCCATACATGTACACAGCGAGTTTCCCTCCAGTCTAATTCGTACCTACGTCAAGCGCGTTATCCATTAAGAAAAACTAATTAATGATAATAATGCTAATGGCTGCTTTAAGCTCTGCATCTCTATGTTACTTCAAAGCGCCGTAGAGCAGGAAGCTAATTGAAGTCTGCTGCCAATAGGCACTACTTAACCCTTTCCGGGCCAAAGAGTATTATTCTGCAAGTTCTGATTCCTCCGAAGATTTTTCTCCAAGAGGACGATTACTGAGCCAGAAATGTTCATTGAAGACGTTTGCTCCACACGAGGATGCACAAAAAGTGTGACGTCAAGCAGGATGACGTGTGGCATCCAGTACTGAATCAAACGGAAAACACTCTCCCATCACGTCAAATGATGCCCCGGCTAGGGGCAGGTCGGGGTTGATGTGAAATTGCTGCCCTACTGCTGAATCCCCTTCACTCACAAAACTAGGGGGAAATCTGAAACAGAAGGGGTGTGTTGATTTTGACAAAACTAGGGCCATCGTGTTGTACAACATGTAGTCATGTTATTTGCCGCTGGATGCGCCCTTTCCAGAAGAAGGGGCAGGAAACTGCAGTTCCCGGAAAACAAGTCCGACAGGCAGCCTGGAACTCGATGTCACGTATTAGAGGTGATCTGATCGTACCTTCATAGGATCGAACCCCCACCCTCCAACACTGCTGATAAGTTATCTTGGTCAGAACGTGCCAGCTGTAACCCAGTGAACTACAAGCCGCTTCACTACCAAATGAAGTCTTGGCTGTTTGCTGAGAGATCTACAATAACAGGTCGAATTTCTGGGGTCTCGTGGCGTTGGTTTCCTTGAGAACAGACAACCAGTGTAGACGTCAGTGAACCAGACCACCTAGCTGTTCCAGTCACTGCGAAAGCAACCCACTGACCGCCACCTTGTCTTTTGTCTTTTCTGTTATTATCAGAGCGAAATAATGGCCTCTTTTTAATGACTTTTTCTCTTCTTCTTTTTTTTTTTTTTTTTTTTTTCTTCTTCTTTTTTTTTCCTTTTCTGTCTTTCTTTTCATTGTTAGTTCACTTTTGTTAGTTTTTTGTTGTTTGTTTGTTTGTGTTTGGTGAGGAGCGAGTTATTTTGGTTCATCGTTCTCATTTTTTCTTTTCTTTTTTCTTTCTTTCATGTATACATTACAGTATAATGCAATGCGGTGGTAAGGCTAATGGGTTAGTTCTGGGTCAGCATATTGAATTAGTCAATGAAACATTCAACTGCACCGGGGCTGCCAGCGCTCTTTATCACCCATGTTTGCCACGCACTGTAGCATAGTTCAGGAGCTGTGTGAGAGTCGAGGTGGCTATTTATCACCCATGTTTGCCACGCACTGTAGCATAGTTCAGGAGCTGTGTGAGAGTCGAGGTGGCTATTTATCACCCATGTTTGCCACGCACTGTAGCATAGTTCAGGAGCTGTGTGAGAGTCGAGGTGGCTATTTATCACCCATGTTTGCCACGCACTGTAGCATAGTTCAGGAGCTGTGTGAGAGTCGAGGTGGCTATTTATCACCCATGTTTGCCACGCACTGTAGCATAGTTCAGGAGCTGTGTGAGAGTCGAGGTGGCTATTTATCACCCATGTTTGCCACGCACTGTATCATAGTTCAGGAGCTGTGTGAGAGTCGAGGTGGCTATTTATCACCCATGTTTGCCACGCACTGTATCATAGTTCAGGAGCTGTGTGACAGTCGAGGTGGCTATTTATCACCCATGTTTGCCACGCACTGTATCATAGTTCAGGAGCTGTGTGACAGTCGAGGTGGCCGTCCTGAGCTGTCCGTCCTAACGAGCCTTCTGGTTTCCGTGGACGTAAAGAATTATTGAACCGTGCTTCGGCATTGGTCACAGCTTGTCCCTAATATGCCAACTTGCATCTGAGGACATTAAGCATCACTTCCGTATCATTAACGCACTGTATCAACCCGCTACTTTTCACTGAATGAAGAACCTTCACCGTATATATATATATACATTTTCAACTTCATGTGAGCAAGTGCTGTTTGTACACGCTTGTACAATAATCCCGCCCAGGTTAACGGATCAACGCAATTTCATTACTATACTGTTACAGTGATAGTAACCGGGGAACCGGAGCAGACGACGCTGTTGTTTTGAAGCACTGCGTGTAGCATAACGCCACATGGCCTTCACACAGCCGACCGGCAATAGCCGCCGGTGCGCGCCAGTTTCAAATCTGTTTTGACCGCTTGTTTGTTTACCTACTCCTTTTTATGCACCAAATCATGTGTAATATAATTTGGCATCTTAGAATGTGTACATGTTTTATTTGGACGCAGGATCGAGCTTAATCAGCAGCCGATGCCTCTCTAGGTCCATTCTTTTTGGCTGTTGTCTGTACGGCGCGTTCTCTGTTTAGTACTTAGTGAATAGTAGTGAATCGTTGTTTTGACTCGATAAAGTAATTCTGTGTCGATTAATGCTTTGTCGTATAGTATTTTGCTTAGCTGACTTCATGTTTAGTATTTATTTTGGGTTGAAATTAATTTATTAAGTATTGTGTACTGTAGAAGTTAAGTTGTATTCATAGACTTTATCAGCGATGCTCCGACTAGATAACGCGGCCCAGGCGAAAGTTCGCACCGATTGTTTTAGTGCTGGTCTTTGAGTGTGTCTTGCTTCTCACACAGAGCGTTTTATTGTAATTGTTATGCACCATTTTAACCGTGGGAGCGTGCTCTTTATTCTGATGTAAGCTTTATTGACATTTATATATTGTACATTGTGTTAGCTGTGATTTAGTTGTCTGAATCTGTTTATAGACAGGCGCAAGCCACGCTTCTCACTCTTGTTGTAAATAAAATAAGTCACGTGTGTACATTTTGTTTATACGGATTAAAAATTGTAACTTTAGTTTTTATTTGATGTTTTTTGTGATTTAATTAGTTTAGTTATTGTAGAGGAAACTGTATTTGTGCGGGCCAGGGAAACACAATTGTCAGCCATTTTGTGGTCCGGAGGGCCGATTTGATTGTAGCGATAGCGTGTTTTCCTTGCGGCCCGCGCCGCTCTCTTATCTATGCGTGCGAGTAAAGATTTTGGGTGTGCTGAAAACTGTCTGCCGCTTTACAATAAAACCTGATTACCGCCTCTGCCTGCTGTGGACTCCATTTTTGTCTGACTCCGCTGCCTGTGTCCTGTCCTAACACTCCACACCATTACATTTAACTCCCCAGAAAATCTAGTATGTGGAAAATTAAATGCGAACGTCATACATGATTTCGGCCTAAACCTATTCCAAAAGTACCTATTTTCTCACGAGTTTTCTCCCTAACACGGCTGTTCATTCTGTGCGCAGAGAACAATTAGTGCATTGATTAATTACCGTTAATGACATGCAGGCAGGCTGCACACGCATGCCGGATGACGGCAAGGAATTTTAGTGCGGGCCTGTGACAGACGGAGCTTTTTTTGTGATGGATATATAGCTTTCCTTTCCGTAAGAGTGAAGGTCACGGCTGTGACTGAGGCTGGATGTGCTTCCGCATAACGTTCACTGGGGACGGAATGCGGACCCGGACAACTTCCCATTATTAATTAACACACTCGACCGGTTTTTTACTGCTCTCTCTCTGTGTCTCTCTCTCTGTCTCTCTGTCTCTGGGTCTCTCTGTCTCTCTCTCTGTCTCTCTAAAAGACCCTGTGTCTACTCCACTACCCTCGTAAAATAAAGTTTATTCATTCATTCATTCTCTCTCTCTCTCTCTCTCTCTCTCTCTCTCTCTCTCTCTCTCTCTCTCTCTCTCTCTCTCTCTCTCTCTCGCTCGCTCGCTCGCTCGCTCGCTCGCTCGCTCGCTGTCTGTCTGTCTGTCTGTCTGTCTGTCTCTCCCTCTCTCTCTCTCTCTCTCTCTCTCTCTGAGTACACACACACACACACACACACACACACACACACACACACACACACACACACACACACACACACACACACGCATATACACATGCACGTAGGCACCACACACACACACACACACACACACACACACACACACACACACACACACACACACACACACACACACACACACACACACCCTTCCCCTTCTTCTAAAGTGTAACTGCAGTCCCTCCTCTTTCTCACCCTCAGTCTCTGCATCAGTAATTTGCTGCCGGTGTGTCCGTGACGTCAAACTGCCCATGTTCCGACCGTGGTAACGAAAAGCACTGCTCAACAAATGACGTAATTCTCCCTGATTTATTACTGTGCCCACCACTTTAACTGCTGCTACTCTTGTTGCTTGTATTAAAGGGTGTAGCAAACAAATGGGTGATTTTAGTCCTCGCTAACACCGCTGCCTTTCTGTAGCTGCTAGTCCACAGTCACAGCTGTTGTAACATGTGACTTTCTCACTCTTGTCCTCGCTGACACCACTGCCTTTCTATGGCAGCTGTTGTAACATAACCTTCTCGTTCTAGTCCTCGCTAACTCATTCAGAGTTGAGAAGCTGTGTGAAAGTCGAGGTGGCCGTCCTGGGCTCCCCGTCCTAATGAGCCTTGCGGTTTCTGTGGACGTAAAGCAACACTGAACCATGCTTAGGCATTGGGCACAGTTTGTCAACCGACATCCGAGGACATTAAGCTCTACATCATCATCATCATCCTCGCTAACACCGCTGCCTTTCAGTGGCAGCTGTTGTAACATAACTTTCTCATTCTTGTCCTCGCTGACACCACTGCCTTTCTTTGGCAGGTAGTACACAGTCACAACTGTTGTAACATAACTTTGTCGTTTTGTTACTGTCGTGAAAGACTCACGTTTTCCAGAGCTGTTGCCATTAACTGTACGATGCTGTGTTTCATACCATATCATGGTTTCACTGAAGAGACATGTCGATACCAGACGGAAATATTTAAACAGCATATGTCTTGGCTGGAAATGCCCAGTTTCGCAAAAGCCCGAACATATTGAGAACAGGGCGAGGACGGAGCTGGAGAGAGACAGACAGACAGACAGAGACAGACAGACAGAGACAAACAGACCGAGACCGAGAGAGAGAGACCGAAAGACAGACAGACAGAGACCGAGAGAGAGAGAGACTGAGAGAGAGAGAGAGAGAGAGAGAGAGAGAGAGAGAGAGAGAGAGAGAGACCGAGAGACCGAGAGAGAGAGAGAGAGAGAGAGAGAGAGAGAGAGAGAGAGAGAGAGAGAGAACACAGCCACTGTCCTTTGCCGTTATAAGATCGAGTGTCTCCGAGGCGCATGACGTCAGAGGTGGTTGGTTGTCTCTTGTTGGACCGACGTATGTTCGCAGGTCTGTCAAAGTGCGGTGACAGGCTCATCATTTGCGCGTAAAGCAGAGAACAGTGCACACTCAACGCTCTGGGAAAGAACAGCGGGAAAGAAAGACTTAAAATGTGTCGATCAAGCAGAGCCGGGGAGAAAGAAAGACAAAGAAAGAAAAATAAAAAATAAAGGTCTTGTGTCAATAAAGACAGAAAGAAAACTGACGATGATGATGATAGTGATGATGATGATGATGATGATGATAGTGGTGGTGGTGGTGGTGATTTCCGCAAGTCTAAAGTATGTTTAAGTACGCGTTGACCTTCGAAAGACGGTGGAGAGACAGACAGTGCCGGACAGACAGATAGAGGCACAGACAGACAGAGACAGAGAAAGACACAAATACTCGGACACACTGATAGCGGGCTTACTCTCACGGTGAAAAGATTCAAACAAAATGTAATAACTGTATGAGCAAAGAAAAGGAATGCCAGAAAGAAAACGATCAAGAGAGGTTAGGCAGACGAAAAGCGAGAAAGGCAACGAAACAGAGGGATACGTGGAGAGAGACACACACAGAGAGACAGAGAGAGAGATTAGTGTGAGGAAACACAGGGAAAAGTCAAGTAGGAAAATATTTTATTTTATTTTAATAACGACCGGCATATATAGGGCGGAAGGGAGAGCAATACGCACACATGAAAATAAAATTAAAATAAAAACCTTAGAAATGTAAAAAAAAAAAAACTTCTTGCACACACTTTGTCGCGACAAAAATGTTACTTGTGGCAGCTCCCGCCAATCACACACACACACACACACACACACACACACACACACACACACACACACACACACACACACACACACACACACACACACACCACATGGGCGCATACTATGAACGTAACGGGGATAGGAGATTTCCAAAACAAACAAAAAAACAGCATCTGAAATCACTTGTGATATTGCTTCTGGGGGTGAGCCTTTCATACAGTTTTGAAGGCATGTGAGGATTGATTGAGACGGATGTCAGATGGGAGTGAATTCCATTGCTTTGGATAGCAGTCAGAAAAGAAAGAACTTTGGGCAAAGGTTTTTGTTTTAACTGAAGCAGTCATTTTCGTCAAATTAGAAGAAAGCCCGAACCCTTACGCTAAATAATGATGAGGATGAGGATAAATGCATTTCTAAAGCGCCGAATCGCACTGTGATACACGTGAGAGGCTCAAAGTGCTATACATGAAACATTACAACAGTACTCAACTTAATTTAAATTAGTAATGCATTACATATCTCACTGTATCCTTCACTCTCCTCACATCCACACACGCGCACGTGTACACACACGCGCGCGCACGCACACACACACACACACACACACACACACACACACACACACACAAACGCACAACACGCACGCATACACAACCCCTGACTTCCTTCCCTCTCAGCCCCTCCCCACCCCTCTCCCCTGAATAATCAGTTACCAGTGAGCTTTTGAAGACGTCGGCAGCAAGAAGAAATAACAAACAGAAATCTGCTACAGCGCCTGTGAAAAGGTTAGAGCAGCTGAGAGCAGGCCGAAGTAAAGAGAAAGGTTTTAAGAGACACTTTGAACTGTGAGAAAGAACTGCAGTGTCGGATGTGAGCAGGAAGGTTGTTCCAAACGAAGGGAGCCTGAACAGAACGACCGGTAAACCAAAAAGAGCTTTTTCATCTGAAGTGGAACGGAGAGTCCGAGACGGAGTGCATTCAGAGAGGCATGGTGACAGGTATAGTGGCAGGGTACCATCAAAGAAACGGAAAACAAAGGCGGCTATCTTAAAAATTATCCTTTCTTTGACTGGCAGTCAGTGAAGTGCTTTGAGAAGTGGTCTTACGTGTTCATATCTGTCTTTGCGGAAAACAACATCCGCTGCGTGGTTTTGAACTTTCTGCAGCCCGTACATCTGATAGCAGTTGATGTCAATGAGCAAAGAGGTGCAGTAGTCCAACCGACTGAGAACAAAAGAACACACCAGGTGAGCAGTGACTTTTGTTGTCAGGAGATGGTGGATAATGTTCTTCTGATCTCGAGATATGCTGAACGACTGACGTGGTCAGTATGCTTCACCACAGACAGAGTAGACCCCGAGATTTTTAACATGGTCTTTGAAAGAAATATGACTGCCAGCTCTCACGTAATATCTTGTGACACGTTGACCTTTCTGCGAGATCCAACCAAAAGAGCTTCATTTTTGCCATTGTTCAGCTTCGGTCTATTACCGGTCATCCATCTCCCAAAGGAGTCAACGCACTGAGACATGCACGTTTATGAGGTGGATTGCTGCCCCTGACCTTCCCAGCCGTCATTCTGACATGCGCAGTGAAGCGTCGGAACAAAGTACCGGAAACTCAGACAGTCCAGTCTTGCTGCCTCTTTTCCGTGTTTTTAAGGCGGCAGTGACTGTTTCATGTTAGTTGTAATATAAAAAGTAATGTTCTATGGTCTCCCCGACAGGCTGTCGCTACTAGTATCAACTAGTGTCAGCCACACCGTTGTTCACTGGTGTTACAGAACGATTAAGGGCAACACCAAACGAGGATGCAAGTTGTCATGGAATCGTGGAAAATATGCAAGCATTTACATCTGCGGGCTTCACTGGTTGTTCCTTCATGTGTATAATACAGCAATGTTTATCCAGCAATGTTTACCCTGCAACATTTGCCCATCAATGTTTATACATCTGATGTAGTTTCTGCTTCGAATCCGAGCTCCTCCTGGTGTCGCCATGCTGATTCACTCGTGACCGAGGAAGAGCCAAAAGAGGCTGGGTCATAACGTATAACACTCACTTCTGACACACAGGCCAACCTTTTTCATGACGTGATGCTCTCTCTCTCTCTCTCTCTCTCTCTCTCTCTCTCTCTCTCTCTCTCTCTCTCTCTCTCTCTCTCTCTCTCTCTCTGATTATTATTATTGATCGCTTTTATATAGCGCTGTTCTCCGCTCTCGACCAGACTCACTGCGCTCGCATGTGATTCTACATGAGTGACTAGCTTTTTATAGCGCGTTTTGAATATCCACCGAAGTGGTGTACTTACAGCGCTGGCAAGGCTGGTGCCACATGAAACTGCTGCCGTCTCGGCGCGTTCTGCGTACACCGTACAACCATGCACTGTGTCACTTCATACAAAGCCACATACGTAAGGTGTATGCGTGTTTAGCTGTAACCTGCCACCTGCACTTTTGGCAGAATGACCGTGGTCTTTTATGTGCTACTGCAGTAACACGGGGGTGGAACGGATACCGAACTAAGAGTCAGCACGGAAAGCTGACCCTGGAGAAGACAATTTGTCCCCCTCCGCTCCAGCAGGGATTCGAACCTGCGACCTTTCGATCACGAATCCGGCGCTCTAACCACTGAGCTATCCCCGCCCCTCTTATTAGTAGTGCTGTAGCAACGGCAGATATGTGAGTCTGCCTTTGTGCTAATATCTTCACCATTGAGAAATGAAGTTTAATCAATCAATCAATCAATCAACCAATCAATCTCTCTCTCTCTCTCTCTCTCTCTCTCTCTCTCTCTCTCTCTCTCTCTCTCTCTCTCTCTCTCTCTCACACACACACACACACACACACACACATACACAGAAACATGCACGCACGCACACACACCCACACATGCACTCACACACAGACACGCACGCACAGACACGCACGCACGCACAGACACACACACAGGCACGTCCGATGTGCACACGCACAGGCGCCGGGACGCGCGCACGCACTGACCGCACAGGGACATTCCTGTTGTATGATAACGGCGGCTCGGGCGCTGTGAGAAGCGTTATGCACGGAATGCCGTTGGGCTGGAGCCGCCGTTAAATCTCCTTTTCTGGCTTCGGGATTAACGTACCTCGGCAGATTGTCAGCCTCGCTGATCCCGGCCTTGTAGTGCAAGTGCTGGTCAAGCACTGCCCGTAGCCTAGTGTCCACGGTGTCACTGAGTCTCCCCACCGAGCCAAAGCAACGTGTCTTTCACCTGGCGGCGCTTTGGACAAAAACGCTAAACGCGGGGTCGCTAATCTGCTGGAAATAAATCACTCCAAGGCGCGAGGGATTACTGCCAGTGGCTCCTCCTTTCGCGGACTATTAGATACATATTTGGCGTTGTCTGGCACTCAGATCACAGCAAGTGTTGCGTGCTATTTATATTAAACCGTCTGCACATTGGTGGCGGGCGTTTGGGGAATGCCGATATCCCGAGCGCATTTGCCGCCGCGAAATCAATTCAGCTGGGCGGTTAGAGACAAAAGAGGCGAGGCGGGAGCGAGGGAATTTGACTGAACACACCTTTCACAGCGCGGTTCCTATTTAATTTAATTAGAAACCGTTGGGTTGTTCTAAAAAAAGTTGATCGGATTTGGTTAACGAATTTTTATTAGGACAAGTTCTCTGTCTCTGTCTCTCTCTGTCTCTCTCTGTCTCTCTGTCTCTGTCTCTCTGTCTCTCTGTCTCTGTCTCTGTCTCTCTGTTTCTCTGTCTCTGTCTCTGTCTCTGTCTCTGTCTCTCTCTCTCTCTCTCTCTCTCTCTCTCTCTCTCTCTCTCTCTCTCTCTCTCTCTCTCTCTCTCTCTCTCTCTCTCTTTTAATATTTTTTATTACACTCTGAAACTGTTTTACAAACAATATGCAGACAAACAGAATTGCCAATCATCTATTCAAACCCAGTATGTATGTACTTATAATAATACATTTTATTTATAATGCGCCTGTCCAGTTCTGCAAAAACGAGCTCCAAGCACAGTACAGCTTCACATATCAGGCTTAATACATAGCTAAGAAATACATGCATTAAAAACAACAACAAAACAAAAACAGTATCTAGTTAATACAGTTGCATCTGACATGACAAAGATTATGACCAACTGATATTAAAATTTTCTTTTATAAAAGTCGTATTACTGTAATAATCTCAAAAAATAATAAGTAATAATTTGTATCGCCCCATAATATCCCCCAAAGAGATATTAATCTGTGTGTGTGTGTGTGTGTGTGTGTGTGTGAGTGTGTGTGTGTGTGTGTGTGTGTGTGTGTGTGTGTGTGTGTGTGTGTGTGTGTGTGTGTGTGCATATGTGTATGTGTGTGTGTATGTGTGTGTGTGCATGTCTGTCTGTCTGTCTGTCTGTCTGTCTGTCTGTCTGTCTGTCTCTCTCTGTCTCTCTCTCTCTCTCTCTCTCTCTCTCTCTCTCTCTCTCTCTCTCTCTCTCTCTCTCTCTCTCTCTCTCTCTCTCTCTCTCTCTCTCTCTCTCTCTCTCTCTCTCTCTCTCTCTCTCACACACACACACACACACACACACACACACACACACACACACACACACACACACACACACACACACACACAGGTACAAAAGAAACATGCCCGCGCGTGCGTGCGCGCGCACACACACACATGCACACACACGCACAGGTACAGAAGACACATGCCCGCTTGCGTGCGCGCAAACACACACACACACACACACACACACACACACACACACACACACACACACACACACACACACACACACACACACACTCACTCACGCACGCACGCACGCACGCACGCACGCACGCACGCACGCACACACACACGTGTGTACATGCGAGCAACTCTCTCCGGACCCTCATTCATACGTTGTCACTGGTTAGCGGAAGTATGGAGATCATAATGAAAAATGCTTAGTTAGGTCTCCCTTCAATGACCAGAGATGTTTTCCCATAGCGGCTCTTTGCCTAACTACTTTTAAAAAAAATATATATATATAAACAAGTAAAATTAGGTATAATTTTTAAACAGCTACATCTGAAAATGTAGTACTTTGCCAACAGCATCATTAGGTCAAGTACGTTGTCCGTTACCACGTAATCTTTTACGCCAAAAATAACCAGTTGCTCAGTAATGTTGAGAGAATGCATAATTATGTTGTGTGTTTTTGTTGTTGTTTTGTGACCCATTTTAAAAACACTTCCGAAAAGTTTCAGTGTAAGTGCAGTCCCAGAGAAGGTGTCTTATTGTT
>OY757545.1:1532966-1627966 GCA_963584105.1 Alviniconcha strummeri | reverse complement strand
GCAAGCAGCAAAAGCAGGAGAGCCATTTTGTGCAACCAGAGAAAATCAGTTCAAAAAAGGAAATCATTTCGCAGCATACACCATACCCCTATATATATATATATATTCACAGAATTACCGTTTGCTCATTAAAAAGAATCAATTTAACTGATCATAACCAAAATGATCTTTCGGAAGGGTAAAAAACACACAGCACCGGGTGAACAATAACGGAAGAAAAGAGAGGGGGGGAAAAGAAAGAGGAAAAAAAATTAATCGTCCCTGGGTGGGCTCGAACCACCAACCTTTCGGTTAACAGCCGAACGCGCTAACCGATTGCGCCACAGAGACAAGCTGGCGGTACAGGAGAAATTTAAATACATATTTATCGTTCTTTGTCCTTCTCGTCCTTCGGTCTTGTTTACTTTCCTCATTGACTAAAAAGCTTACAGCACAACCTATTGACAACTGATGCTACCATATGACCACTGTCGTGGCACCTTTGCTTGGGCTTATCGGAAAAGAATGGAAAGGTCATGTGACCAAACGCCTCTTTTAGTCGGCCCGGACATGTCCCGTGCCTTTTCTTTTTTCTTTTTTGGCCTTCTCTGGTTTTGCTTTGCGTTGTATAAACTAAATCTGCATACAGACGGTTTCAACAGCACGTCTATCGATAGGTAAGTCTATGCTGATTTTGTTAGAGTCCATGATTTTGGATTTTGCTGCCAAGTGACCACCACTGATCACGGGAAGCAACCGCTGAGACCCGAGAGTGACAAATATTCTGTTTGTTACCTCCCCTAGACAAAACAAAAACTTGTTAGTTCTTGTATAAAATTGTACAGTCATGTCAGCCTCAGAACCGGGTCACTCAGAGCGAAGAACTAGTTCTCTTAAAACATGCTTTGTCCAACGGCTGGTGCAAATCGGCATTAAAACTCAAAAATAAAGCCTTCTTCTTTAAAATATTCCACTAATAGTAGGCTAACGAGTTTCTAAAAAGAATTTATAATCACGCTTATTCTTTTCTGCTGGTGCAAATTCAGTCTCCGAATAGAAAAAATCAAAACATAGTGAACACGCACGACTGAGAGCACACACGTTCATGAACTCTCTCTCTCTCTCTCTCTCTCTCTCTCTCTCTCTCTCTCTCTCTCTCTCTCTCTCTCTCTCTCTCTCTCTCACACACACACACACACACACACACACACACACACACTCTCTCTCTCTCTCTCTCTCTCTCTCTCTCTCTCTCTCTCTCTCTCTCTCTCTCTCTCTCTCTCTCTCAGTCTGTCTCTCCACACACACACACACACTGCATACACACACTATAGAACAAGCTCTTGAGCTAAGGGGCTGGGAGGGGGAGGGGGAATCGAAAGACCCGAGTATGAAGCTACACCGCCTATGGAAAAAAAGAAAGAACAAAAGGGTATTGTGGTTGGATTTGCCCTTCACTGAGCTGTGATTGTCCGTGACTGCATGGCCGCGCTGTCAGCAGTGCTACCCCAGCTAGTTACCCTGTCTGAAGGTGTAAGAGACCTTACGGGCTATAAACCTGCTTAACTCTGTACTCAGCCTGGCTTTGCGCCGTCAGCTCCGTGCAACACAGGCTCAGGAAATCTGGCCACTTTTTTCTTTCCTTTTCGAGTCTTTTTTTTTTTTTTTTTTTTACTACCATGGTCGTAGCAATACAAACTTCACTGCTGGGATCTTGCAATATGACAGTTCAGCCTGACACATACACACTACCCGAAGTTCTTCAGTAATGCTTTGCTCAGCGAAGCCGCGTGTGCATGTCAGTAGGCCTATGTCGCGTAGTCAGATTGGGACGGGGCGCGGTGGCGGCCCGGGCAAAGACTGACAGAAAAGGTTTGCGTCAGTGTTTTGGCCGGGTACAGAGAGAGGGGACGGGGGGAGACGGGGGGGGGGGGGGGGAGAGAGTTTTTCGGGCCTTTTGATGTTGCCGTTTTGTGGGCCTGTAGTCGTGATCGGAATACCACCTGCCGCATGTGGGTGAGTCGAGTTGTTGCGTGCCGCCGCCACTTAACATGCAGTCTGCCAAGAGTTGCAGCCAGCAGGCCAACACACCCAGCTCAGTGCCAGGCACACCGGGTGACAGGCACCCAACCCCGCGACATTTTCTGAAGTCAGTACAAGTTAAAAGTTGAGCTCAACACCAGTGGCTTGGGGGCGGGGATAGCTCAGTGGTTAGAGCGCCGGACTCGTGATTGAAAGGTCGCGGGTTCGAATCCCTGCCGTTGCTGGAACGGCGGGAGAATTTTCTTCTCCAGGGTCGACTTTCTGTGCTGACTCTTATTTCGGTATCCGTTCCACCCCCGTGTTACACAGTAGCACGTAAAAAATCCCGGTCATTCTGCCAAAAGTGCAGGTGGCAGGTTACAGCTAAACACGCATACACCTTACATATGTGGCTTTTACTGAACCGTGCTTCGGCATTGGTCACAACTTGTCCCTAATATGTCAAATGACATCTGAGGACATTAAGCATCAACTCATCAACACCAGTGGCCACTGATCGTAACTTCATAGAAAATGGGCGGCAGCGAACTCCAAGCACTGGTTTACGACATCCTCCCTTGGTTGAGTGTCTACTAAAGTTACCTCCACAGAAGCCGTAGCCGGGGAACGGGGAGCCCAGACGGCCGCATAGTTCAGGAGCGGCTGTCCGTCCTAACGAGCCTTCTGGCTTCCGTGGACGTAAAGATTTATTGAACCATGCTTGTCCCTTATATGTCAGCCGACATCCGAGGACATCAAGTTAAGCACCAGTCACCGGATTCATCAGGACGGCCACCTCGACTTTCAGACAGCTCCTGAGCTCTGAACCACTACGAAGTTGCTTCTACAGTCATATTAGTACCCGAACCTTTCGCGAGGGCGCTCACCGCGTCGGTGGACAGCTGCGCGGAGATAAAGGGGTGCATCGGACATAAGGGCGAATGTTCCCAGAACATGTTGAGCGAAGGTTTTTGGACCCCGAATATAGCTTCGACGAATACTTCCAACTAGGTTCGCGAAGAAAAGCTGGCCCAATTAAGAACCAACTAGCTTCGCCGAATACTTCCAACTAGGTTCGCGAAGAAACATTCGCCCAATTAAGAACGGGCTTTAGAGTCAAAGTCATCTATCTCCAGATAATCGATTGACTTATTATTGACCTTATTGCAAAGACCAAGAAACCAAGAACCAAGTGGTATTGTGGTGAATGATAGAGTGTCATCAGCACCAGCCATATCGTATGCTTCTTTATTCAAAACAACAACAAGACTGAATGTAAACAAACAGATGGGTGTTTGAAACTCAGATGAATATCTGGTAAATTTCTGGTGACAACGATCTCATATATACAAACAAACGAGTCTTTAAAAACATGAACTCATGTCGATGACAATGATCTCACCAATGCGCTCTTATTAGCACACACACACACAAAAACTCACGTGCGCTCTTTTTGGCATGAACACGCGCTCTTATTAGCATGCGAAATGCGCTGTTATAGACGCGCGCTTATTAGCGATGCGCTCTTTTCGATGTCTCCGAGACTGATAAAGAGTGCCCCCTCACTGAGTGGCGTAACCACGAAATCTGGCAGAGCCTGGTTTTGAGGATGAGGTGCCGGAAATCGATGCTCGGAGTCACACTCCGAACACCGCTTTCCGGCACCTGCCTCCTGAAGGAAGTATGTCGTAAACCACTGTTTGGAGTTTGGCTCGGAGTGTGTGGGCGGCCGGTTCCAAATGTAGCCCTTACTGAAAAAATCGACGCGTGCTCTGATGAACTAACGTCATGCAGCTGTGGTCGGCTGGGGCCCGTGGACCCTACCCTGTTCATAGGCAAAGCCTGTTACAATCAGCCACGACCGACCCAAAATCACACGATTAGCCTACTAGGCTGTTGATTAGAGCTGCTGACTGAGCAGTCTGTGTCATGATTATTCGACGAGTCTGGCCGATTAATTTTATTGTTATGAACGGCCGAAGGTGAACTCAAGCTGAGCAAACGAAATATGCGTATAAACTATGAGCCGGTTTACCAGTAGACCCGAACATAATAAGAGATATTAACAGTCGATCGCGCTGTCAGGGATGATATTGCAGTTCTGGCAAACGCAGTTTTTAGTATACTGAATTTGTAACCCTTCAGTAACGGCTTGTAATAATAATAATAATAATAAAAGTATTGATTTTGCACACACTACACTACACACACACACACACACACACACACACACACACACACACACACACACACACACACACACACACACACACAGCACACAATGACACACAGAGCTCGGAGACACGTTGAGCCAGCCGGTTTTGTGGAACCTAGTGGTGATGATGATGAGTTGATGCTTAATGTCCTCAGATGTCAGTTGACATATTAGGGACAAGTTGTGACTAATGCCGAAGCACGGTTCAATAATTCTTCACGTCCACGGAAACCAGAAGGCTCCGGTTAGGACGGACAGCCCAGGACGGCTACCTCGACTCTCACACAGCTCCTGAACTATGGACCCAGTGGTGAAACTTTGTCCTCATTTTTAACGCTGTTCGAAGCCCGTGGGGCCGGCTTTTGATTGGCAGAGTACGCACTGAAACCCAGACTCTCGGGAGCCAGCAGGCTTGTCATGTCACCTAGTGTTGCGCCGGTGATGTTCAGTGGCGGATATGGGAGCGGGGGAGGAGGAGGGCCGATGGTGACTGAGTCGGGAGGAGTCATGAACTGCCCACGAAATAAAGTCTGAAGTGCGAAAATTATTAGGGACATGCAAACAGTAGATGATGATGACTGAAGAAGAAGAAGAAGAAAATAGTTTGTGGAATACCAAAAGGCATACGGTCATTGTTAAAAGTGCTGCACAATATTAAATAAAAAAAATGTTTTGCCGCAGAACTGCCCAGGAGAGCCCGGGTTACTTTTAAAACTAAGCATAGTGTTGATGCAGTTAAGACTAAAGTTATCAGTTTTTACTGTGTTCGGCTCCACGTAAGAATGCAGTGAATCTGCATGGACTGGCCAAGCCAGAGCCAGAGAGAGATTGAGAGAGAGAGAGAGAGCATCGTCTGTATTACCGATTAGCTGACGCCGGCGATGATCGAATCATGATTCAGTCATGCGTGCCCGCACGCTCTCTCTCTCTCTCTCTCTCTCTCTCTCTCTCTCTCTCTCTCTCTCTCTCTCTCTCTCTCTCTCTCTCTCACACACACACACACACACACACACACACACACACACACACACACACACACACACACACACACACTACAAAAAACAAAGATACCGCAACATCACACACTGACAAACCCACACTACAAAGAACCGGCTTTTGCCCGTACCACCACTTCGACATGACAGCACCGGCTCCCTTCTCACCTTCCAGCTTAGCTCTGCACATCACCAAGACATTATGTAAGACGTCATTGTTTTATTCGTCTCTACAACAGATAAAAGAAACTGTGTTTTTCGACTACATGACTTACAACAATTTAAACTAATAGTAATACATCATCACACATCAGTCCTCGATCCTCAAGCGAGAAAGTCCTAAACTGACGTAGCATGACTAATTTTGTAATCTCAGTTTGGTGGCCGCTCTGAGTGATTGCGCCGCTTCATCTCTCTGGGGCTGCCTGCTTCACGTGCTGTCCAGCTCAGGACTGGTGCTGTTTACCGTGACAGGCAACTCAGCCAGTGCTGGATCATGGAGCATGGCATTAGCCGGATCTATGTATCCTACGTCTACGTGTTATCAGGATACAGATATAAAAGAATTAACCTGAGTGAGTGAAAGGTGTAGCTGCTCTATGTTTGTGGTCACACACACGAAGTCGCTGGGCCAGTTTTGTTCTGCAGATGAGTAAAATAAAAAGATTTGTGATACGTTATGACTTATCGGGGGGAGCGGGGAGGGGGGAGCTGAAACTGACTGAGTAAAGATGACCTGTTACAAGTGTTAGCGTTCTAAAATAAACTAAGATCGAAGCACATATTAAGGTTAACAGGAATGCTTATTCTAATTAAAATTAACATTCTTTTTAACAATTATGTATCTATTATTTATTATAATAAATAATAATAATTACGTATGTTTATTCTAATTAAAATTAACATTCTTTTTAACAATTATGTATCTATTATTTATTATAATAAATAATAATAATTACGTATGTCGGAACTGAGCGAGGCGGCGGAGATACATACTTCACTACTCAGTGATACTCTATGTATGTTTGGGCGGTGACTCGCCAGTGATGACGTTTATTAATTCTCTCTACATCACCTACTTACATTACGTCATCAGTGCATTCTCGTAGTTTTCCAGTAACTTAAAAAGCGGAACACTCCTCAACTGACTGCACTAAGCTGTTTTTTCCAAGTCTCTGCATCGCCGAATCGGCACGGTTTCTACATGATTCTTTGACGGCGACACGGGTTTCAGTGTCAAACTTCCCTGTCGGTGCGCCGAAGCCGGCCGGCCTACATGCCAGTTCAAAGTGACTTGCACGTTCCGTGTTTCTCACATGCGAGAAAAAGACGTTTGTCTGCAGTTGGTAAGCTGACGTTGCCGCCGCGGCCGACGTAAGAACTTTGGACCCATTCCGGCGACGCGGCCGCCGAGAGAACTGACATTGCCATCAGTAGGTTGTCACGTCAATGCCGCCGAAGACACGCAAAAACCGGGATGCACACGTCGCGTGAAAACTAGTGCAGTGTTCATCAGCCCTTTTCTTGCCTCAGTGCAGGTCGTCGTTTGTTTGTCGGGACCTTCATGTAAACGCCAAGGTAACTTTTTTCTTGCTCTCACAGTGACTACTGACTGAGACCCCCTCCACCTTGCCCTCCCAACAGTGACAAAGTACTAACCTCAGTCAGTGGTGATTATGGTCACTTCCCACAGAGATACCTCACTGTTCTTCCTGAATTCTTATCATGGCATTTGTGCGCTGCACTGGCCCCCCAAAAGTCGTCACTGAAAAGCTGACAGTAATTCAAATCGCCGGTGTTGACTGAATTGACTGATCAGGCTAGGACTATATGGAAAGGGGAAAAAAGACTAAGGCTGAAAAAACTGAGCAGAAGAACGTTGCAGTAGTTTCTGCTGAAAAAAATATTTTGTATAGTTTTTATTGTGCTTGTAGGCCTTCTCAGTTTCCGTTGCGGCGGCGTGACTTGATTTGGCCGCACTGAAGTGGCCGGCCAGTCAGTCACTGAGTCAGTTTTCACTGACTAGTCGTGACAGAGACGGCCTATCTACTCCGTCGTCAACCGGCTTGGCCGCGGGCACCTTTGTTCCACTCAGTAAAAAATATGTAAAAATAATAAAATAATAAAATAAATAATAATAATGATGATGAGGTGATGCTTAATGTCCCCAGATGTCATTTCAGTGACATACTGTTAGGGACAAGTCAGTTGTGACCAATGCCGAAGCACGGTTCAATAAATCTTTACGTCCACGAAACCAGAAGGCTCGTTAGGACGGACAGCCCAGGACGTCGACCTCGACTCTCACACAGCTCCTGAACTATGAAATAATAATAAAGGGTAGCCGCGGTATATAGTAGTGCCCAGCGGCGGCGCCGACTCACTGAAGTTCAGTACACTGAGTAGCCTCCGCCGCTTGGGTTGCGTCAAGTCGTTGCCACTGATTGTGAAGCGCTTTGGGTTCATCTGGAGATAAGGCGCTCGACAATTGTTCATTATTATTATTATAATTCGTTCATTCACTTTCATATATTCATTCATTCCGGCTTCAGCGCCGCGAGGCCACGGCGCTAACCAAACGGCCGCCCCGCCGAATTACCTGAGCCGGTAACTCAGTGACTGGGGTCGTTTAATGCAGGCAGCCCAGCATCAGAGCTACGCCGATCTGCCCTTTGGAAAAGTGGATATAATATACGCCTTTGCCGAATGAAACGGGTTTTGTCAAGTTCTGGCTCAATGTTACTGTTAGTGGCAGCCGTCGGCGTTTTGGTTGAGGGATTATGCCTGTCCCCTTTGACCTTCGTCTGTAACCAATGGCTGTTGACTACATGACGTCACAGATCACATGGGTTTCATAGCCAATCCTTCCGTACAATCTACCTCTTTTCGCCGTCCACAGCGCAACGTGGGTCGGAGTCTTGCGAGTCGGTCGCATTTTTCCTCTTTTCCAGCAAGTTTCACCGATTACAATACAAGGTAATTCTTTATACTGATGTCTGCTGCACCAGGATTTAGGTTTTTGTTGCTGATATGGATCATAACTCGCTATTTTCCTCAGATTTGTGTGTGCTGCCTGTGTGTGTTCCACACCCCGGCTTCTCGAAGTGGTTCAAAGGCATTCCGGTCATGAATGTAGCTTGTGTCCTTCTAGTCTTGGACTAGCTGTTTTATTATGTGTGCTTTCCAGCTTATACACTGTATAATTAAACGATTACCATCGCGATTTCAGTGCATCCGTGCAGATATGAGCCGCTCATTGTATGAACAAAACTGTCACACAAATATGGTGTATAAACTGTAATGGTGTCACACTGAACGTTTGTGCGAACCTTGCCCATCGCAAGTCGCTGTCTTCCGCCGGTAACTCGTGGCTATCACAATCGATTCACGAAGGTAAAACAAAAGTACAAACTGCATTTTTTATGCAGTTTGTGTATCTCTATTCTCTTTTGAGCAGTCTTACTGAAACCTGTGACTGCTTGCCTTTATTTTCGGCTTGAACCGGCTTTAAAGGGGCACTGACCACTAAGTGACCTTGGGTAGCTTCGTGAGCTTGTTGCTGCATGTCATTTTATATATAGATATATATATGGTTACTTTTTACAGGTGTACACTAGTAGATCTTTTCTTCGCCTGTGGCGTTCTCAAAGGAAAAACAGTTTCAGCAAACCTGTCAGTTTGTACGGAGGAGACTGCTCTTTGCTGCCTACCCAGAATTGTCACTGTCGGTGTCACCGGGGATTTTGTGTTTTTTTGCAAATCACTAAGAGTAAGACTAGAAAGATAGATACACAGGTTTTCAGTGCCCAGTCAACTGTGACACTGACAGTTAATCAGGGTGCTGTAAATGACAGAGGTGGATTGAACAGTAACAAAGATTTACTAAACCTTTAGATTAGGCTCTTTGGATTAGGCAGCCACCTTCCAGTGAGCAAAAGAAAAAGTGGTTTGAGAAGATGAATTGTTTTTTCCTTGGTTGGTCTCAAGAAAATCTTGTAGGATGTCTTGGGGGAACTTTGTCCAAACAGGTATGTTTGATTCACATGCACGGTTCTGTTACACTGGCTCAACCAACACAAGCTTGTGGTTTGTAGACACCTTCAACCAGTCACAGACTAGTATACAACACAACTAGTGAACTACCCATGTTAGCCTCATGAATATGAAGAAAAAAAACATTCTTTTTTCTAATGTGATTCGGGGGAATTTCATCCACATTGGGGAGCTTCATCCAGCATATTGGGGGAACTTCATCCAAACATAAAGAGAACAAAAGAAAAAGGCTAAGAAAGACATCCAGACTAGTAGTAAATTCAGTGTTTTTAGAAAGTCAGAATGTGAACTTTTTCAGCACAAATGTGGAACACCTGGAATAAACTCAGTAGCATTAACCCAACCAACACATGCTTTATTTGTGAAAGCCTAACTGAGTACTCTGGTCCCTCAACTAAGTTGACAAAGTTTTTTCATTTCATAGTTTACTGGTAATATCCAAGGAGATCACTGGGACATTTTATATGCCATTTTGGGCCACATATATCATCAGAATCACTTAAACAGGGTCATATAAGATCTAGTGATTGAAGCCAACATTTGCAACAAAAGTGACTGATTCATCTGTAAAGGGGTGAGTCCTCAGTACAGGATGGTTTTGCCAACATCAGCACTCAGAGAAAGTGTGCACAGTTACTCAGAAATTAGATCTAGATCAAATGTCTCAAAGGAGCATACCATACTGAAGGGTACAAATATGATTAAACTCACTTTCTGTTGCAAATTTTGGGTTTATTCACTTTGTATGACCCTCTTTTGACAATTCTGACAATATCTGTGATCTTTCACAAGTTATGGCTTATAAAATGCCCCAGGAATTTCTGACCACCTCTTTGGATGCTACTGTTTATCAGTTTGTTTCTTCTTCTTGTTAGTGTTAGGCCTAGTGATGCATTAGGCCTAAAAGCAGGGGTAAACAAAGAGGGTGAATTTTCCCCATGTGGTGTGGGCAAAGTGCCCCCAAGCATAATTTATGTTGTGGGGAAATTTGTCCACCTTGAAAAGTTACTTTTCACTCTATGTGAATGTTTTTTGCTGAAAATAAGTGATGCATATTGATTCATCAGTTTTCGATTGATGTGTAAAACTAAAATGGATAAACTTTTCAAACGCTGAACTTCAAAACAACTAACAAGATCAGCCAACAGTATGACGGTCCTTACTTCCTGTACAACCCACACTATGGTTTTGTTGCCAAGCGAATAGCAAGGCTCCCAGAGTAGGCCAGGTTTTCCCATACCCTACTTGTAACAGTCACTCTCAGTTGTGGTTTTCTTTGTGGACTGATCCATTATGAAGCTGATGTTACAGTTTGGAAAAGTTCAATTAAAGGGGTTGATGCATAGTACTGAGTGCAATTTACAAGGTATTTGGGTGGCCGATGTTCCCCTAACCCAGCGAGTGGATGAATTTCCCCCAAGCCACCTTATATAATTTTTGTTTATGTGAGCACTTGTCAAGCACCTCTTTGCATCTAATCACAGTGCCAGTGGCAAATACAATGTTCTCTGCTTCTGAGCAGACCCACTGTGCTTATCATGCGCAACTGAAATAATGACTACAGGCAGCTTTACAGTTACACAGCATGAAGTGGGTACAGTGGTGCGCTCTTTGGTTGTTGCATAGCTGGTGCCATCTAAAACAGCTGCCGTCGGTGCATGTTCAGTGTACACCATTCAACCAGTTTACAGTGTCACTTTATTCAAAGCCACAGTATGGTGGGTGCATGTGTGTTCAGCTGTAACCTGCACTTTTGGCAGTAATTATGACTTGGATCTTTTACATGCTACTGTGGTAACATGGGGGTGGAATGGATACTGAAATGAGAGTTAGCACAGAAAGTTGACCCTGGAGATGAAAATTCTCCTGCCTTTCCTGTCGGGACTCGAACCCAAGACCTCACAGTCACAAGTCTGTCACTCTGCCACTGAGCTCTCCCCAGTAATAAAACATGAACTATACACCAAGTCGTACTCAATTCCAGTTTATGGGTAAAGGTAAACTACAGGCACAGAAACTTGTAGTATGCCAATATTTAAGAGTCGCTACTCCTGTAATGTTCAAACTGTGATTAGCAGACATCAAATTCATTTCAGTTGCTGCATTTGCATTCAAAAAGATATCAGCTGCACAAAAAATGCAGTTATGGCTGAATAAGGCAGTGACTTGCCACTTGGCTATCACTACAAGTACAACTGAAAACTGATTGAGGTTTCTTTCGATATCTCTAGGGTAAATATCCAGACCTGTTTACTCGTATGCTTTGGATGTATTCTCTACACCTAAATTTTCAGCATACAAACCAAAAAAAAGTTGTAAATATTTCTAGACATGTTCTGTGGTTTGTTTTCTAGTCCAGAATATGCCCCGTTATGGGTTTTCGGTTGCATATTGTGTAAATCCCACAACCGCTTGCTGCTGTAGTGTCGGTTTCTGTATTGCGCTTTGTGTTGTCTCAGCATTGAATTCTTGGACAGTTCAAACTTTGCGTGACACTTGTATTTCCACTGCAAAGTATGAGTGTTCACTGTTTTTTCTAGAAGCCGTGTTGAAATTATTTTCACTGAGAACAAAAATGAAATGGGAAAAGAACTGATGCAGAAAGTGCCAAAGCAGTCAGGGAACAAATGTTCCTGTCGAGATACAAATCTGAACCCAGCATAGTGGAGTCTTGTTTCCAAATCTTCTTCATGGAGTAACCAATGGCAACAGAAATATTGATAAAAAGCACTGCCCCTGGTCTGCAAATATTCTAACTTTTTTGAAAAATATATTAAATAATAAAGTGTATTTTTATCTGTATTTGAGTGTAGATGGGTCTGAAAATACTTTTGTGTCACTTTTTCAGTTGCACATGTTCAGCAGTGCGTGGCCAGGACATATAGTTTGAATGTGCCAGAAAAAAATATACAAAAATAAAACATTGTACCCAGTTCATCTACTGGACTTCCTCTATTTACAAATTAAATAGGAACATAATGTCTGTTATTCTTGAAAGAGTTGCTGGGTAGGTATGGGAATTGTCAGTGAAAACGCAAATTTCACTGCCCTGCAGTGAAACTGACTGGGGGGGGGGGGGAAGCACCTGTTTAAGTTCAGCGCCGCATACCCATGAAACATACTGAGGGCTTTCACACATGGCTATCCTCCATCTTAGTCGCTTAATTGTGGACACTGGCTGTCACTCCACGGGCAGGCATTAGGTTTGAATGCAGTCATTCCAGCCTGCTTTTAAAAAAAGTGAATGTTCCAAAAGTTTTGAAAGTGAAGGATTCACCATGATGGTCGCTTGAGTTGTAAACCTTGGCGAAATGTTCAGTGACTGCGGCTGTGCCAATAAATAGGAGTGCATGGTATCAGTAAATGGTAGCTGGACTGGTCTAATTGGTTGGAGACATAAAAAGGTGGTGGGACACTCAAAATCAAAACTTTGTTTGTACATGTGGTTTATTTTTATTTTTTTATAAACTGCTGCACAACCCCAAACAGTGACATGCTCTTCAGTATGATGGAGGAAGAATGCCAGTTGAGCTGGAAGTAAAAGTTTGTGAGGAAATGAAGACTGGAACTCACCAGTGTGCATTTCTGCCGTGATTTTTCAGCTCTTGATCTTGATTTCATACATCACAGGCCCTAATTTTGGGTTTAGATATAAGAGGGGAGTTGCGCACAGGTGTCAGATGGGGTGGTAATCAGTCGTTTGAAGTCTTGAAATGTGGGGGCTTTCACCTGGTCACCAGTCAGTGGCAGTGTGGATATAAAAAAGTTCATATATTTTCATAAAAATGACGTCAGGGTAGCCACATATTGCATAGATTTTGAGGGGGAAAATTTTCCTGGGGGGAGGGGGGGCATGCCCAGGACCCCCTAGATTTCAGTTTTTCTTTCAAATTAGTTCCCATGCCTGCCTGAAAGGTATGCCTCTAGCATGTTTATTGTTACTTGCCCATAGGCAACTTAGCAAATATTTTATGCTGGACATAGGCATCAGGTAATGGTATTGTCCCCTCATTTTCTCACAATTCCACAATGGTCTACACTTTGATCAGGCAGCCAAATAATCAGTCATTTTTACAGTAATTACTTTAACTAATAGTAATTAATACAAATGCTTCAACTATTTACTTCCTTCACTGATGTGTGTTTAACTGATGTCAACAGCCTCAAACAAAACTGAAACTGTTCTGATGGAAAACAACACACATTGAAGTAAGCAAATGAAGAAGTAACTGTTGCAGAAATGGCTCCACTTTCCTGTATTATGGCACTTGTGTTTCACACATGTCCATCAGGTTTTGCTTGTCGACTGTGACCATAGACTTTGGTTTGGATTTTTTCCCCTAGCTTTTGAGTGAAAGTTCATAGGGTGCTCGTTATTTTATGTCCAGAAGCATGCACTGTATTCTTGTGCAGGGTTTGATTTTCTTTTTAATATTTTTTGTCTGCTCACTTTTAGATCAGGAGTACAAACTACAATCAGGCCAAGTTGCTGCATCATTTTGGCTTTGTGTTCTAATTCTGGAGTTGTACTAATTTTCTCACCGCTGACGCAAAATATGCAGTGCTGTGTCATCAGATGCAAATTGTCAAAGTCAGTGCAACCCCTGCATGAATAAAATTAAGTGTATATTATCCGTTGTCAGTCAAAGAAATGCAATGTCAGTTTAATGGCGTAAAGTTAAACAAAGTTGGTTCAGCAGTTGAATGCTGCTGCACCACTTGCATGTAGTCATATTTTAATCAGAACCAAAGAAAGCAATCTACTAGCAGGCCCAATTGTGTGAATCTTTGGCCACTCTTTGCATTGACCATGTACATGTCGGCTGTGAGAACAGTATTGGGAAATGTTTCAGACTTTCTTTGAGCATGCAGTTTTTAACTGAGTAATTTATTGGGATTTGTGTTTGTGTGTTTCAGATGTCAAAAAAGCTTGGGTTTGCCGAAAATTTTGCGCTCTCTGGAGCTGCTGCTGTCATCTCCAAAACGGCTGCCGCTCCCATTGAGCGTGTCAAGTTGCTAGTTCAGAACCAAGATGAAATGATCAAAGCCGGCCGTCTGTCTGAACCGTACAAAGGTGTGATTGACTGCACAGTGCGCACCTTCCGCACAGAGGGTATTTTGCCCTTCTGGCGTGGTAACCTGGCCAACTGTTTGCGGTACTTCCCCACCCAAGCCCTCAACTTTGCCTTCAAGGACACCATCAAGGCACTGTTCAAGACCAACCCTGGCGAGTCCTATGTCGTGAAGTTCTCCAAGAACATCTTCTCTGGTGGTGTGGCTGGTGCCATGTCCCTTTGCTTTGTCTACTCTCTGGACTATGCCCGTACTCGCCTCGCCAACGATGCCAAGACTGCTGGCAAGGGCGGCGGTGAGCGCCAGTTCAATGGCTTGATTGATGTCTACACCAAGACCCTCAAGTCCGATGGCATTGTCGGTCTGTACAGAGGTTTTGTCATCTCCTGCGTTGGCATTGTCGTGTACCGTGGCTTCTACTTCGGCCTCTACGACTCCCTGAAGCCCATCCTGTTGGGAAGTGATGCCAACGTTTTCGTGTCCTTCTGCTTGGGCTATGCGGTGACGGTGAGCTCCGGCCTGCTGTCTTACCCCATTGACACCATCCGACGACGCATGATGATGACCTCGGGTCAGGCTGTCAAGTACAAGGGCTCCTTAGACTGTGCCATGCAGATCATCAAGAATGAGGGCTTCATGTCCATGATGAAGGGGGCTGGTGCCAACATCCTCAGGGGTGTCGCTGGTGCTGGTGTGCTGGCTGGATTCGACAGCTTCAAGGCCTTCTACATGCAGTGGCGCCTGAAACAATGAGAATGGCAGCACTAGGTCTTGGGCCCCTCCCCACTTTCCTGAAAGTTCCAAGACTTTGGTCTGATGGTGAACTGCTCTATGCCAGTCCTAGCTACTTGTGTGGACTCTTTCTACATAGATTTATATTTTTCTTTGTTGAAAATTTGTTTATTAGGTACATAATTTTAGACGATGTAAAATTTTTGAGAACTGTGTGAAGTATTGTAATATTCATCTGCTGTAAACAGCTCATCTTTTTGGGAATGTATTTACTCAGTGAAACATGTTCATCATGAGCACTACTTCTCACTGGTGTTTTCATTTGTGAGTGAGAGAGGCACAGGCCTAATTTTGTTAGCTTGACCAAGACTGCTAATTGTGGAGATGTGACCGATTTTCGCAAGTCTTGTTGTTTGCTGTCACTTTGTGGCAAGGTGAGTGATAACATTTGAGGAAAAAAAGAAGAAAAAAGTAATGGGTATCAAAAATGTATAATGAAAGCTAGAAATAAAATTATTAAAAAAAATGGGTGTTGAATATTGGCCAATTTATGTGCGTGCGCACGCGTGTACATGTGTGTTGTGTGTGTGCACTTGCAATGTCGCTTCCACAAACTGCTCTGCAGAATTTGTTCTGCTGCCTTTTTGACTAAATGCATAATGTAATTTTACATAATTGAAGACCGTCTAAGGTCTTTCTTTCAGTCTGAACAAGTCCAGATAGTTGTACATTTTTATCAGCTCAGATTTTCATTCCCATCATACTGCGGCCAGTGACATGGCAGAAGAGCGAGTGGACTCGTCACACATCAACTGTCAACTTTCCTCCACAGAATGAACCGTGACATACAGTGAAAAACCAAAAATCTGCGGCCCAGCAAGGGATCATAGCACTATAGCAGTGGGTACTAGAATTCCACACAACACAGTAACTGGCCTGCAACAGGGTATGCCCACAGCCCAGTCACTGAAGTTACCTCCCTGTGGCCATTCAGTTAGTTGCCTAGCAGTAGTAGTTGACAGCTTACTGTGGAAGAATGTTCCTGTAATGCTGCAGACCATGGCAGTCAGCAACTGCCTTGGGGAAAGAAAGCAAACACCATTCTTTCATTATCAATAAAGTTTTATTTTGCTCATTATCATTCTGATCACCAATATGCCAAATTCTGAACAATTCAGCATATCATTCTGACATTCAACTCCATGCTTACATCCACAAACATCCAAGTACATATTTATCAAAGATTCAAACAGATCAGAGCCTAAAAAGGCATGCTCAAACTGTGAAATGTTACCCTCATCTGACAAAAACACCAGACGGTGCGAAAGTAAGCCAGCTGACATGGCTGATTACACTTTTAGACTAATCACAGCTTCACGTGACAAGGAGCAAGTAGACATGCATACATATATATCTCGGTTACAAAATTATGCCCAGGACAGATTTGTATTAGAGGTAGTACAGCCATCAAATTTAATTAGCAGTTGATGAAACTGCTTACAAAATCCCAAATGAACCAGTACTGACCAATCCTGGTCAACTCATCAATATCCTCTCTTGAAGCTACAGGGATATCAATGCAACTTTTATGCCAATGAAATCTCCCCAAAATATTGAATGTGACCTTCACAGTATTACTTGTAAGATTCTGTTTACAGCCAGAATGCTAGTGCCCCCTGCTGGCTGCAAACACAACAGATACTCTCCAACCACACTGGTCTTCTTCTACACGAGTAACAACTCCGGGCATCATCAGGACCGGGCCTTGTTGGTCCTGATGTCGTGAAATTGTATCATTTGGCTTCACACCCCCATCCTGCAGGCATTTCCCTGTGAAAGCCACAGACTTTTTTTTCATTTTTGCCAGTGAGGTAAGTATTGATCTGCTGACCCAATGAACTGTAGGTCATGTCAGAGTGACTTGCAATGGAAGTTACAGTACACAAAAGCAAGCACAAAACACAATGCCTTAGTTTTCTGCAATGGAAGTTACAGTACATAAAAGCAAGCACAAAACACAATGCCTTAGTTTTCTGCAATGGAAGTTACAGTACATAAAAGCAAGCACAAAACAATGCCTTAGTTTTCTGCAGTGTCTGAGGTGTTTGTGTCGCTGTCACTGTAGGACGCCATCAGAGCAGCCAGGCCAGTCTTCTCATTCTCGTCACAAAGTTCATCATTTGAGACCTTGTAAGCAGCACTTGAACTGAAGTTGGATGATGGGTTTAAACTAAGCAAATCCACATCTGCAGGTATTGAACTTTCCAACTTGGATGAGGTGTCCTTGCCAGGATGGTCCACTCTGTCCACAGAAACCAAGAGGTCAGTTGCACCCCCACCTCCTCCCAACCTGTTGTGTCTGTCATCTGATGTGGCATCAAGTGCAAGCAAGGATTTTCCATCTATGCAGACTTCATCTCCGTCTCTAACTTTTACATCTTGTTCCTGGACATCATTTTCACCTTGCCCCTTTACAGCTATGGGCTGACTCTGTTTTAGTGTCCCACTTTTAGGCACAGTGGAAGCCAGACTGTCTGGACTGGTGGAGGATCTGACAGGCCTATGAACACTCTTCACCAGTCCCTTGATGGCTGAGCTGGTCAGCGTGAATTCCAGCTTGGGTGAGGTCAAGTGCAGCCCCAGCTTTCGCTTGATCTCAGCTCGCCGGCTCAAGGAGCCGTCTGGCATGGGGTTAAGCGTAGAGCTGGCTGTGGGTGTGGAGAAGAGTGGGCGCCTCTCTATCGCCTTCCTCTTCTCCTGTTGCTTCTCGTCAAAGGCTGAGGAGGGAGAAACAACAGACATCAGTTACTGTATTTCTTTTCCAAACAATTTAATAAAAGAGCATAATTCAGTCAACTTGCATTCAAAGCAGCAACATAACATTTATGTTTTTGCCAGTGGAAATGTTTCAAATAATTGTGTCCCTTAAGCATGTTTGTCACAAAAGTATTGTGTCCACGAATGTGTTGAATAGTCAACAAAAGTATTAGGTTATCTCCCTTGAACCCTTGTTGACGATTTAACACAACAGGCTCATGACATTTCAAGACCACAGTATAGGATTTTACTGAGGCACACAAACTCCTGTTTCACTTTTCCTTTTCCTCACACATTAACTACAGCATTGTCTCCCTTGGACAGTTTCGCCACAACCTGCCAGAACCAGCTGGTAAAATATCCTCTTATAATGACCTCCTTTGTGAAATTGTAAAGACCAGGTTGTGGACATTTTTGAACAATGAGGTTTACATTGTTTTTTTTTTAAAGGAGCTAGCCAGTGTAAAAACTACTTTCTAATTATTATTTGTTATTTTAGCCATCACTTTTGTGAGGCATTATTTTTTCCATCTGCCTGCTAGTTTTGCCAAAAAATAGCTAGTACAGAGAGCTAAAAATAGCTTGGGGTTAGGGTTTTAGAATGCTGCACCTTTCTAGAATGCTGCAATATGTCATCAAAAGTTCATCCCAGAGAGACAAACACTACAGAATAAAACAAATCAGTGACAAAACTGAAAACCATGTGTCTCTTGTGTATGTGTGTGACTTGTATGCAAAAATGAGAGCTTCTGGTTGTTCGATCCATGATAAAGAAACTTTGTTAAGCAAAAAAAATGTGTCAAGAGACGTTGACAACTTATGAAATCAATCATTTAATGCCATAAAAAAAATTAAAAAATTGTCAGTTTTTTACTGCAGATCTTACTCTTTTCCTAGCACTGAGTCATTTTTGAGAGCAGGATACTTTCTTTAATTTAATAACAAAGTTCAAAATAATGATATGGAGATTATGGTGAATCGATGATATGAGTCACATGTGAGCACAGTGAGTCTGCTCGAGAGCAGAGAATAGCGCTATATAAAAGCGATCAATAATAATAATAATAATTATCAGGAATACATGCCATGAAAGACACTCTTTCTGTTTCATGCAATATATCTGAACAATTTGACACAAGCAGTAAAAGCAATGAATAATATTTTGATTCTTTCTGGCCATCTAAACATCTTAACATGTCAAACTCTATAATGTTTGGATTTTCTCAGACACTATGTGACAGAAACAAATGTTTTGTGTTTCCCCTGCCTCTGATGTTTATACTGTATATTTCCCCCCTGCCTCTAATGTTTATACTGTATATTTTCCCCCTAGCCCTGTCTCTAATGTTTATACTGTATACCAGAGGGAACATGGCCATGCACTGAATGGGTAGTAGCCAGGAACATACTGACAATTTTTGCTACAAATAATTATTTGGAATTTCACTTCGATTCACCAGAAATGTTTCGCTGACCCAAGACAGATTTTTTTAATGTCTGGAACCAGAACAGAGAACATTTTTTTGTGTTTTTTTTTTTTGGTCACTGTTCAGCTTTGATTCGACACAGGGCATCCATGTCTGAAGTGAACTAATGCACTGTTCAAGCCATACAGGACCCAAACTAACATTGCAGTGAGAAGCATCGTGTTCAGCTTCAAGCTGTATGTTGTCAGTGAACATGTGGTAATCAGTCATGCTGCTTTATAACCCCCAAAAGAGGTGGGGGTGTAATAATGGGGTGTAAAGTGTAAAGACCCAAGACTGAAACCTGGGGAACACTGTGCTTGAGGGGTAATGATTATGAAACAATGCAGATCTTATGCACACCACACAGATAAGAGGAAAGCCATATCAGGGCTGAACTAGACATACTGTGTGTAGGGGTCATATCAATCTTACACTTAGTGACAGAATATTTGATGAGCCCAGCCAGCCTCTGGTCTTCCTCTTCCTCTGGAACCAGTTCTATGTCTAGAGAACACTTGTCCAGCAATGCTCTGTCGGCTGCCTTCACGGCTGCGATCTCTTTCTTCTCCTCCTGCACACACACACAATATTTATACCAGTGAACACTTGTCCAGCAGGAGTGATCTCCTTCTCCACACACACACACACACAATCATTACAATCATCCGTGAACACCTGTCCAGTAATGATCTGTCAGCTGCATTCACTACTGCACTCCTCCCCATGCAAACACATATGTGATCCTCTCTCACAAAACCCAAGATAAGTTGATTTTTACCATCCTGAAGATATATATATATTCAGATAGAACAGAGAATGCACTTTAATACAAAAATTATACTTGTAACTTAATAATTGACCACATTATTGGCATTTGAAGTCAATAAGTACTGCGGCAGCCATTTTGAGAAAAATGGTGTCAAAGTTGTGGAACATGTAGCCCTAGTTTTTGCATAGCAGCAAGACTTCAAACTTTCAGCACAGTTATATCCCACTGTACCTTCGATGTGAACCCCAGCTTCTTCGACAACATCATCTTCTTTCTCAGTTTTGATGTCACACATGTCTTGCGCATTCTCCATCTCATCTTCAGAATGCATCCAAAATATTTCCAGCGTTGCACGAATTTAGTAATGTAGTGAGTCGCTTTTCTGCTCTCCCAGCCATGCTTGCAGAGCTCTACAGAAAGTGTTCAAAATATGAGCCAAACGCCAGGCAGCAAGACAGAGTTGTTGCCCGTAAATCGCATCTTTAGCCAATCAAAGATGATGTTCTGGACCGAACATGGAAAGGTAACTACGAAAAATTGAAACTACGCCTCTGATTGGTTCAAATTTGTAATAATGTTTATGCAGTACGTATGCCGAAATTTCTGTTAGGTTTCTTGTGGTTGGCTGTTTAGGTACAAAGGGTCTCGCTCATTTGAAAGTAGACTCCTTAACCTTTCCAATAGTGTATTGCATGATAGCGTTCTCTGCGGGTTACAGGAAGTGCTTTAGTCTCAAAAATAGCTTTCTTGTGTTGAGTAAAGATGATTAAATTGATGGGTAGGTCACAATAATAATGTTTTTAATGCATTTAAATGTCGATTTAAGACAAAAGAAGCAAGCATATAACAGATGAAAGCCCCATCTGTCCAAAAATGCAAAAAAGACATTTTCACCCAGATTGACCCCCAACGCTATGTTTGGCTTGTAGCTTGGAATGGCCAGTCTGACTTAACTTGGGTTTCATGAGTGCTGGTCACATATGGAGACATATGTGCAAACACACATCTGTCAGTACATGAGTGAAGACTTAATATCGCTTGGTCTGGTGTTTTCAGTTGCTATTTCTCTTATCTCCCCCTATCATGCCAATGTATATTGCAATAATAATGACTCGGTAAAGCCCATTCTTAACTGGGCGAATGTTTGTTCGCCAAACATACTTCGGACAGTTCGACAAACTATGATTCGTTTCTTAATTGAACTTTTAGTTCACCGAACATGGTTCGGACAGTTCGAAGAATTTACTTGTTCTCAACTGGCTTGTAATGAGATGCAAGCTTCGGCCCGAACTTGTGACAGACGTGCAGCAGACAGCATCATCTAAAATGTAGGCTAAAGTCATGTTAATATACTTTAAACATCCTTCACAGGGTAATACAACTAACTACTATCTCATTCTGGGTCTCCGAGACAAGGCTGCACCTCCCACAAGTCAACAAATAAACAAATTCCCTCTGAAGTGAGTGAAGAACCTAGCGACACTGTCATCCACTTTTATTTTTATTTCTTATTCATCCACAGGAGAGCTCTGCTCTCAGCCAATCAGAGGTAATGTTTGTCAAATAGGACAAATGTTCCCAGAACATGTTGAGCAAAGCTTTTTTGACCCCGAATATAGCTTCAATGAATACTTCCAACTAGGTTTGCGAAGAAAAGTTCTCCCAATTAAGAACCAACTAGGTTCACCGAATACTTCCAACTAGGTTTGCGAACAAACATTCGCCCAATTAAGAACGGGCTTAAGGCTTTGTCCATGCTGCTGTTTCATCTCCCCATCGAGATATATTAAGGCTAAAAATCACCATCACATGAGCAACATTTTGCCATCACTCTGTGGATATTACATGCATACATTAATCAGTCCCTTGACTACACATGCACACATTAAAAAAAGGTGAGTCAAAGCTTACTCTGAATTTGTTTCTGGCCATCTTGTTGAGCATGTAGTCATCAATCCATGATTCCCGCATGTCTTCAATCTGAGCAACACTCATCTGGGTCGTCTTGCCACGGTCCTTGTCATCTGAGCCATGCTCTAACTTGTACATAGGGTCTGTTGCCATTTTTTTCTGTGTCGCCTTGTCTGAAAAAGCCATGTAGGTCGTAAATTGAGTGAAAGAAAAGCAGCCCATCCTACCTCAGACATCAGATTCAGAAAAATCAATTTTGATGAAAAGCGGCAAGTCTGTTACCCCCAAACCTCCCTACAAAGCATTCGTGATTGAGTTTTCTGTATTTCTCTCTTCTCAAGAATGATCCCTGCTACTCTCCAACTGACATAATTCTGCACAAGGATGGAAAACTGATGTCTGTAATCTTATCTATGCCCAAAATACGCCCATTTGGTTTTATGACCATGATGGCAGAATTAGAAACTGGACAGGAATGTGGGAGGAAGGGAGAGAAGCAGGACCAAGGGAAATTATAATCACAACTGAATGAGTCAGCACCCTTCTGGCTTTACACTATGTGGGACTTGGAGCTCACTGTCTCAGTGTCTGTTGCTCATCAAAAGTATACCCGAACACATGTACCCATACTTCAACTTTTTCTTTCACTCCTCCAAAGCAAGGCCAACTGCTGGATGTCCAAAGGTAGGTGCTTGTAATAAACCTGCACTGTACAACATCTGTTCAAATAATATCTACATCACTTACCCTCTGGAACAATCTGCTCGTTCTCTCGAGGGTCCCATCTCTGTTCTTTTCTGCGTGCACCTTCCAGAATCACATAGTCATGGTTCTGAAAAAAGGAAAAGAAAGAGCAAGACTTACCTACAGTCAACTTCCAAGCAGCCCTCTCAGGGCACATGTGTACACAAGTTACTTTTGTTTTGTAGAGGGGTGGGAGCACATACTTGCTTTTGACAGAGGCAACTAGTGACAAATGTAGATATAAAACATTCATTTCCATGTCATTTGATGAAATATTTTTTCGATGATGTCTTCTCAGCAGCATCTGTTAAAACCATACAGTGTCACTGGACATAACCTTGGTTACTGATTCAGGTCAGTGTTCTGTTTTCTTTTCACATTACCTTGCAGGTAAACATTTCCAAGACAGGCACATGTGGTGTTATTATTTCAGACCACCAGACATGAGAGAGATGTGACCTAGAAGAAGAAGCTTGGTAGCCCTGCCCTCACTTCATCAACTTGACAGTGAGGCCCATTCTGACTGGTCTTTGGTGACTGAACTGTCAGTGTGCACTACCAGATCCTGTAGTTTGCTGTTTTGTTGAATGAGAAGCTTGATCTCTGAATCCATTTTGTCTGCTGGCCATTCTCAACAGCACCCTACAAATCTGTGTCTGCTTGCTATTTTCAACAGCACCTTACAAAGTTTTCTAGGTTTGCTTGAGCTCTGTCAGCCAGCATACCTGCAGTACCGATTCCTCTGCCTGACCCATCCAAGACTTGCCCTGTACCAGTCGGCATCCTTTTGTGTCTTTGATGGCTTCATGGAGTGGTTTGTGCATATGTTTTACAGCACTGAAGAATGCTTTGACCTGTTCCACCTTCTCAGTTTCTGTCTGGCTTACAAGATCTGGAAGATCGAGCATGAACTGCATGGTCTCAGTGGGTGGTCTCAGAGTCATACTGGGGACCCCCAAGGGTTCCCAGTATGACTCTTATTCATACTGACTTGTTCTGCACTCTATCCATCTTTAGCAGATTTGTCTGTGATACTGTTGTGAAGTTGTCCATAACTGATAACAGTGAGCACCACACTATGATACACTTGGAAGTACTGGCACTGTTTGTGGAAGTGCAGCCACAGCCTTCAGGGCTGACAAGCCTCTTTTGCACCAGAGTGCACTTGTTTCCACATGCTGTCTGTAGTTTTTGCTTGTTCAGTTACAGATCCATCAGATGTGACTGCTGGTATCATCTTGTATCACACTGTTTGTGCCTTGTTTGGACTGAGGACAGATCCAGTGTTTTGGCATCAATGTGGTATTTTATCCAGGTGGTGTGGCACTGCTTTGGCTGCCTCCTGATGTCCCTTTATGTTTTGTTAGTGAGCCCATCACCTGACAGTGCAAGTACCTTGCTTGGTCCACTTTGGTTAAGATCTACCAGGCCCTTGGTCAAGAACTGGCAAGAGTGGTGATCCTTGTGGTTGGCCCATTGTATGCTGACGAGAAGCAGAACTCCAGTTTTCAAGCTACATAACCACTGTTCTCTCCATGAGCACTCCTGCAACCCACTGGGTCAGTGTCAAGAAGACTCTATGTTATATATAGCAACAACAGGTCCATCAGCAGCTTGAACTGGACTCTGATGTAGGTGTCCTTGAGATCAACTGCCACAGCCACTTTTTGTTCCCTCCTCTGGAATCCTTCATACACATCATATCATATGCAGCTGCATTTTTCCATTTGCATTTTCCTGGCCTGAACACACCCACACAAAGTTCACAACAGATATCATTACTGTGATTACTGTCCTTGACAAAAGCCAAGATTTCACTTTTCACTTTAAATAATCAAGACACAAGAGCTGAATTACCTTGGCTCAAGGTTATACATTGCTCTTTATCTCCTGTGCTTTGATGGCACTTGGCAGTGGAACCCCCCAAAGTCTCTAATTTTTCCTTTTGATTATTATCAATATGCATCTGATCGATGGGTTTTCCCTTGGGTACTCTGGTTTTCCCATTTATCCCCTGTGATGTTGGAACTAGAAGCTTTTTCTCCTTTTTGCAAGGGTGGACTCCTTTTTTTCCAAAGACACATGGGGCATTCGAGGACATGCAGCATTTAACATTTCAGTCACAGATGTGAAATGAGAGAACATACTGTGTAACAAAAGGTAAGTATTGTTGTATTTAATCAGCGTTCCTTTTAATCTTTTACATGTTTGGATCCTCCACTTTGGTTTGGCCTCTCCTTCCTCACAAGTTCGGCTGAGTCTGAACTGTAACTGGCTGGTAATGGCAGTGGCTACCACCCAGTGAAAAGTACATTTCACGGGCATTCCTTTTACCTCGGGATAGCAAATGCATCAGCTGCTTCCCTGTGTCCATTTCACACCACAGCTGCAACCTGTTTTCCTCCAGTAATACATATGACAGATCTACATCTGTTGGGCTGGTGTTACAAACTTGGGTGGCAGCTGTCATATGGACCACTGGGAAACTCCCTATAGGATCACCCATTCACAAACTTTAGCTCCTAGCTATTGGAAGTGTTTTGGGGTGGTCGTAAATGCTATGTCAAGCATTTTAAATCAGTCTGTGTTTCATATCACTTCATATTATTGACATGAGCCCATCAAATGAACTATGAAGATTGTAAACAGACATGAAAAGGTAGTGCTTACATCACTATATAGTTGCCAAGCAGAAGGCATTAATGGAATTTGTAACAAGCAGCGGCGCTGAATTCCTGTAAAAATACTGACCAGTAAAATAATTTCGCCAATCAAATTCATAGCTGTGATGATGTCTTTTTGATGGACTGTATCTTTTTCTCATGAGAATCATTTCAGACTGGCACTGGCCGATCCACTGCAGTTTTTGCGACGACCAATAACAAGGCTGTTTTTTCTTTAATTCACTGAAAACAGGACAGGAAGTGAAAGGGAATGCTTAGACATGACAGTTGTTTGGTTGGCTCTGAAAAAGTAATAAACTTTCCAGGTTGGTTTTCTGTACTGATTGTAGATGGCAAGCACCTGGAACCATCCTTTCTTCATACTGCCAGGCACTGTTAGTATGAAGAAAGGATGGAAAACAACAAGCAGCAACACAGAATCAAAAATAAACTAGGCCCACAGTGGAAAGCAGCACAATAGCACAATTAACCCACTTTGCCCCAGACTGCCCATCACTGCCCGCTCTTTTTTCTTACTGCACAACCCCAGACCACCCGGTAGTGGCCAGTTAGCAGATGCTCTATACTGGCAAGTGGCATCCCAGCTTATGCAAAGAGGAACGGGATTCTCATGACACTTGTAGCCTCATTTCTGCTTTTGTTCACTGCTTCGGGTGATGTCCTTTGTTTGAAGTTAGGTAGAGTCTGAGAGATGCTGTGAATTTTCAAAGTTGCGAGATGGCCACACAATACATGCACAAAATAAATAAAAGCCCTGCTGTTAGCAATGGCATTGGAGCTTCACCCTTTGAGATTTGAATTGCAAATCTGGCTTAGTCACTTATCCTCGGTACATTAACAAACTCACAGAGCTTTATCTTTGGAGATTCAAACAGGAGATTTTGCTAAATCAGTTACCCTGTAGGCACCCTAAAATCTAACATTCAGATGTGGACTTTTCTACATTTGGATTTTGTTTGTATGCTTTTATTTGAGTGAAAAAAAATAAAACCTGTTGGATATACAAGAACAATCTATTTGCAAACTTGGAAAAACACAAAGTGAGCTGAAACTTTTATTTGGTGTTTATTACTGATTTTTAAAGTTGTAGACCAGGATCATTTGACACAGTTACTTCCCTTCACATGGGCTTTTGCAGAGAAAGGGCAGTGGCTAGGCTGGGGCCAAGTGGGTTAACATGACATGTAAACAAACAGCGTCAGAAAGAGCACCACCACCCTGAAGAAACTGTTGAAATCACCTTTGGGTCTGTCTGGATTTCAAAGTGGTTGTCGCACAGATGGCACTTCATGCGGAACTTGTAAATAGGCGTGGTGTAGTAATTGCCAACCTTGCTCTTTTCTGCATTGTAGCGCACACCCATGCCAATGTGGCTGTTGCATCCCCCACACCAGATGTTGTACGGCATCTCGAACCTGTCAAAATAAACAGGTAATTGTTTTGTAAACGCATCAAATGTTTGCTTGTTTATGAGATTTTTGATCAGTTGATGGAAAAAATAAACATAAAAGTATTTTTCTTTGCTTTCTTTTTTACTTTTTTTGTTTGTTCAACCTGTCTCTTTTAGCCTCTGGTGTCCAATCATTGAATCAGTCTACAATTTTGTTTCCACAAACCAATGGCTACAAATCAGTTGGCTCAGCTTGCTTCAAGCTTGACAGGAGTGCTTAACTGGAAGCACCATTGCTGAAGATGAAGCACATGCATTCAAACATCAGGCTCATCTGCTCCAGATACTAAACAGTTCTGCCATAGTTAAAGTGATTTTGTTATTATTTGTGCAGTCATAAGCATTATATGAGCAGCCATGAGAAAGATGCCTGATTTTGAGTCATCTGCTAGTGCTACAAACTTACTGCCTTTTGAACACCAGCCAATACACCCAGTTATGGCACAGGCTGGGCTTGGAGTGAGGATGCTGGCCACTGAGGCTTGGACATGGAATCTGGTCCACAGAATATATTATGGCATGTTCACCTGATCACCAGAATGCCCTTGTGAAGCTTGCGGGCCCGGTCCCGCAGTGGGTGTGATCCCAGCCATGTGTTGAGGGAGCCTTTGGACGGGTCAAAGTCAGGAGGGTAGTACTTGTTCACACCTTTGCGTTCACCCTGCAATCATCCATTGGATCACCATCAGTCATTAGAACCCTTATGCAGTCATTGTAAAGGTACAAGCCAGTAATGACCAAAGATCATCCAGATCAAAGACCACCTCTCTGTAAGACCACTTTTGAAACCATTCCCTTGGTAAATACCAAAGCCCAGTCCTCTTTTGAAGACAGCTTTTTAAAAAACTTTCCCACCATTGCATCTTATTTTCAAGTCACTGACCCCCTGGCCAAGGAGCACCCCTCTACCAAGTTCATTTCTGCTGGAGTTTTAAGACCGTACCAAAAGTGGGGCTATTTTAGTTTTTGTTGGGGTACCTGATTTCACCTTTAATTTTTTTTAATCTCACTTTTTCCTGGGCAGTATCAGATGAAGAAAAAAGAAAAAGAGGATGATGTAGAGAAGAGAGAGAGATGCAATGAATCACACACGCTGAATTAGACATATGTTTATGTGTTTACTAGTGATGCCCAGCATTCTTCAATGAGAGAGAGAGAGAGAATGAATTGGGTCATTTTATTTATGCACATGTTACACTTATTTGGGACACACAGCATTCTTTAGTCAAAGAGAGAGAGAAAAAATTAAACGAACTGGATTATATTTAATTATGCACATGTTTACGTGTATGTGTATATATTATATACATATATATTTGTGATGCTCAGCATTTTTCAGTCACAGTTCACTGAGAATTTAGAGAAAGGTTTCAAAAAAGCCAAAAATTCTGAACAGAATGTGCTGTTACTGTTGTTTTTATTTACACCAAAGAAGAAGAAAAAGGAGAGAGTTCTTCAGATGAGACTATAAATTAAGAAGCAATTTGTTCCGGTGGAAATCTGTTGAAACTTTGGAGAACTGATGAGAACAAATTGCTTTTTGAAATTTCAGAGAGGGTAATATCCAAGGAAGGAGTCAGAAATTCATGGAAGTTTTAAATGCCATTCTGGGTCACAAATACCATTCAAATTGGTAAAACAGCTTTATAAATTATATCTAGTGAATGAAGCCAAAATCAGCAGGAAAAGTGAGTCAGATTACATACAGTCTGTAAAACTAAAGGCAAGTTATCAGTACAGGATAAACTGATTTGCCAACATCAGCACTGAGGTAACTAACTTGGTGTTTTACACCCAGTCAACCAGTACGGTTATACTGATCTGGGCGAGCAGCACTAAGGAAGTGTGCACGGTGTTCCTCAGAAGCTAGATTTAGATCAAATGGCAGTGGCACATTGACACAAATATGATGATGAAGTGTTGCTTAATGTCCTCAGATGTCAGTTGCCATATTAGGGACAAGTTGTGACCAATGCCGAAGCACGGTTCAATAAATCTTTACGTCCATGGAAACCAGAAGGCTCGTTAGGACAGACAGCCCAGGACATCCACCTCGACTCTCACACAGCTCATGAACTATAATATTAATAGACACAAATGTGATAAAACTCCCTTATCTTGGCCTTATTGATTCGCTTGATATGACTCAGTTTGGACGATTCTGATGAGATTTGTGAACCAAAATAGCGTTTAAAATATTCCAGGAATTTCTCCATGGCTATTACCTTTTAGAGAAATATTTGGCCTGACTAAATCTAGAACTATACTACAAACCAATGATGATGATGAGTTGATGCTTAATGTCCTCAGATGTCATTTGACATATTAGGGACAAATTGTGACCAATGCCGAAGCACGGTTCAATAAAAGCTACTATACGTAAAGTGTATGCGCGTTTAGCTGTAACCTGCCACCTGCACTTTGGCAGAATGACCGGGATTTTTTACGTCCTGTGGTAACATGGGGGTGGAACGGATAGCGAAATAAGAGTCAGCACAGAAAGTCGACCCTACAACAAACCAAGTCGCTTTTATGAAACTTATATTTATAAAACACACGTACACAGGCCTATGTACGGCCCTATACGTAGTGATCACAGTTCACACTGTAGTAGAGCAAATCTATTCCTCTGTGATAAAGAGGTCTCCATGCTGATGTGAAGATGATAACACCACAGAGACAAAATGTGACTTTGTATGATTTCATAGTTGCTGTTAGTTGTACACGAATTTAAGATGCGTGAAACAGAAAAAAACTGATAACGAAAGACGATTCAGCAACATTACCATTTTGTTGTCACGACTTTCGCACTAGCCGAAGATGCAGAGTTGCGTCGTGCTAAATTTTCGTATGCACTACTTTTTTTCTCTCTCTCTTCAAAACGCCAGCTTTTTTGTCTATACAAACATTGATCGTCGGAAAAAATACTCGATAGAAGAATGGTTCCTGAAGCACAACATTTGTCATTTCAAAATGCGGAGAAGTTTACATTTTTATTCCGTGTTGATCAAGAACGACCTTGAACTTTACTTCGACCTTCAGCTCTTCACTCTTCACGCGACAGATCTCAGTTGCAGTTCGTTGAGCGACTGCCGAATGGGACGTGCATGTCTCAGGAGAGCCGCAAGAGTTCACTGAACAATACATGCAGTTTCTGACTGCATATGTTTCAACAAGTTTCCTTTGATAGGACAACACAAAAGGTAAGAATTTTGATAATTGCATAGGGTTTATTTTTTCTCGTTTTTGTCATCATAACGGTCTGCTCATAGGTGACACAGACAGCGAGAGGGTCAGTCAACTGAGCTAGAGAAGTTGCCGGACAGTACGACGGTGTGACAATCTACAAAGTTTGCTTTGAATTGACAAGCCTGTGTGTGTAGGTCTAAAGAACGTTGTTCTGTGTTGTGCACATCGTGAATATGGTTTGTGCCGCAGTGAAACTGTCGAAAGAGTATGCCTGCGTGCTGTTGTCCAAAATCAGCAGCTGAAACCGACTTAAAACTCAAATCTCCGTCGCCGCCACCCGAACCACCACCACCACCTCCTCCTCCTCCTCCCCCACCACCTCCACCAGAGCCAGAACTTACTGAGGAAGAATTTCTAATGTCAAAACTACTATATCCAAAACCAGGCGAGCTTGGCATCGTCTGGGGAGATAAAGTAATTTGCTGTATAGAGACTGGTCTTCCAGAACTTGTGACGAGATGTACTCAGACAGATGGAACAAAAGAGACGCAGACCGCATGTCCACGATGTGGTGGAGGAGGCGAAGGACCCCCAGTGACAGACAGCAAACCACCCTACAAGCCAAGATATTTTGGGAATGTACATCAGATGAACCTAACCCGGAGGTTAAATTCATCAACTTAAGTCAGATTATTAATAGAAACTAAGAAAGTTTGAATTAGTGTGTGCATTTGACAACACCTACACACATGCACACCCACACACATACAATGGCATACACACAGGCAAACAGTAGGTGCATGCACACGCACAATGACAATTGACAAAGATGCACACAGGCAGACAGTAAGCATACATCATTACATGATACGTGTACTCTCTGTCTGTCTGTCTGTCTGTCTGTCTGTCTGTCTGTCTGTCTCTCTCTCTCTCTCTCTCTCTCTCTCTCTCTCTCTCTCTCTCTCTCTCTCTCTCTCTCTCACACACACACACACACACACACACGCACACACGCACGTACACACACACACACACACACACATTTGTGTCTGTGCATATATTATATGTTCATAATGCATACATTATTGATTATGTATCATGATTCATATGGTCACACGCTATGTAAAAAATACATATGATAATGTGTTGTTGTTGTTTCTGTTGTTTTCAATTTGTGTTCATTTGTAATAATTATAGTACAATGTGAAAGCAAAGATGATGATCATGATGTGATTATTTTTAACACTAATAACAGATTTATGAAATTACTTGATGATCATGATGTGATTATTTTTTGACAGATTTATTAAATTAATCCTCAGTGTTATATATTATATAATATAATATTGGGTTGTTCTGAACATGCACTGAAATGCTACATGATATTATATATAATAATATATATATAGATATATATAATATGTATAATAATATATGGCCATTATACTAATTTATAGGTGATGGGCAAAAATCAGGACACTGTAACAGTGTTAGTGTAACTTCTTGTTACACAGTTTACACTAGTTATGTACAGTGTTAGAACTTGACCTCTTTGATTGGGGAGGTCGAAGGTGACATCAATTTCAAAAGTGTACTATTCTCTAATTCTCACTTGTAACTCTTAGTCCTACTAATTAATACTAGTCTCTAGCAGCCACACATCATAACATAGATTGTATGGAACTTCAAAGCAAGCAGAATAATATCTGCAGAGTGGCGCTGATTCAGCAGAAAGCTTCAAATACTGAAGTAGTTTGTGCTGAGTGGGCAGGCTGTTTTGGGGCTGTGGTAAAACTAGCCTAGATCCTTTTGGTGCATTGTTCTTAGTACACATTTTAGCAACAGTCTGACCAGGTGACCTGCAGATGTTGAGGCTCACTGAATTTCATTGTTCAGGATTGAGTGTGTGTATGTTTTATATACATCAAATATGTGTGTGTGTGTGCGTGTGTTTGTATGATGTGTGTAATATACATGTCATAGGGAAGGGAGACATTATCAGTATTTATTTTATAGCTGTACCCAAAACAAACAATTATAGTTAATACAATGTCTTGAACTTTGGGTAGGGTGAGTGAGGTTGTTGGAGGGGTAAAACTGAAACTGTAGTAAAGGGTAAACTAAAATCATACTCTACAAACTGGGGATTATTAGTATTACAACTTACAAGTACAGGATAAGAAAATGGTTATACCATCTGGAATGTTTGATGCAGTTTCTTAGCCTTGACAACAGTGAATAGGATTGTGAATGCTGAACATTAGTAAATGTGCACTTAATTGTTAATGTAATTGTAATGTAATTGTTTGATTTACTATTAGTTGTAGTAGTAGTAGTATTGGAATACTGCATAAGACAAAGACAATTTGGATGGTTTATTATTGGAGCTAAAGTAAAACAATAGTTCATATATATAATAAGATACAGATAAGTTATAACTATTGAATTATTTTTCTATTGGTGTATTATATAATAGTATTTTTAGTAATAGTAATGAATACTAAACAATATATAAATATATATATATACTAATTACTATTCAGGAAACGGGACACAATGCCGACCAACCAAGTGCGTGTCCACCATCTGAACAAAGGGGAGAACAAAGAATCAGTTCTTTACCGACTGGAAAAAGGTACATCTTGCTACTTGTTTGATACTTAACTCTGTATTTATCATTGTTGGCTTATGTTGCATAATCATAAGCATGAACCTTTAAAGGCTTGTAAACTGTTTTTTTGTTTGTTTGTTTTTTGAAATTAATAATTTTATGGAAATAACTGGTACATTTCCTGCATCAGCAAAAAGTTTTAATGTAGGTAGCGGCAGCCAAAATTTAAAATTTTACAACAGCAATTTAATTTATGCATTTTCAGACAGGCCATATTGATACAAGAAAATGGAGAAGAAGAAAAAGGAACTGTTTATCTTAATTAGTTCCAAAGATATAGCTATTCGAAAACAGTTTTGCGTGACAATAAACAGTTTATTACATTTTCTCAAATTTACCCTCCCATAGTGGTTCTCATGAACATGGGAGAATCCAAATACTTACAATTTTCAAAAGTATACCTTGGTTGCACTTTGTCACAGCTAAATCATATGGTCAGCAAAGAAAGATGAAACAGAGGCAGAGGGCTGATGTTGCTCCAAAAAGCAATTCCGAGCTTGCCAATTTGCATGAAACAGCACTTTTGACACCGCACAGTGGGTAACATATGGCAATGACAGCTTTCCCAATGGATTTCCAAGCAGGGTTTATCACAGTCTTTGCATTTATTTTTCTAAGCAGCTCTGACTCTTACTTTTAAAGTTACAGGGTCTTAAAGTTGGCAAAATCTTCAATTTGCACAGCGGAAAAAACACAAATATGTGGGTTGCCACACTTTAACTGGTAATAACTTGAAAACCACTACAGATACAGCAATGAAACTTGGCATGTACATTAAACTAAGTGTGAAGTACGTTTGCAGCAACATTTGCAGTTATTCTGAGAATGATAGATCTTAAACAAGTTAAAGCCTGCAAAAACCTCACTTTTCACAGTGGAAAAAAAAAGGACAAGTCTAATGGGTTTCATACTTTAACTCATAACTTGAAAACCACTACAGATACAGCCATGAAACTTTGCATGTACATTAAACTAAGTGTGAAGTACACTTGCAGCAGCATTTGCACTTATTTTGAGTGTTAGAGTCTTAAAGTCTGCAAAATCTTCACTTTTCACAGCAGAAAAAGGACGTGTATGCTAAAGAAAACATGGTACAGCAGTATCACCTTTATCATCCATGAACATACAGGCCTACAAGGCTGTGATTTGGAGTCAGTTGACACGGTCTACAGGTGATTTTCCTGTAAACAGCATCTGTGTGCTTGATATCTGCCAAATAAATTCCTGCAAGATTCAACAAAGAACGAACGTCCCTGGAGACAATGATGAAAGTGCAAGTTGCAGATTCTTGGCAAACACAACTGCGGAGGAGATTTGAGTGTAATCTTCAGAGCATGACCACCTGTACACAACAACTCCATCTTTACTGCCGCCTTCTCCAAGAAATTGACTATTGCCTCTTCCTCACTGATGACCCTGGTGACTTTGCTGATAAAGAAATCTTCTACATTGTAGACTGCCACAATGTCACCCTCCTGTTGAAATCTGCAGCTGGTTTCAAACTCAGGTTCATCAGGTTCTGATTCGTCTTCTGGTTCTGTCGACATCTCCTGGGTCAGATTCCTCTTCCACTTGTTGACATCTCTGCTGGCTGCCATGGCCGTGAAGAGGTGGAAGTTCTGGAAGTGGCTCACTTCCAAACAGCTCCTTCAGTCTGTTGACCATAAATACCGCAGACGAGAAAGCAGCACTGTCTTGACCAGATCTGGCTTGAGAAGTTGCTGGAAGAATGCAGTCTCATCCAAAGTCTTGGATCCCTCATCTTTCAGGAGAAGCAGCTGCACTAACACTAGTAACAGTTGGTTGTCCACTTCAACCAGAGGAAGGTCTTGCCGGCATCCTCTCCCAGTTGCCAGGAAAACAGCCTTCAATTTGGAAAACTGGTCATCATCTGCAGGAAAACAACAACACAGTTTTGTTGTTTCTGTTGATCTTGATTGAGAGAATGATCTACGGCCTACAGCATAATTAATAATAATCATTATCACTCAGGCCTTAACTCTTATCTGTTATGATTTTATCATCACTTATCACAATATCAGACTGGCTACCGTTAGCAAAGCAGAAATCCACTTCTAATTTTGAACTAGAAATGCAGGTCAACATCCTATTAAAGTTTGAGAATTTAATTACGATCGTTGAAAAACTAAAAAGACTTTTGACAGAGTTCAAATGCAGAAGTTATTATGAAGTCGACTGTTTTCTCAGCACCTTAGTTACCTCCCCTGATGAAGAATTTTGATCATGAAAACAGTCATCACTACGAATTTACGTCAAAGGTTCGTCCCCCCCAAATAATACTGTTCCAGAAGACATCAGAGAATGTATTTCAATGACTATTTTTGTGAAACTTTGGCGTATTTTGGCAATATTTAGGAGAACAAGCGAGTGATCGACAACTTCTGGTGAGTCGTATTTGTAAACAAAGACAGAACTATGAGTCGGTCGAGAAAATCGTAAGATTTTAGGCAATCCTGCAAGAATGAATCAAAATATCATATAAAAATGCTAAATTATGAGACCAATTATCATACCAAATTCAGTAAACTGGAGCCAGGTGAAGAGAATACTCACGAATCCTGTGCCAAAACTCGGCAATTGAGTCACAAAAACTCCACGCGGTCGATGCCATCTTGGATGAACTCGATTTGAAAAAAGCGCCTTTATTGCGGTCTTTTATTGGCTTGTGAAAGACCCACCAGTCATCAATCCATTAGCCCCATACCTCATTCGAAAGGGTACGAATTCAGCTTCATTTTGAGGGGGGATATTTTAGACATTTGAGGGTGTTTTGCGGTTTAAAATTGATTTTTTTTGGCGAGTTTCCGACTAAAATGCGTTCTAGCGACCAGAGATGTTTGTAAACGACCACGGCGTTTACACCACTGGAATCGGCATTCAATTTCCGATCCAGTGATACCACATACTGCTGTGTATAACGCGTATCGCTTTTTCACCGAGCAGATAAACACATCGACTGTTTTCATTCATGTCTCGGACCGCGTGACCGGCACCGGACAAACGGCAAATACCTCCCATAGAAAATCAACTGGCGATTTTTCGAGGTACATTGCATGCAAACATAAAAACAACCATAAGAATGCAAAGAAAATGTTCTTTTTATTCATATAATTTCCAAGAGGATACATTCAGAGACTGTGGAGAAATTAGTGACTGAAATACAGTAAAATTGAGCAAAATTCCAATGTTCCCGCATAGGCGATGAGAGGCTGCCGCTACCTATTTAATGTTGTGAATCATTGTTCTTTGTTAGATGGGTTTGGGGACGCTATGATCTATTACTAGTAGTATCAATCCTGAATCGGTAACCTCTGTAAATATTCAGCTTTTTGTGTTTAAATAATATGTCACACCAGTTTTGGTGATCTTGGACTATTATGAAAAATTATTAATGTTTGTAATACTTATTACTATATATTCTTTATATCACATGTATACATGTATTTGAGTCATCAGAGCATTTTTTCTTCTTGGGTTTTTATTTTTATTTCAGAAATTCAGAGTGTGTAGGGTTAGAAAGTAAATATTTTGCATGCATTTGCTTGTGTCTGTGTGTGCATGTGTTCATGAAGATTGCTCAGAATGCTGTGTTTATGTTTGATTATTTTCTCTCAGCATATTGTCAGTGTCAGTGACTGATTAGAAACTGATGTAAGTAAAACAACAATAACAAAAAATAATTAATATAATTATGTGAGCCCAGAATGTGGCTTTGACATTGAAGATAGCAAAAAATATTTTTGTATGGCACTCTGGTGATGAATCACCATACTAAGTTAAATCGTTCAGAAGATATTGTCCAGACAAACATTCAGTGAAGTTTTGACCTTAACCACGAATACAGCCAAGTGCATGACCTTTTCACAAAACACTGGCTTATGAACATGTACAGTGAGTGTCAAACTAAGTTGGTCACAAAGGAGCAGTTCAGAACATATTATTATAAGAGGAACAGTCCTGATTTGATTATATGGGCCCAAACTCAGCAACTGTGACCTTGACCTTGTAGATACAACTCATTATCTATGCATGACACTCCACCTTATGGTCACATGGTGACAGATCACTATACCAATTTTCATTGCAAGGGTTCAGTGATTCAGAAAATATCCAGACTATTGTCTATTGAAATGTTTAACCTTTATTGTGACATTGACCTTAAACACAGCAATCCAGTATATTTACTAGACACTTGATTTTGTTTATGATGATCTGTCATCAAACTAAGTTTTGTTGCAAAAGAATTATTAGTTTAGAACTGATAAAAGATACAGTAGAAACAGTCCTATTTTGATTATATAATAAGCCCTCACTTTGACCTTGATGGTAGCATCCCATGGCACTCCATGTGGTGCTCCACAATAACAAGTTTGGTTACACAAGGTGGAGCAGTTCAGAATACATCTTCTGGACAATTCCAGACATACAGATAGATGAACACATGTATTTTATAGACACTGTGGTTCCTATCTACCCCCATACCTTTGTTACTGGGAATATTATAAATGGTGAAATGACTGCAATGCAAAACGTAGACTGAACAGATTTATTTAAAAGTAAAACCCTAGTTTTCTTTAAACTTAAAGCACTCAACTGACTGGAAACAGATATATTATTATATACATGTATCATTGTATTTCTCAAAAATGTTACTGCCATTTTTGCTGAAGAACACCCGAGTGCTTTCCTTTTTGTAGCAAATAAAACACCACACGCAGCGTAAAAAGAGGTGAAAAAACAACAACAAGTGCTGCTACAATCGGCTGATGTGGGATTCTTATGTTAGGGTAGGTCAGGTTGAAGTCATTAGTTCTGAGGGATAAAAGTCAGTGTTACTAACAGAAATCAGGGCTCCCATTAATGCACATGTGAATCACATGTGCCTCCCATATGTACTAGACAAAAGAGGACACACTAGGATCCCATGGGACCCACTAAGAAAACAGACCTCTTGTTCCCAACTGACAGAAATGGGTCATGTGAACTGTTCCTACCACATCTTCTGTCTCAAAACCAACAGCTACCTTACACTCGACTGTCTTTGTTACTGACAAGAACACAGTTATTCTCCCAAACTTCATGAAGTACTGGTACACAGGAATACACAGATTATTTCAACATCAGTGCTCAGACACAAATGCACTGGTCAACACACACCTGACACCAGGATATCAACAACAACAAAAACTTACACGTTTTGTTTAATGTCCACAGAAGCAAGGATACTTATTGGGGGGGAGGTGGGGGGAACTGACCCAGAAGACCGAGGAGGCTGGGGACTGCCGCCAGAACAATGGAAGTGTTAACGCGGTGTCCCCTCGCCATTGCAGCAGTCACAAGGATAATGTCTGTTGTACTGCTGTTGAGTAACAAGTTGAAGCAAAAAAGGTCTAACTTTCACAGCCCAGCTCCACCTCCCTGCTCATGATCTCTTAGATCAAACTTCTTCCTTCTGGTGTTGCTTAATGTCCTCAGATATCGGTTGAGATATTAGGGACAAGCTGAGACCAGTGCGTGAGCATGGTTCAGTACTGCTTTATGTCCATGGAAACCATAAGGCTTGTTAGGACGGAAAGCCCCTCGACTCTCACACAGTTCATGAATATGAATATATATATCAAACAATGCATGTCAGTACTTTATATGCCCTACAACATTGTGAGACATTTTGGTCTTCTGCTTCTGAAAAAATTAATGTAAAACAGTCATGCAAAAAAGCAGGATTAAATAGAGATCCGTGTACATGCTGTCAATGTGAAGGCTTCCAACATGGCAATAATTTGTTGTGAATTTTCAGCTGTCCAAAAAAAAAAAAAAAAAGATCAAAGGAGTTTCTACAGTAAATTGTTCAAAGTGGCACCATAGTCATCAAGGGAGGCAACTCACATTTTGAGTGATGTTAAGACGATATACATCATTAATTACAGAATCAGCCTTAGCTGTTTGTAGTATCCTGTTCTCCATTTGCAGATTGTGAAGATTAGCGCTTTCTCCTGTCATTCTCTGTTTGGTTTTGATGTTTCACAGATTCAGAGCATTACTCTAACTTGTTTCACTTTCAGACAAATATTTATAAATTAATGGTCTTGTGTTTGAAAATGCCACACAGTTTGTTTTCTTACCCTGCTGCTTAAAAAAAATCTTTTTCATTCTGACTGATGGATCCCATGAAAGCACATCTACAGAGTTGGCAGGGATGCCAACCACCAGAGTACTATTGACGTGGAGAACTATGAGAGTAGGCCTTTGAATAAACCTTTTACTGCTATAATGAGCCAGCATACCTGAAAATGTACATCGAAAAGTGACATTATCTGAGAGAACTGAACCCATAACTGAGTTGTAGCAAGGACATAAGGCATTGTATGCAAAGCAGCTGCTGTTTCATATTAGATTTGACCCTTTTAAAACTCTCCAGGACCCTCTAAAAATTGCAGGAGTGGGTCCCAGGGACCTCCTTAAAATACTCACTAATGGGAGCCCTGGAAATATTGTTTGTGTGTGCTCGCATGTTACACCATTTTTGAGACACCAGGTGAATCACTCCTGAAAAAATCAAATTTATTTCATATCTGCTCTCATATGATCAACCAAGCAAAAAAGACAAGGGGAAATGTGTTCATGTACCATGCAGACAGCTTGAGAAAAAAAAGAAGGGAAGTGCTTTAGTTTTTTTTGGTCAGTATTGTGATACATACTGTAAAGACACCATTGGTAATGTGCAAGACATTGATCATCTTTTGTTTTTTTCATCAGGAAAGAGGCACCATCTTGGGTCCAGTTTTCAGGAGAATGACCCATATATATATATATTATATGTATAATGTGTTGATTTTTTTGCCGATTTATTATGGAAAAACACCACAAAAAAATGCCGATTTGTTATGGAAAAACACAAAACACAGCTGCAAAATTATTATGAATGTTTCCCATAAAAGTGTTTTTCAGCATAGTTTGTAATGGGGATTTTCCATTATTTGGAGCTTTCATGTATTCACAAAAACTTTATGAAATTGATTAATTCATCAAGAAAATGTCTCTTCTCCTTCACTCAGTCAGCTGTAACCCGGTGAGGTTTTATCAGCCACTGATGATTCGTGTTTCGATGAAAATTGAGCAAAATGATGTGTTGTCAAGAGTTTATATATATATATAATGTATAACGGTTCTCCATGCTATGTGCAGGATGGGTACTGAGATTCCTTCTGGGCCCCTCCCTTCATTCTATGACTGTGAGGCTTTTCTGCAATCATCCACCGGATTCCAACACACCATTCGATCGCCATACCTACCATGAACTGGAATGGCATTGCCCCACAGGAATGCGCTCCGACCTGACAGATGTCTATGCTGAGATCAAGGCTTTGAACTCCGGCTCTTTTAACTACTTCTTCACCATTGATGAGAGGTTGGTAATGGTTAACTCATATTACTGTTAGTTTTAGTAGAGGCAAAGCTGCCACCAACAATCTCCAATAACAAGTCCTGTTCCAAAGTTGTCAGCAACGTGGTCATAACAAAATGACCAAGAACACTTTGTGTAGTCAGAATGCTTGTGTGTGGGGGTGCCTGTGTGTGTGTGTGTGTGTGTGTGTGTGTGTGTGTGTGCGCATGCGCTTGCTTGGAATAGTCTCTAGGACAAGATTTTGAGCTTTAAAAATACCTTTGTTATGATTATTATTATAACTACACTGGTTGGCTGGATGTAAAACACCAATACCTACTTAATTACCAGCATCTGCTTTGACACAAATATGTCCTTGTGAGACTGCCTGCAATGTAAAATTGAGAACTGTATTTTGATCTGAGTCATGTCATTTACGCTGTTGCATATGACAGTTGACACTATTCTTGTATCAGTAAAATTAAGGAAGCCTTGAATGTGGCATTTTCTTTCATGCTTGCAATGGCATGCAGATTTTAAGCTGTATTAATCTTTGCACTTTCATATTCATACAGGTTTTGGTAACCTTAATTCTGTTTTGGGGTGACAGGAGAGTAAAACTAAAAGCAACAACAACAAACAAACAAACAAAACCAGCAACCCAAGAAAACAAAACAAAACACAGCAAAATTGATACTTTAAGTTATCATTTCAGTTGCAATGAATAAAGTCAGATTCCTGAGTTGGTAGCTCTAGCATTTTTCTTTAAACATTGCTTGATCAATTGTGGCATTGCCACATTTCCTCCAGAACATTGATCAGTTCTTTTAGAGCCTCATTTCCTTTGGAACAGAAATTGTACTGCATCAGTACAGGCTGTGAGATTAGTCAATAAAGGTGGGAGCAAAACTGGCACAGTTTTCAAGTGAAGTTGCGTTTGTTTTTCAGCACGTCCATCAACAAGGCTGATGGCATGGGCTTCTTCCTGGTGGACCCAGTGCTATCTGTGGGCAACAACGAGCAGATTTCCATGGACTGTCTGCAGGTGCAGACTGTCATCACCAAGCTTCTGGGACCCTTCAACGAGTGGGAGAGCCGTCTGGCCGTCGCCAGGGAGACGGGCTACAATGTCATTCACTTCACGCCCGTTCAGGAGCTAGGCATCTCCAACTCGGCCTATTCCATCCGTGACCAGTTGCGACTCAGTCCTGCCTACTCCCCTGATCCAAGGTCAGCAGGGAGGGAGAAACGGCTGGAGATTTTAGATTTACAGTCGTCATCACACATGTAGACAAACATGAGTGTGGTTAGCTCAGTGGGAGTGCATCAGGCTCATGATTGAAAGGTCACTTGTTTGATTCATCTGGCAGGAGTTTTGGGAGAATTTTCTTCTGTAATTTTGTGCTTTCTGTGCTGACTCTCATTTTGGTATCTGCTAAACACACATGCACTCTACGCCCATTTGCCCCCAGACTTGCCGCTGCCCTTTCTCCATGAAATTCCCGTGTGAAGGGAAATAACTGTGACAAATGATCCCAGTGTACAGCTTTAAAAAATCAATAATAAACACCAGATAAGTTTCAGCTCACTTTTTGTGTTTTTCCCAGTTTGCAAATACATTGTTCTTGAATATCCAACAGGTTTAAAAAAAATTAACTCTAAAAAATGAAAGCATTAAAAAAATCCAAAATCAGAAACCAGCATGTCAGGTTTTGTTAGGGTGCCCACAGGGTAACCAACTTAGCAAAATTTCCAGTTTGAATCTCCAAAGATGAAGCTCTGTGCGTTTGTTAGGATGCCCAGGGTAAGCGACTGAGCAACATTTTTCAGTTCAAATCTCAAAGGATGAAGCTCTGACGCCATTGCTAACAGTAGGGTATTTGTTTATTTTCATGCGTCTGTTGTGTGTCCATCTCGCAACTTTGAATATTCACAGCATCTGTCAAACTCAACCAAACGTCAAACAAAGGACATCACTGGAAATAATACTCAATAGCAGAAACGAGGCTACAAGTTTTGCAAGAATCCTGGTCCTATCTGCATAAGTGGGGATGCCAGTATGGAGCATGTGGTTACTGGCTGCTACTGGGCAGTCCGGGGTCGCGCAGTAAGAAAAAAAGAGCAGGCAGTCTGGGGCAAAGTGGGTTAAAAACCTGACAGTAAAATGGTGCGTGGTCGTGTGATGTAGACTGTTGTAGGCAGCAGTTTCACATGGCACCAGCCATGTAATAACCAAACAGTGCTGTAAGTACACCACTTTGATGGCTACTCAAGATGGGCAGTATCAAGCTACAGCCTATCTATTTGCCAGCTGTGTTGTTTTCAGTAAGGCATGGCTGTATACATTCCATAGTCCAAGCATGGGTATTCCATAACACAAGCTTTTGGGTTTACCTGAGATCATTTTTCTCTGTGACTCTGACCAGCAAACCAACCTACACCATGACTGACCTTGAGGCACTGATCAAGAAGATGCACACAGAGTGGAGGGTCCTCTCTATGACTGACCTGGTCTTCAACCACACATCTAAGGACAGTCCCTGGCTCTTAGAGCACCCTGAGGTGGCCTTCAACATGTCCAACGCACCCCATTTGCGCCCTGCCTACTTGGTGGACCGCATCCTGTACTACTTCAGCCAGGAGGTGGGCAATGGCCAGTGGGAGTCCATGGGTGTGCCAGCCACCATCACAGATGAGGGACATCTGCAGGTCAGTCAGCACTCACTACAGCTGCACATTTCCTGAAATGCATTTTTTTTGGTGGTTATAAGTATAACAAGAATGATAATGAAATACTTGTAAAACGTGGACCTTTAGAATTTTTTTAGAGGTCAGTGCGCTGTACAGAAGTCAGATTTAAACACAGAGCAGCAACAATGATTATAAACAGTTCAAACCACAAAAGGCCAAACAGTAAGACCAACATTATGCATGCATACACAGTCAATCTGTTAGGATCACCTTATGTGACACGTTGGAGATTTTGAGTATTTAGGATCACCTTATGTGACACGTTGGAGATTTTGAGTATTGTGCATATATTTAGATGATTTGACAGTGTCAGAAACCTCAAGTTGAGAGTAGTACTGGATGATGACAGGGAAGAGGCAGCTGACACCACACATTTTACAAAGTTAACATGAGTTCATGCCATCCTTTGCAAGAGCACTTTGTGGCCAATTTTTGCAGGTGACGTGTCTGTGCATTCTATACTTACAGAATCATAGGTCTAGGCATTTTAATGGTTTGGTTAAAAGAAGCATGCTCTTACTAACTGACTGACACCTTGTTAAACACTGACCTTAGTTCCATGTGGAGGGAACTCATTCTTTGACTGTTTTAGGCCATACGTCATGTGCTTCGCTATGAGGTGTTCCCAAAGCACCGTATCACTGAGTACTTCATGTGTGATGTGGAGAGTGTCGTGAAAGAGTTCAGGAAAGGCATAGATGGTGAGTTCTGCTGTAGAAACTTGTATGCTATATGGTGTGCTCACGACCAGCATAGTGTAGCTGGACGAATTTGTTTTAAAGGGGACCCCAGTCATCTGTCAGCCCCTATTGATAGGAATGGAGTGAAAAATACACTCCCTGCATTTTCTTCCTCTTGATTTGTCAGCTAGTTTGTAAATCTGGACTTGAAAGTTGCAAAATACTCAGCAGTGATTGAGCCCTGTCATTTTCTGTTTAATAGCCTGTGTCTGTGTTGCTGTGAACAAAAATAATAATAGATAACTTTTGTATGTCGCTATTTTCTGGTGACAAACAAACTCACTGCGCTTTACAACATTCTCCAGCATTTTCTAAGTTTCACAAACATAATGCATATAATTATGACAACTAACAATGTAAAATATAAAGTACATGTGCCATATGAGAAGCAGCAATATATTTATAAAGAAAATGAATCATTATATTACTACCTACCCTTAATTCAATCCCTCCCAATCCCACCCCCTTCCCCCAGCTCACACACACACACACACACACACACACACACACACACACACACACACACACACACACACACACACACACACACACACAAGTGGATATGAAACAAGTAATGGTTGGCATGTACAATTCAGTCAGAAGGCTTGGCGGAAGAGATGCATTTTTAGTTTAGTTTCAAAAGTTCAAAGGGAGGGAGAGGTTCTCAGGTCGGCCGGCAACGAGTCCCAGTCAGAGCAGTGTAACCAAAAGAACATTCACTGAAGGTTTTTAAGTTTATTTTTGGAATTTTGAGCAGTCATTCTGTCAAAGAATGAAGGGAGTGTGATGGTTGATATGTGCAGCATACATGTGGCAAAAGTGTGGAGTACATTTTTCAGGCCTACCTTTTTCTGCATTTCACTGGTGAAGAGCAAGCCAGTATGGTTGTGCTCCAAGCTTGGCTCCTGTGAACACCAAACTATGCGTCCCTTACACATTACAACTGAAAAAGATGCACTAAACTTACATCTAGAGGGTCCCAATAAAAAAAATGCTGGGTTATGTTTTCTTTATATTGTGAACATACCTTTCCAATGGTGCTAGTTTGATAAATCAGATTTGTGTGTTGCCTTTTTTTTTTTTTTTTTGCTGAGGTAGCTAGTGCCTGACAAGTGTTTATTCTTCTGCTGTTTTATGTTATGTACATAATATAAACTGAAAAAAGAAAGAAAAAGAGAAGTGTTCAGTCTTTGCCATGTTGATTTGCAATTGAAATTTACTGATGTTGAATACTTTTTCTGTGGTTGGCCAAATCATTGCACCTGCCATTTTCGCTTGATCTCATGTTCTTCCTTACAGAAAACCGTATAACCCCAAAGCCCAATACTACCTTGACCCTGAAGCCAGACAAAGACTTCCGCCGAATGAAGGGTACGATTGACATGGAGCTGGCACTGCACCTCTTCAACACAGATCGGTAAATATTTGAGTGAACTTTCCTCTTGTGCTGCAAACCATATTGTGATTATTACACGTCATGATGAAGTCTTATTTGTCAGCGTTTTGCTTCTTGTAAATAGTATAAACTGATAGCTGACTTGGCGGTGTGAGGTGTGGTTGGATGTTGTGTTGGTTTGTAGACAGAGTGACACATGAGCAGAGAATATTGACACAAAGTGAACATGTATGCTGAAACAGACCAGCAAATGTCTGGTGTTTGTGAAGTTTTACAAATGAATGTACAGCGTGCCCTGAAACAGACCAGCAAATGTCTGGTGTTTGTGAAGTTTTACAAATGAATGTACAGCGTGCCCTGCTGGTTGCTCCAGCTCCAAGCTGTCTTCATATCGCTTTGGTCTGAAAAGAAATGTAAGCTAATACTTAACCTGGGTACTGCAGTTGAAGTGTGTTGCTTTTTATGTGTAAAGCTGAAACCAGTTGTTTTTGACTTGTAATTGTATACAGTTAAAAGAAAGACTGTAATAACTGTTAAGCTGGTTAACTCGGGTACAAACTGTATCTTGGAGATTGTCTAGAGCACTGATTGTTGTCCATGCCAGACAGTGATACTTGTGTCTAGAGCACTGATTGTTGGCCATGCCAGACAGTGATACTTGTTGAGGTTCACCTAACCATCTGTTTTCAGCAGCCTTGGCCATGTTTAAAGGTCACAGTGGAACTGTACAGTAGAAACAGAAAGCTTTATCTCTTGAGTAAATTTGTAAAATAGTTAAATGCATGCACGATTGCTTGTAGTTACAAGATTATGCACAAAAGTCATGATAACATTTGTGATAGTATGCTCATGAAAGTGAGATAATTCACGTATATATGCCTTGATTAGTTGATAGAAACACTTATCATTGACTTTTCTGATATGCTTTTTGGTTCCCCCACCCCCAGTCCACTCTCCAAACAGTGCATGAATGTAATAGACCCGTTTCACTTAAATCTTCATGCATGCGCAATGGACTGGCATATGTTATTTGCCGGCAGTAAAGGGGGACGTTTCAGCTGGGTTGCTGGCTGAACACATAGCTGTATTTCCCAGGTACTAGTAGTAGTCAAAACTTCACATTTCACAGCGACAAGATGGGCGGAAAAGATCACTGCTGTATAACCACTGGTTGAATAAAAGCCAGGAATTCCGCAGAATGTCTGTCCATTAGTTTCAGTACAAGGCAATATATCACAATCCACAGCACTGACTCAAGCGTGATCCACAATCTGCTGAGAATGAAGTCGTTTTTTGTTCTGTTTGTCTATTTGTTTTTCTCCACCTTACTCCAGTGTAGCGGATATGCACTTTTACTACACTGTAGCGGCTGTGCACTGAATTACTACAGTGCAGTGGCTGTGCACTTAATTACTACAGTATATATCACTGTTGTCAGAATGAGAAACTTTGTGTGCATGAGAGAGGCTGGGGAGCAACTGCATTTTTAGGATTCAGGCTGTTTTGTCTATGGAATTTATAGTGTGCATTCAGCAAATGAGAGTGCTTTGTTATTTAATTAAACAAAAGCATGGAAATTGGAATGCATAAATACTCGTGCACTTGGATTGCAAGTGTGGATAGCAGCCCCCCCCCCCCCCCCCCCCCCACCCGGCTCACCCTGATTTAGAAACAACAACAAAAAAACAATAATGCCAACCAGGTGCCAGAGCTTCTTTCTCAGTAAACGGATTTAATGAATTGGAAATTTGACTAAGTCTGTGAGCATCCAAACTAATTCAGTGCAGTCAGATCTAAGTAGGCACAAAGTCAGTGCAGCATGTTCCCCTCACGTCTGCATTGGTGGAGTTGTAGAACTTTGTAGTCGACTCTGATTGGTTGTCGCTGTGCGACAGTGAGATAAATGAAAGGGGTCTATTATTCAATAATTTTTTTCCCCAATTTTGCTGCCCAGACCTTCCTTCAAGGTTGTAAAAGAATCAAAAGTGGAAAATTATATGGCGTATTTTCTTAGCAAGCATACAGTTGCTTGTAGTTACAAATACAAGATTGTGCATGAGTCATGGTAGCATTTGTGATAGCATGCTCAGGAAAGTGAGATAATTCATAGGTCATGCCTTGATAGAAACACTTGCCATTGACTCCTTTATGATAGTAATGTTATTGACATAATATAAACAGGCTACAGCAAAATGGACTGCATTTATTTTGCTGTGAATGATGTGTTTTGCTTCTCTGAAGGTGCCTGTAGCCATGTAGGTGGCCAGTTTCCATTTCTGATGCCATTTCGAGATTTTTGACAATTGTTTTTGCTTTTTAGCATGTTCCTCAACCAGTAACCTGCAACCTTTACATTGATTATGCTATTTTAATGTGTAAACAACAAATGGAAATAAATTGAAAATTTTTTTTAATAAAAAAAAATCAATAATCAGGTTGGAGTGTGTTGACCCCCATTGTCATCATTAGCTAGGAATGATGTGTGCACACTGGTCAGATCATGTATGCAAGAAACAAAAAGGAGAACATTAGAAGTCTTTGATATTGTATGCTGACTTGCTTGTTGGTATACCCACAGACTAGACTGCAGTCTCAGAGATGACAAGCAGCAACAAAGAACCGGGTTTGCACAAACTGAACACATCCACAGGGAAGAACAGATGTGTATCACAATGGCAAAGAGGAGAAGGAACAACTATTTGAGATATAATGTACTAATAAAGTATAATGCTTTCAGGAGTGTGAAGAATGAAATGTCAAAACTGAGCCACAATGGAGGGGTTGTGTGTGTGTGTGTGTGTGTGTGTGTGTGTGTGTGTGTGTGTGTGTGTGTGTGTGTGTGTGTTTGTGGTACTTGTTGCAGCCTACACCCTAATGCAGGACAAAATGTCCTGCTCACTTGTTGGTGACTGGACATTTGTCCTGTCAGTGCCTGTGTCAGTTTGTCGGCAAGTCCCTGTGTGTTTTAGTAAATGTACATTATGTATGTATTAGCAACTTCAGAAATGTAAATATTGTTTGTGTGAGCACTTGTACTATTTGCAGTTCTAATCCTGTGAAAGAGACTGATTCCACCATCATTTCTTCCAGAATACACAATCATTTCTTCCACATTTAATAGATGTATAGTGTTTTTAAGTATTTCATTGTGCCTTGCTGGAAATTCAGGTCGCCTTACCTGGGTAAGGCACATCAGCCACAAGTGCAGCACTACCCATTTCTACCAGTATGTGCAGTATTTTCGTAAACAATAGTATGGCTGCCAGTATTTGGGATTTTTATTGTGAGCGCTTCTGTTGATGTATGCAGTTGTACATGGGGGCTGTACAGCTGTTGACACCGTAAGAGAGTCCACACTGAAAGTTGACTCTGGGAGAAAAATCTCTTGCCACACTCAGGACTCGAACCTGTCAGTATTGCACCAGGATTTTCAGTCAGACTCTCTAGCAGCTTAGCTATCCCCACTATTCCACTGTCATTGCTTCCACATAAAGTCAGTCTGTCCAGCTTCATGTCAGTCTGACCAGCTTTATGTTAGTCTGACCAGAACTGTTGAAGCTGTGTGGGTGATTGGCAGCCCATTGTGTTACTCAGTCCTCTGCTTGAAAAGCACAAAGAATATCCGTAATGTTAGGTGCTAGCTAGAGCGTGTGAATGGGACATGTTTGTTGATGATGAGAGATTTCATCAGCTGCAATCAAATCAGGCAGATTGCATTCATTTGAACATCGACTTAAATCCTTGTGTTGACCGTGCCACATGACAGCCAGATTGAAAGTTTTGAGAAGGTGACTTCAGGCAGGGCTTAGAGCTTGATGGGGATTACCCTCTGCTCCATGGGAGAGAGTGAGTGAGAATTCATAACCGGGATAGAATGAAGTCTACAGAAAACAGTATTGAAAATAGTGCACACATAACATAGCAACAATAAACCGCAATTTTGTGTATGCAAATAATAGTTATTGTTTGGGACGTGGTGGTTTTTGTGGCAGCAAGGACATCGGTGAAGCAAACGTGGATAACAGGTGACAGAAAAACGACCCACACCTTACCAGCCTACGCTGCTTTCCAACTTTTGGCTGCTGTGTTAAATTTTAAAAAAACAACCCTGCATTGTTTCTGTTTTGTAATTTGATTGTTGGCTTATTTTGCTTTTCTTTAAAAAAAAGAAGTTATCTGCTGTTTTATTGGGGGCTTTTTTTCTTCTTTTTTTCCCCTCTGCTGTTTAGTGTTTTATTGATATGGTGTAGAAATGTCCCCCTAAGACTAAGAGATCTTTAGCAGTCTGTGACCTCAGTTATGACTTGATTTAAATGTGGCTTTGGATGAAAGATGGCCTTGTAGTGTCAGGTGTGACCCCCTCCCCCTAACCTCTGTTCCCTACCCCCCCCCCCCAAAAAAAAGGAAAAAAATACCTGTGCTCTGTAGTTATAGTGTGGCAGCTTTTGTGCTTTTGCAGTTGAGTCCTCTGCGAATCCTCTGACTTTGATTGGCTGTATCTGTGTGGATCATTTTGCAGTAGGCCCCATTAGTCTCCATTGTAGCAGACACTTGTAGCTTTATTCCACTTCCCAGTTCACTGCTGGCCTGTGTAGTAATGGCCTAATGCAAAGCTGATAAACAGACAGCTCCCCTTCTTTTTGAACACGTGGGATTTTACTTGGTGAGAGTAGCTTCAAAATCTGGCGTTCAGATTTGGATGTTGAAGTAGGTTAGTTTAGTGCTGTAACTGTTGCGGGTTGGCTCTCTGTTCCAAGTTTTGTTTTCAGCTGTTTATACACTGCTTCATTTGCATTTGTTGTTTGCCTTGTTGATGTGGTTTGTTTGAAACTTAAAGTTAATGCATTTAAAGCTTTCCCCCCTCCTTTTTTAATTGAAAGCTGTGAAGTTTGTTGATGAATTTGGCTGAAAAAATAATTTGTATATATATGTAATTGACTCACAGATAAGCTGGTAACTCTGTCCTTGTCCAATTCTCCCTCTGTCCTTTCCCCCCTCCTCCCTCCTCTCTTTCTCCTTTTCTCTTTCCTCCCTCGCTCTTTCTTTCTCCTTTGTTCTTTCCCCTTTCTCTGCCCTCTCCTCTCCCTCTCTCTCTCCCTCCCCCTCTCTCTCCACTCTATTCTTCCTCATCTCTCCCCCCCCCACACTCTGTTCTTCTTCATCTCTCTCCCCCCCCCCCTCCACTCCATTCTTCCTCATCTCCCCCCCCCCCTCCACTCTGTTCTTCCTCATCTCTCCCCCCCCCCTCCACTCTATTCTTCCTCATCTTCCCCCCCCCTCCACTCTATTCTTCCTCATCTCTCCCCCCATTCTCTCTCCACTCTATTCTTCCTCATCTCCCCTTCCCCTCTCTCTCCACTCTATTCTTCCTCATCTCCCCCCCACCCCTCTCCACTGTATTCTTCCTCATCTCTCTCCCCCCTCTCTCTCCACTCTATTCTTCCTCATCTCCCCCCCCCCCCCCCACTCTATTCTTCCTCATCTCGCCCCCCCCCCCCCTCCACTTTATTCTTCCTCTTCCCCCCCCCTCTCTCTCCACTCTATTCTTCCTCATCTCCCCCCCCCCCTCCACTCTATTCTTCATCTCCCCCCCCCCTCCACTCTATTCTTCCTCATCTCACCCCCCCCTCCACTCTATTCTTCCTCATCTCTCCCCCCCCCTCCACTCTATTCTTCCTCATCTCTCCCCCCCCTCCACTCTATTCTTCCTCATCTCCCCCCCCCCCCCCCTTCTCTCCACTCTATTCTTCCTCATCTCACCCCCCCCCCTCTCTCCACTCTGTTCTTCCTCATCTCACCCCCCCCCCCCACTCTATTCTTCATCTCTCTCCCCGCCCCTCTCTCCACTCTATTCTTCCTCATCTCCCCCCTCCCCCCTCTCCACTCTTCCTTATCTCCCCCCCCCCCCACTCTATTCTTCCTCATCTCTCCCCCCCCCCTCCACTCTATTCTTCTTCATCTCCCCCCCCCAACTCTCTCCCCACTCTATTCTTCCTCATCTCTCTCCCCCCCCCCCCTCCACTCTATTCTTCCTCATCTCTCCCCCACCTCCACTCTATTCTTCCTCATCTCTCCCCCTCCCCCCTCCACTCTATTTTTCCTCATCTCCCCCCCCCCCCCCCTCCACTCTATTCTTCCTCATCTCTCCCCCCTCCCCTCCCCACTCTATTCTTCCTCATCTCTCCCCCCTCCCCCCTCTCTCTCCACTCTATTCTTCCTCATCTCTCTCCCCCCTCCCCCCCCCCCCCCCTTTGCCCTTCTACGTCTCTTTGTGACACCCCTCCTCGGTGCACTCATGCTCTCCCCATCTTTCTTCCTTCTGTATATCTCTCTCACCAACTCTTCTGCCCCCTTCTTTCTTTCTCTTCTCCCTTCTCGCTCCCTGTCCTTCTCCCCCCTCACTTTCTTTCTGTTTCTCATGCCCCATGCTGGGGTTTCCTTGCCCCCCCCCCCCCCCCCCATACTTTTTTTTTTTTTTAATACATAAAATATTTAGGTGATTGATATAAAGCATGTGACAATTCTCCCCCCACCCCCCTCGAGAAATACACCCTTCCCTTTTTCTTTTTTTTCTTTTTAAATACATGAAATAAAATAGAGTAATATTTAGGTGATTGATGTAAAGCATGTGGCAGTGAGTATTTTGAAGCAGATCCACATGTATAGTTCTGTGACCATGTTTTGGAATGTGGTGAATGCATGCTCTTAGTGGGAATGCACATGGTACCCATAGTGCCTTTTTTGCTTGCCTCACACCAAATGTTTCCCTACTGCATGAGAATTCTACATTGCATATATTTAGATATACAGTGTTTCTCTGCATTTCTTGTGGACAGTTTTTGTAGTTCTGATAGCTGTACTTTGTCTTCGTGGTGAAGGGCATTCCCAAATTCAGTACTTCATTGTAGAAGGTGAAAATACAGTCTGATGTGTATGCAGAGTATATTGTCTCACATGATGCTAGTATGGTTTTAGTAGAAGCTGCAGAGGAACTTGTTTCTTTTATTTGGTCTGTGGAACATGGAACTGATAGCAGTTAAGCAGGGTACCTCACTTTTCAACTGTCCTGGCGAATGACATTTTAAATATGTTTTAATTAGGTATTTTTTTATCCTCTGTTCACATATGTAAATCTAAGATCTTGTAAAAGTGGTAACTGAGGATGGTTTCCTTGCTAAGAGGGAATTGTTAGCCTGCCTAGTAAATCGTTTTGGCTAGGTCAAACTAGAAATGCCCATGATCATTGGCAGTTTTTGCTCCTTCAGCCCCAATGTGTTCAGTCGGGCTGAGCGTGTGGAGAAGTGCTGTGAGGCGCTCACCCAGCGCCTCATCCAGCTCAACCAGCAGAAGGAGGAGGAGGTTGGCGACCACATCAACGCAGCCATCGAGAATTTCATTGGCAATGCTCACTACCGCTTCGTCAACCCAGATGGACCGAGGCTGGGACGAGTCACTGACGATGAGCCCCTTATGCACAGGTAGTAGAGGTCAAAGTTGGATGGGACCTGTTTTCACCCTCAGGGGTTGCGCTCATGGCAAACATTTGCGTAAATATTGCATTTTGTGGGTGCCATACGCATTTTAGCCACATCCCTGCGTCACTGTACGCAAAATGGGCGATTTAATAGTGTCTGCGGCATCACTCAACACTAGATCTACTCGAAAACTAGATCTACTCCAGCACGCACTTTAAAGTCCAGTCAATGCCATGGCCCATTTATTCTGTGTCTGCCACGTCACTCAAGACTAGATCTACTCACAAACTAGATCTACTATAGTGCACACTTCAACAGTCACTTTTAGATCGTGAGTACACCTAGATCTACAATAATGCCCTTACCATAATGTCCTTTTCATTTTTCTTGCGTGCTAATTATAGTGTTGGTTTTGCTCTACACATTTTTTGTACCACTGACACAAAACATGTGCATAAACCGACGCAAATCACTTAAAGTCAGCGCAACCCCTGACCCTTATGCACAGGTAGTAGAGGTCAAAGTTGGATGGGACCTGTTTCCACCCTTATGCACAGGTAGTAGAGGTCAAAGTTGGATGGGACCTGTTTCCACCCTTATGCACAGGTAGTAGAGGTCAAAGTTGGATGGGACCTGTTTCCACCCTTATGCACAGGTAGTAGAGGTCAAAGTTGGATGGGACCTGTTTCCACCCTTATGCACAGGTAGTAGAGGTCAAAGTTGGATGGAACCAGTTTTCACAAAAGGAGGCCCAGTTCACTTGAACTGATATATATACAGATGAAAAAGGTGTTGGGAACAGTCAGTGCATCCTCCATTGGATTCAGCTCACCAGGACCTGTGGTGCAGCGCAGGCTTGATAATGGGGTTCTGGGCTGTCAAACACCTCAGCACCTTTAGCTAATCAGTATGTCACAAGTAACAGTCCACTCAAACACTTCAGCACCTTTAGCTAATCAGTATTCACAAATAACAGTCCACTCAAAAAGCCTGAATATCAGAGTGCATGGTCAGAGCACTTGTTGAGTTTACCCATTCTTACCACTAGATTCAACCGACATGACTGATCTTCAAGGTCATGGCGCCAGGTGGCCTCTGGCAGCAGAGTTGGAAACCTCATTAATATCTTTTTGACTTTGTTAAATGCCAAGGGCAAGTCATGCATGTCAATGTAAGTAATGTCATTTTTGTGTGTGTGTGTGTCTTTTCTTTAAAAAAGAAAAAGACATGTATTGCATATTCAAAGTTAAAAGAAGACTGACACACTTCGTGATGACATTAACCCTTTTCACAGAAAGTAATTTTGGGTGAGTCTTTTCCTCTAGCCCAAATAATATTGGGGCTAGGAGGAGCAAAGTGGGGGTGGGTCAGGGACAGATAATACAAATATTTGCATTTTGGCTTGTAACTTTATAGCGCTACCACTGTGATGCTGTTTCACTCTCCTTCTTCCCGGTTTGTTCAGGACTGGGCTCCCATCCATCATCCGAGTCATCAACTTCATGCCTGCAGTTAACTTCATGTTTGCAGTCATCATCCATGAAATTGTGTCCAGCATGTGAGATCTCTTTCCAGACTAGCCATCATATTTTGCTGATTTAAATTTACCCTCTCAAGTTAAAACTTTGTGGTTGTCAAATGTGGTTCCCAGTAAAGGGAACTTTCAGCATCCTTTCTGTTTCAGTTACTTTGTAATGCCATCCAGTCATAACGGCAGTGTGGAGAAGGCCATGGAGTCCATGCTGCGTGAACCCCAGATGGTGATGGCGGTCAATGGCTGGGTCATGGGGGATGACCCCCTCAGAAACTTTGCTGAAGGTAATCTAGTCCTGCTTAGGTGCAGGCTTTGCTGGAGGTAATTTGCCATATCTGACTGCTAGCTTGGTTGTTTTCTGCCGCTGAAAGGCAAATCAATACTGGTAAATGGAAACTAGGAGGGGAAAGAAGATAGCATCCATGTGGAACTGTAAAAGAAAAGTTGGATGAAGTGATAGAATCCTTGTGGAACTGTAAAAGAAAAGTTGGATGAAGTGATAGCATCCATGTGGAACTGTGAAAGAAAAGTTGGATGAAGTCACCCAGCCTTGCCGTACCCTACAGAAAGTGGCTGAAACCAGCTGGAGTTGTGTAGTCCCTGCCTAGTTAGGCCAGTTGCTGCTACACTTGTGCAACGCTGAGTTGTCTCAGGAGAGGTACAGGTGGGGACAGAGATCTAAGGAGGTGGGGGATGGGATGGAATTATACCTACTGCTACAAATACAATGTCACCACCAAAACGATTCTGCCAGGAAGGGGACAGCAGTGTGAGCCATTTTAATCCTTGAATAATTGTGAGGGACGGAGTTAAACGATGATGTCTATATACCACAGTTTGAACAAAGGGGAGCCAAATTAGGCTTGTACTGATGTCTGTCTGCAGACCAGCCGAGCACCATACTGCTAGGTCAAACCAGCTGACAGTTACATGAAGGACAAAGTGTATAAATAGTAAATCCACCCTGCATGAATTCTGGCTTATCTGTTCTTGACCCAGGCTCCAATGTGTACCTGCGACGAGAACTGGTGGCTTGGGGCGACAGTGTCAAGCTTCGCTATGGTCAGAAGCCCAGCGACTGCCCTTACCTGTGGGAGCGCATGGTGCAGTATGCTGAAACCACTGCAAAAATGTTCCACGCTGTCCGGCTGGATAACTGTCACAGCACCCCCATCCACGTAGCTGAGGTAATGGGGAGCTGCAATGATAGGAAACAAGCGGTATTCAGATAATGCAGGATTTCAGGTGAACTCTCCTCATGCCAGGAATATTTTTCTGTTATGTATTGCTCTGCAGCAAGTATTTTTAAGGTCACTGAAAACATTTTAATTTTGTGGCGCAAACTTTGGTGTGGCTGTGCTAATACAGTTGCTCCAAGACCACAGCTATAGTATGCTTTACACTTCCTGCTTGGGACAAGCTGTTGTTGACCTTGCTGTGAACAAGAGGCAAGCATTCTGCGTAACATGCTGCCAACTGCTTTCAGCAGTGTGTTTTTCAGCAGTGGAGTCCATCTTTCAGGAGCATGTGGAGGTCAGAGATGTTAAATGGCCTCCTTATGTCTGGGATCTCTGGGCTGTGATTTGATTCCTCCGTTCTTCTTCTACCTAGTCAAGTTGCTCGCTCTTTCTTGTCCCTTTTCTGCTGATTTCCCAGTCTCCTAACTTTCTTCTTAAATAATACCTCCCAATTTTTGGTTAGGAAATAGGATTTTTTGCGTGGCTCTTGTGGAACGGGTAGGAGATGATAGTTGGTAGGTGATATTTACAGCTTGCTGTCATTGCCACTAGTATTCGCCTTTATACAGTTATATAATATTTTCAATTCATTGTTGTTTTTGTCCATTCCTTTTCTGTGAATTAAAAAAAGTCTTGTAGTTTTAAATGACATGTCCTAGTCATGTATATGCCTTTCCCCCCCTTTTTTTAATTTAAATTTAATAAGGGCAGTATTGAAGGGACCGTCTTCAGAAGCTTGTGTTTGATGTTTGTGCATGTATGTTTTGTTATGTGTTTGCATTTGGAATGATTTTTTTAGGTTTGATAAAGAATTTTGAAATGTGTATTTACATATAGCAGAGTTCAGTTGTCCTGAGGTAACCATGTTTGGTTATCAGATGTTAAGATCAAAGTACTGGCTCACTGTAGCACTGTATCAATCAGTTTTGGGGTGCATGTTGTTGCAGTACATGTTGGATGCAGCACGCAGGGTTCGGTCGGACCTGTACGTGGTGGCAGAACTCTTCACTGGAAGTGAGCACGTGGACAACCTGTTCATGAACAGGCTGGGTATCAACTCTCTGATCAGAGGTATGGCCTCCCTTCATTTAAGCTTCTAGTGCTGTTGCAACCCCTCCTTCATTAATGCTAAGACCACTCCCCATGAAGGCAGTGTTAATCAGAAAAATGAGGCAAGATTCCCTTTAAGTCTGCCAAAACAGAAGATTAAACATGATATGACTGACTGTGTATGTGATGTATATTTAGAACAGCTATTTTGTTGTTGTTTTATGAGTGTTCAGGGCATCATTAAGTGTATGAGACAGGCACCCATTTGTCTTCACCAAAGGTTCCTCAGGGGTCTTTGTGAGGTCTGGTTTTGTTCATATTGTACACTTCCCCTCTAACTGATCTCATAGATAGGCATTCCATTAGTCATGAGATGTTTGCAGATGACACACAGCTATCATCTCACCTGTGCGCTTCAAACACACACCTCTGAAATCTAAACATGGATGTTAAAGAACAAGCTAAAGTTCAGTGATAAGACATACCAAATTTGTTCTCAGCAAGTAAAAGTACAAAGAATGTTTTTGAGTGTTGGGTCATTCGTTCATCATCACCAGTATTTTTGAATGTTGGGTCATTCATTCATCATCACCAGTATTTTTGAGTGTTGGGTCATTCATTCATCATCACCAGTATTTTTGAATGTTGGGTCATTCATTCATCATCACCAGTATTTTTGAATGTTGGGTCATTCATTCATCATCACCAGTATTTTTGAATGTTGGGTCATTCATTCATCATCACCAGTGTTTTTTAGTGTTAGATCATTCATTCATCACCAATGTTTTTGAATGTTGGGCCATTCACTCATTACACCCACACAACAGTGCAACTCACCTTGTCCAGAATGAGCCATTCACACACATGTGCCAATCGTCAAATAAAAACAAGCCATTTGATTTTCAAAATTTCTGCACAGTGCTTCCGTCTCGTCTTGCTTCCACCTTCCATCATTTTTGGAATCAGCAACATCTGTTTCATGGACAAAGTCTGTAAACCTGGTGTCATTCTTGATAGCCATCCTTTCATGAAACAAATATATCATCCAGTCTTGTCACACAGCCTATATTGAACTGCACCATCTTAACATCAGTGAAGAAGCTACTAAAACCCTTGTGACTGCATGCATCTAGCCCTGATTAGATTACTGTAAGACAGGTCAATACAAATGGGTATTTCTCAGTCATCCAGCCACTTCAGCAAGCTCCAAAATGCAGCGGCATGACTCCTCTTTAAATCACAAAAATACCAGCACTGTACACTGAAAATTAATTATTAATTTCTCTGGAAAATAAAAGTTTTTAGAACCTGTGATTTTTTCCTTCTGGACCACACTGTATATTAAAAACATGTGGCAGCTGTTGGGACCATACATTTGTGCTGATCTGTGCTTCTGCGTCTTGTTGACTGTCACCTCAATTTGTCTGCAGAGGCTCTGATTGCCAACATACCGCACGAGGAAGGCCGCCTCGTGTATCGCTTTGGTGGATTTCCAGTCGGGTCATTTGCTCAGCCTCGGGTGCGACCTCTTGTTCCCACTGTCGGCCACGCTCTTTTCTTTGATCAGACCCATGACAACAAGTCGCCAATTGAGGTGTGTATCTGGGGTGGGGGGGGGGGGGGGGGGGCTGTTCAGTTTTGGGGAGAAACCTGTGTGTGATAATGGTGACATTCATTTGTGTGGCGCATGCTTGCTGCTTGGTGTGTGTAAGATTGTTTGAAGAGAACTAAATCTCAGGGAAAGGCTTGATAGGATGTGGAAAATATAGTGAAAGAAAACGGTTTTGGGTTGGTGGCTGTGTACAAGGGCTTAACTCTTTCATTGCCAGCAGTGCATGCAAAGTATACACCTGGAAATGAGCAGTGTAGAAGCATGCTGCAGCTCAGAACCAGCAGTGCAGGGGTGCTGCTTTGCAGATCATACCTACTTGCTTTAGGCTGCTGTATCTTCTCAGCCACTTACCCAACCTTAGTCATCTGATCCATGTGTCAATTTAAAGACAATTTTGAAAATATAAAATTAGATGGGCTTGTTTAGTGAATGATAAATGCATTTCTAATGTGCTGAATCCTTCTATGATATACATGTGTGACAGTGAGGCACAAAGTACTATACATGACTAAGTGCCAAAAGGTGTGCATGAAAAGAGGACACAGTAGGTCAGAAAAAAAGTATGAAACAAAGTAAAAAGAAGTAGGTTTTTAGAATGTATACTATACTGTGAAGTGGAAGATAACGACTTTATTAGTTTTTGAGAAAACGAGCTTTGAAAGATGAGAAATGTATTATGTCAGATGTCAGGGATTGCGACACAAAAGTGCTACTGTATGGCTGGTAAATGATTATTTTTATTCCCAACCACTTTAGACAGATTAAGGATGTCCTTACAAGTATTTTCAAATAAATTTATTGCAGTCTGACTTCTTACAAAAATATTGACATGTACTGTTTGTCGCAATACCTGACATCTGACACAATTAATTTTTTTACCTTTTCTTTCTGACAACAAAAAGCACAAAGTTTCATCCATTCTGCCATTCAGACATTCTAGTGCAGGTAACAGACACATTGGAAAGTCAGTTTTGAGGAATTTGTTTCTTTTCTTGACATAGCACCAAAAAAACTACAAAAAGTGTCGAACATCAGCATTACAGCAAAGTATGACAGTGTCATAAATGTGACTTGACAGTGCAATAATTATTGAAGATTCTACCTTTCTCTTTAACTACAAATGTAAAAACATATATTTAAACACAGTGCTACAACATTAAACTTTCTCTTCAGCTATAAAAATACACATAAGGTAGTAAAGTAGTATGTACTTAGATCCAGAGTACTGCATTCAACTTCCTTTTTGATAGGCATTACATACAGTTGGCTTGTAATTAAAGCATTGTAACCCTGTTGAGCACTTCCGACTGGCTTGAATGTTTCAAGAGAAAGCACACCAAACAGCAGAGCACAAAGAAAAAGAAAAAAACTCTTAGAAACAAACATGAAACAACATTGAATTTTGAGTGTCCCACTGGTATTTCACATCTCCAACTAGATCAACCCAGCTACTCACTGGGGGACCGGCACAGCCCTAGCCATCATCAACACTACTTACTTGGGGGGCATGGCCTACTCCGAAGGTACTGATTTTGGAAGACGTGAACAAAAAGTCTCAAGGGTGGGTGCAGCAGCCATTTCCTCAGGGAGGTCATTTCAGTCCTTGATTGCGTTGGGGAAAAAGGAGAACTTCCTGTAGTCAGTACAACACTTGACAGGTGGGCACTGGGTATAACAGGGAATGGGAATGATGGGCTCTTGTGATACTGGGATAGTTACCTGGTATTCAGTTGGTGCCAGTGGCTATGGAGCCATGGTGATGGTGGAACTTGTAAAAGTTCACTAGTCTTGCTTTCCTGCACCTATGTTGGAGATATGGTCAGCCAAGTGTTGTCAGCATGTTGTTGACATTGGCTATCCTGCAGCATCTCTGGGGTGTCCACCATGCTGCCTTTTGCTGTACAGAATCTAGATGGTTGATCAGCTGGATGTTGTTTGGGTGCCAGATAGAGCTTGCATATTCCAGGACTGGTGTGACAACTGCCTTGTACTTGTAGGCCCTGCCTTTTACTAAAGAGGAGCCGATCTTCAGGGTTCTTCCGAGAACCCAGGGTCCTGCTTGCTTTGTTGGTGATGTTGATATGTCTCCCAGGTGGTGTCTGAGGTCAGTGCGACACCCAAGAAGTGAGTACTGTTGACTGACTTGAGCATCTGGCCATGCAGAGCATGGTAGTGTTTCCTCTTGCTTTTAGTAACACTTAGGGTGTCACATCTGTCCAGGTGGAAGCACGTGTTCCATCTGCCTTCTCATTACCCATACAGAAATTGTTTAGATCATTTTGGAGTATTGCTTGATCTTCAGCTGTGGAGATGGGGAACTGACAGATGGTGTCATCTTCAAACAATCTCAGTCTGGAGGTAGGCTGTTGTGGCAGGTCACTGATGTATAGGACAAACAATTCTGGGCCAAGAACACTGCCTTAAGGCACCTCTGAGTCCAATGGGACAAAGTTCGACCTCATACCATCAACATGACACTGACAGCTTGTTGATCTCTCAGGAAGCTCTTGATCAATGTGTTTGTTCTACCGGTGATCCCATAATGGGATATCTTGTGAAGCAGGCCTTGGAGAAGTCATGCTGCAACATGATTCTTCATTGCGATACTAGCACAACGTCAGCCACCGCAAATCTCACCGCTGCGTAAAAATGACACTTCGTCCTACTGCGCTCTAACCAGAACACAAAAATCATCTAAATAACTATTAACTAGCTATTTTGATACGGTGCAAAATTGTGATCGGATGTCAGGAATGGTCAGACGGCAGCCTTATGACAATAATTGCAACATACCTTTCGATGTTCGCAGCAGACGATTCCTTCAACGCCATTCAAATCAAATGTGACCGGGAAGTGTCACGCGGTGCCTTCGTGTTTGTTGACAAGTGTAAACCTATAAAAAAAATTTTTTGCTCACAACTTGTTAGATAGTCAGACGAATTTGAGGAGCAGCAAATTTTGTTAATACAACAAAGGTTGTTTGGTTAAATCTTTTCAAAGCTGCCGAGTGATTGACCGTGAGTCAGACGTGCATATGACGTCATTTCTGCTCATGTCAAGGGTCAGAGTTGTTTTCAGTCTGTTGTCGAAAGTTCGTATTGCGACACAGATGACGTCCGATCAAACGAAGTTGCTATTTAGTGGAAGTCTTTCTGATTCATGGATCTTGTAAAACAATCTTTTGCTAACATAATATGTGTGATAAATATAACTTTACCTTGTTTTCTTTAACCAAACGATAAATATAACTTTACCTTGTTTTCTTTAACCAAATGACAGAGATGGGCTCTGCATCACTGTCTGTTTTTCGTGGTTGAATTTCAGCAGTAAAATCACACTTTATCAGACATATTTCCCAAACCACTTCAAAATTTCTGCTGCAATTATTTCAACTATATCCTCATTCATTTTCACACACATTCAACCCATGCTCATGACAAAATATTTTTTTTAAACATCTTTTATTCTCAGCACAACCAAGTGACCCATTGCAGACGCACCTTTTAGCACTTAGTCACATGAAACATTACAGCAATACACAACCTAATTTAATAATGTGTTACACATCTCACTCTATCCCTCACTCTCCCCTGCATTCACATGTGTGCACATGCACGCACTCATACAAGTATGGACACACATAAAGACACCCACCCACATGCACACAAAAACACTCTTCCAACCTCTTGATTCCCCCCCCCCCCCCCCCCCCCCATCCCGATAATCACCAGTCAGCCACTGAAGATGTCAGCAGCAAAACGAAACAAACAACAAAATCCAGTTACTGCATCTAATGCCTGTGAGAGGGTTAGAGTAGCTCCGAGTAGGCAGAAGCAAAGAGAATGGTTTTAAGAGAAGTTTAACTGTGAGAGAGAACTGCAGTGTCGGACGGGTGCAGGCAGGTTGTGCCAAACAAGGGGACCCTGAGCAGAGGACGACTGGTAACCAAAGCTCTTAAGCTGCCATCCTGCATAAGGAAGAGTTTTTTTCATGTGAACAGGAATGGAAAACCCAAGAAGGAGTTTATACAGAGAGACATGATGACAGGTTAGGTGGCAGGATACCGTCAAAGAAGTGGAAAACAAAGGTGGCAATTTAAAAAAATGATCCTTTCTTTGACTGGCAGTATCACTGTCAAGAAAGTCACTGTCCACTGGTCAAGAAAACATTTTTCCACTGTCAGCAGCAAGTGCATTTGATGACTGATCATACATAACCATGCACTCTGTACTGTAATGGATAATTGCTGGCAAAAAAATATATTAAAAAATCATGGAGAAAATGCTTGTTGTAAGTAAGTCAGAAAAATGGTGAAAACTGGGTAAAAAGTTAACAAAGACAAGAAATGTAAGTGCAAAACAAAAATTTGGACCACATGTGGTTTCATTCACAAAAGATTCCAGAAGTTTAGTAACTCCACTGACCCAAGTCACCAGTTGGCACCAGAAGCATTCTCCAGACCTGTGTATTCACACGATTTGGTTGGATATTGTATGCCTAAATTTTCAGCATGCAAAAATTACCACCAAAAAAATACAATCATGTTTTGTGGTTCGTTTGTTTTCCAGTGCAGAATATGCCCAGTTCTGGGTTTGGGGTGGCATGTGTAAGTCTCATGACCTCTCGCTGCTGTTGTGTCTGCATCTGTATTGTGCTTTGTGTAGCAGCATGTTACTTTGCTGGGTCAGTGACAGAAACCAGGACTGCATTTCGCAGATGTTCCTGACAAAAGCTGTGACACTTTGGTTTCAGATACGCTCTGTGTACGACCTGTGGCCCACAGCAGCATTGATCTCAATGGCCAACTGTGCCACAGGCAGCAACAGAGGCTATGACCAGCTGGTGCCCCATCATGCAAGTTTCCCTTTTGCTGGCTATTTGTGTGCATGTGTGTGTGTGAGCATGTGCGTGTGTGCGTGAGTGTGTGTGTGAGCATATGCATGCATGTGTGAGCATAATTTGTGCTGTGTGTGTGGTGTATGAGTACACACACTTATGTGTGTGTGAGTATGTGAAGGAATTTTGCAAATATGCACACTGAACTCTTAAACATTAAATGCATTTGAAGCCAAATGTTTTTGTTTTTTTGTGTATGACCCTTGCCTACAGCACAAAGGGATATACACATGTATCCACAGCTCCTCAGGGCTGGAAGAATCTCAATCTAGACAGATGGACAGAGTAGAAAAGCAGTTACTTACAAATGATGTATTTCGTGTATAAACAGATTGATGTGGTGAAGGAGGAACGCCTGTACCCATCCTGGAACAAGGACCTCACCAACCCTGACCAGAACATCAACCTGTCCTTTGGCATCACCAATGGCAAGCGGCTGCTGAACAACCTGCACTACGAGCTGGCAATGGGAGGCTACAAAGAGGTGAAGCCCCAAGTCACCCCCCGCCCTCCATCCTCCAGCCCCTGTGGTCAAAACACCTTGGCCATAGAGGCTACAAAGTGGTACATCCCCAACCCCCTCCCCCTCCCCCCCCCTCCCCATCACCTGGCCCCCATCCTCATGACACACCATGGCCATGGGAGGCTACAAAGAGTGAAGCCCCAAGTCCAGCCCCCAGCCCCCATTGTCATGACACACTGTGGCCTGGGGGAGAAAGAGAAAGAAGCAACAACAACAATGACAACAAAAACAGAAGCAAAATAAAACCTTTAGCATTGGCACAATTTGGACACTTGGCTTTACAGCTTGCTAACTGCTGTTGCTTCATGCTTGCTAAATAGATCCTTATCATGTCACTCCTGCTCTTCGCAGTTTCATTGACTTGGATGTCCTGTTGAAGTCTGGACAAGGATTGACACCTTAATCCTTTGTCATTTTTAGCAAGTTCAGTTTTTCTCTACATATAGAACAACATTGTAACCGTGATGGAAAGTTGGCATCACCTTGTTGCTGTTATAACTGTACAAATATTATTGTTAATTGTTTACCTTTAGGTTTATACTTTCATTATATTCATCATTTTGAATTTGTTTTTATGAGCCCCGTCTGATGGAATGAGCCATAGGGATGAATAAAGTGTTACTGATTTGAATCTGGTGCTCTCTAAGCCAGTTTGGCCTTGCGGTAGGGCGGTAGGCTGGCAAGCAGAGGGACCTCGGTTCGAATCTGCTTTGGCTCTCCTTTCACTTCAAAAGTTGTAGTCTGTGGACACTGTCTTGTGATTTTGTCCTTCACAATTATGAAACATTAAAATGGCTCTCATTGCTGCCCACCTTAATGCAGAAGTCATTCTGGTGGTGTATAATCTCCCTCTCCATACCCCCTTCCCCCCTTCTCCCCATCCCTGATAAGCCTTGTGGTTTCTGTGGATGTTAAGCACCGTACGTGTTTACTTACTGTTCTGGTGCTCTTTTCTGCCCTGTTGAACAGGTGTTTGTGGACCAGCTGCATGAGGAGGTGGTGGCGGTGACTCGTCACAACCCCCAGACTCACCAGTCAGTGATTCTCATTGCTCGCACAGCATTCAGTAAAGTGCTCGACCCAGACAGCCCACTGGACTTCAAGGCCATCACAGTGGAGGGTAAGACTCTGCAGACTTCAGTTCACTTCAGCTTAATTACAATGATTTTGTTGTCCATTTAAAAAGTACATTAAATACAGGAACTTTTTTTTAGGCTTGAGGAAAGGAGCCACTTTGTTTCATGACACAGTTATACTGGTGTGTCATAATTATGATGGGTTCATTTGCATTTATCTGCCATTTTCTACCTATTCATTCTTGTAATGCGAAAAAAACAAACAAACAGAAAACAAAACAAAAACTTTTGAAGCCATCTATTATTTTTGAAAGTGAGATGAAACAAGTCAACTTCTGATTGATTCTGCTGCCCAAATTGTCAGGAAACTATAAAGAAACATTGTTTTATTCTTTGCTGTGGCACTGTCCAAAGTCAGCTTGCTTTGCCCATATGTTTTTTTTATTCCAACTCATAGACAAGGGGCACACTCAGAAACACACTCTCACATGCATGCACACATTTACACATTCACACCCACGCACACACACACACACACACACACACACTCGCACACACTCTCTCTCTCTCTCTCTCTCTCTCTCTCTCTCTCTCTCTCTCTCTCTCTCTCTCTCTCTCTCTCTCTCTCTCACACACAGATTGGCATCATGTTTGTTGGACTGTGCAGGTATGGTGGAGGAGGTACTGTTTGAGGGAAACTTAAAAGAAACAACGGAGTACCAGTACTCCAAGAATAAGAAGATCATCAACGGGCTGCCGAACTACATCCTTGACCTGCGTGAGCACATTCCGGTGGCCAGTAGCCAGTTCTGTGAGGACTCTCCCCATGACAGTGAGACCCGGTGGGAAGTCAGTTTCAAGAACTTCACTGCTGGCACTGTCGTGGCCATCAGGTGGGTAGGCCTCCTCCATATTTGTGCTGGGTGGTGGTGGGGCATTGTGTGCATGGGTGTACTTTTCAGGGACTTTTCACCCTAATTTTTGTTGTTGTTGCTGATGTAACATTATTGTTTGGTGTCAGTGTGTGAGTGAGTGTACTTGGCACTATATTGTTTTATGATTGGTGTGAGTGTACTTGGTGCCAATTTGTTTTATGATTGGTGTGAATGTGTGTGTACTTGGCACCATGTTTTATGATTGGTGTGAATGTGTGAGTATACTAGGTACCATGTTGTTTTGTGATTGGTGTAAATGTGTGAGTGAGTGTACTTGGCACCATGTTGTTTTATGATTGGTGTGAATGTGCAAGTGAGTGTACTTGATACTGTGTTTTATGACTGGTGTGAATGTGTGAGTGACACCATGACACATACCTTATGCAATAACCTTAAACACTTGGCAGTAAAGTTGTATTGAACATTGCCCTTGAAGGACTAAAGTGCCAGGCTGGTGAACATTTAGGATTGGTGTTGCATCTGTAGACACCCTCACACCCCAGTGTGCACAACCTCTTGACATGCACCATCTCTTCACACCCCAACACACTCAGCCTCTTGACATGCACTGTCTCCTCACACCCCAACACACTCAACTTCTTGACATGCACTGTCTCCTCACACCCCAGTGTGCACAACCTCTTGACATGCACTGTCCCTTCACACCCCAACACACTCAGCCTCTTGACATGCACTGTCTCCTCACACTCCAGTGTGCACAACCTCTTGACTCGGACCACCTCCTCACACCCTACCAAGTGTGCACCCTGCTTGGTCTGTGGAGCAACCCTGTGTACCGTGGAGCATGGACAAATTCATAACTGAATGCGTTTTAAAGGAAGTAACCACCTCTGCTTGAAAGGGCATCAGTGCATCAGCAAAACATGGCTTGCCTTGTGTTGTGTTCAGGTGTTACATGACAGTGACACCTGCCTTGTCTTCAGGTTTTGCTTGATTGATCGTGCCACTTGTACTGTGGTCAGGTGTTGCTTGATTGACTGTGCCACTTGTATTGTGGTCAGGTGTTGCTTGACTGACCGTGCCATTTGCCTTGTGTTGTGGTCAGGTGTTGCTTGATTGATTGTGCCACTTGCGTTGTGTTGTGGTCAGGTGTTGCTTGATTGACCGTGCTAAAGAGGCAGTGCTGGAGATACGACAAGGCATGGGTCAGTTTGGCTACATGATGCGCTCCTACAGCGGCAACATCATGTTCGACGACTCCTGGGACAAGTCCAACTTCCGCGAGGTGGTGAGCCGCTTTACCCTGGGTGACCTGAACCGCGTCATGTACCGTGTGGACCAGGAGGAGCGGGATGACAACTTTGGCTTCTCCACCTACCACATCCCCAACCATGGCACCCTCTGCTACTCAGGGCTCCGAGGTCAGTAGCGGTCAGGCTCTGCCTTTGTGCTTTCTCCTTCAAGGCTGTGAAGCCTGCAGTCTTGACCTGTCACTAATCCTTAGCAGCAAATACTGTGGAGAGCCTTTTGACACAGAGTTGCTGGGTCTATCAGATTTGCTGCATTGTAGCAAAACCTTAGCTGTCAAAAACAAAAAAATGCAAGGAACTAGTAATGTTGGAATATATGATTCATTTGAACATTTGAAGTAGGTATACCCACTCAATTTTTTTAAATTAACCGAATCACATGAAACTTGCAGGAAATATACCTTTTAACAAAGTAAAATCACATGCAAAATTTCAAGGCTCTAGCTACATTTGAAAAGGAGATATGACAGATTGAAAAACGTATATTTTGGCTGTTCGCACAAATAACTGAAACTGCCATTTTTCAAAGCTCATAACATTAAAACTACTGATAATACAGAGCTCATACTTGGTAGACACAGTGTCTATACTATAGTGATCAAGTATATTTTTTTCCTAGCCGTACAACAGAGGTAAAAGGAAAATATGATGCCTCAAAAATGGCCTTTTGTGTAATTTGCGAGATGGAAATACCCCAAAAATGTCAAAATTTGACATTTGTTGAAATTACTGTATTTCATCTTTTCAGCCATCTGTGAATAATGTACAGGGAAAACAAAGCAAAAAAAGGGCTTAAATGGACTGCAATGACCTACCCAGTGACCTAATTTGAATTGTCAACAAAAAGTTTCCTGAAGGTGTTCCAACGTGCCAAGAGGACTCCCCACCTCACACTGTCAATTTGCCATGTCCTGTTCTTGGGCACAACTTCAAAGTCAGAATCAAACACATATTTTGCAGCAACTTGGTCAATGTCCTCAGACTGGGGCCACTTGAAAATTTTGTCGTTGCCAGTGCTGGTCATGAAAGTGACATCAGCAAAGTCTGGGTTGTGGACTTGTAGCACCTGCCCAATATAGAAATCTCTGTCGTAGAAGACAGCCACAGTCTGGCCTTGCTGTGAAAAGTTAAAGCTGAAGTCTCCCTCTTGGAGTTGTTCGGATGCCTCATCTTCTTCAGCTACAGGTGTGTCTTCAGGGTAGTCGCTGTCTGTGTCACTGTCGGAGTCTGTGTCAGACATCTCCACCAGTATGGTGACTCTCTTCCGCTTACTTCCTTTTGTGGGTGTGCAAGCAACCTGTAGAGCTGTTTTCATTTCCTCTGCAACATGTCCAAACTTGTAGTTGAGGAAGTTGACACAGAGATCAATCAGGGAGATTTTGCTGGTCCTGAGGGCTGGTGACAATGCTCCTAAAATGATTTTTTCGTAGTCAATTTGTGCTTTGATGGCCTTCAGCTTGTCGGTCTTTCTTTCAAATTTCTTAAGAAGACTGATGAGATCATCAGGCTTTTGGCAAGGACCACCATCGTTTCTGATTACATCAAGGATGGCTTCTTTCTGTTTCCGAAGCTTGTCTGTTCGTCGTTGCTGCATTTCCTCTCCTTCTCTCCGCTTTCTTTCCATGTCAGCTTGAAGCTCCTGCAGAACAATTAGTTCTTGCTGTCTGTTCTGCTCCCTCATGCGAGGTCCAAATTTTCTGGCCTTTGAGAGCAGCTTCATTTTTTCTTCTTTGGGTTTGGAGTTTAGCCACTTGGAAACGGTCTCATTCCGTTTAAGCATGTTCAAAGTGGAATGGTGATGGAGACTGGCATGCCGGTTCCTGAACATGGTGTAGTCCAGATCAGCGAAGCAAGCTTCACCAACCAGGTTAGTTAGTTGGCAATGGGCCATGCGCTGTCGGTCTTCTTCTGTTGGTGCAGAGCCATACTTTCCACCAGGAAGGAAGTCGGCCAGTTGCCGCTCAAGAGCGATGACAAACTCCCCAGCAAGTCCTTTGATGACCATCTCCAGCAGATGTCTGTGATCCTGTGGAAGTTCTTCTCGTGCTTGACAGACAGCTTCTGCAGCAGGCTCATTTCGAATGCAAAATGCATTCAGCTCATCAGGAATGCTTCCCTCTTGCAGTATCATCTCTGCATGTTCACTCATTCCCTTCAGTATCCCATGCATGGGCTGAATGAATGTATACTGGTCCAAGTAGTGTATTTCACTTCTTACAAAGATCCAGAAGGACCCTGTAATGTACACATACATCAGAGCCAGGCCAAGGAGCATTGTATTCAGTTTCTGGCATGAAGCATCTGCAAGCACGCTCTTTTGCTTCAGGTTTGATGGTTGTCGCAGCTCAAAAAAATGAAGAATATCCTGTTGATGGTAGACTAGACCAGCGGCTGAAGCAAACAAGTTGTTAAATCTGTTTGATCTAAAGCTGGACAGCTGGCTGGATAAGAATATCCTGTTGATGGTAGACTAGACCAGCGGCTGAAGCAAACAAGTTGTTAAATCTGTTTGATCTAAAGCTGGACAGCTGGCTGGATTTCTTCAGAGATGCACAGTATGCCAGCCAATCCCCATGACACCCATTCTTTTCATCTCCGCGTGGTCCAAGTGTGTCGCATCCCATCCACACATATCTGAAATACACACACACAGAAAAGAGAGAGAGAGAAAGTCATTATTTAATATTGATTATCATGTGCATGTTTATGGTTTGTATCTTTTATTATTCATCAGCAAATTACAGATAAATGAATGGATACATCTCCATCAGTTAAATCATTTTATTTTCCTTCTCTCATAAACTTTTGTTATGAAGCAGATCTTTTCAGTTCCTCTTATTTAGTTTCAGGAGTCCTGGCTATGTAACAATTTGTTTACCCATCCCTCAATTGTTTAGTAAATTATGTACACACCATGTAAACTACACATATCAGTACTTTAAAAAGGCAAACATACCTGCAGACAGAAGACCCATCAGAACGTGAGCTGAAGGAGTTGAACAGTGGCAGTTTCTCTTGTCCCAGGTTGCCCGCCAAACCACATTCCTTTGTGACATGCACCAGAGCCTTCTCAGCAGCAGATGACAGCGCCAGCAGAAAGTGAGCGTTGCAATGCAGGAACTCGAGCTGGACTGTTGTATCTGGGAGTTGCTCTGCCCTGTGCTCATTCAGCAGACATCCAGCAGATTTCATGTTGCTTGCCCTGTCCGACATGAGTCCAACAAGATTTTGCATGATCTTCCGTGTCTCATTTTCTGAATCCTCTTCATTGTTTAGGACAGAAAGTTCTTGAATTCTGTCCAGGGTGAGGTCCAGAATAGTCCTTGCTGTTTCATGGGCAACAGCATTGAAGCCTATGGACAATGTTTGCTTGTTTGCAAGAGTCACTTGCAGACCAACGTACTTCCTCTGTTTCTTGGTAGTTCCATCTGCATGCAGGTCAAAATGTTGTGTAGACACTGCTTCGGCTACCTGCATTTTAGCAAGGCTGTGGCTTTGGTCAGCAAACCGCAGGTTTGTTGTCCTCCCAGGCAGCTGGTGATCTTTAAATGTCACACCAAAGAAATGCTTTGAGACGGTTTTGATGACCTCACGACATCTGCTGGCTGGCACTTCACATTCTCCGACTAATTCATAGATACATGTTACAACAAAATCTCTGAAATATCCTCTTTCCGTTCTGGTCTCTGGAACTACAGGCTGCAGCTCCAGTCTTTCATCCAAAAGGCTTGTGATCACCTCCTCCAGTTCCTCTTTCATCTGTTTGTGTTTCTGCTCCAGCCTACTGACACGTTTCTGGTAGTGTCGCTTTTTCTGTTTTTCATTCTGGAGTTCAGCAGCCAAAGGTTGAACAGAATGCAGCTTTGCAACCATCTGCTCATGCTTATTCTTCAGCCGCACAAATCTTCTGTTTATGTTACTGCGTTTTAATTTGGTACACCGTTCACTTATTTGCCGAAGTTTTGCTTTTGTTGCTGCCTCACGTGTTCTTGATGCATGCAGCTTGGACCTCAGTGTTTCATTCACTTTCTGGAGCTTTTGCACTTTGTCTTGTAACAGATGAACTGTGGCCTTTTCATCAGACAGCAGCTCTCTCACAGCGTCAGTTTGGCTTCTTGCAATGTCAAATTGTTGAGCAACAGATGCTGTCAGCATCTGGGATTCAGCATCTGACACAGGAATGGACTCCTGGGGGGGAGGATGTGTGGCCTGTTCCATTTCTGCATGGCTCAGACACAGACCTGCTTTGTAGCTCCTGTGGCTGACAGCAAGTTACACCTGTAGCAGAAATTGTTGTTGTTGACGGCTGACATGATAATTCTTGGAATTCTTGCAGACGTTCAACTCCACCTATGTATCCCTTACGCTTCTGCAATGATTTCATGTCATTTGAAGTTTTCTTCACCAGCGTGTTGAGTTGTGCAGGGGTCATGTTGTTAAAGCTGTCACACAAAGACTGCAGCCATGACAACAGCACTTCCACTGAATATCCTTTCCTATTTCTGAAATTGTTTAGTTCCAACAGGAGCCCATTTGAGACAGACCCCATCATTGTCATGATGGTGTTGGAGAAGCCAGAGTCGACCTGAGATAACAGAAAGTCTTTCGACACAGAATGTTTCTTGGAAAATTCACCAATCCATTCCATCTCCAGACCTTTGTTGAGGCATGATGAAATGTCATTGTTGGTCTTCTTTGATTCAATATCCAGCCGATAAAGGCAAGTCTGTATCAAGTGGCCAACATTTTGTATAGGTACACCTGCATTGATGCTGACTTCATCAAACAAAGTTTGAATGGAAGCAAGTGAACATCCAGTATCCTCTCAAAGACCATGCAGCTGCAGCAGGAGCTTGTTGTTCATTGGAACTGTCAGCTTCAATTTGTCTTCCAAACTTGGCCGACCCCTTGGTCTCTTAACCCCAACTTGACTTTGAAGGGTGTTGAACTGATCATCATCTAGTGGAGCAAAAGACAGAGAAAATGTTCTACTCACAGAAAATATAGTAATAATAACTAAAATAGAAATTTTTCACTCGCTCCTGCTGATAATGATACTGTCCCATTTTTTCTCCCTTTATGTTGTCATTACTGCTGTTGCTGCACCTGCTTTTGTGTGTGTGTGTGTGTGTGTGTGTGTGTGTTTACCTTATTTTTGTTCTTTGTGTTGTCTGTTTGTTTGGCTGTGTGTGTGTGTTACACCATTGCATAGTCTGCATATATTAACTTAGCATTTGTGTGTATGCCTGGTGTATGTATATATGTCCACACACTTAAAAACTGAATTAAAAAAGTTAAAAAAACAAACTAAAACTCCCCCCCCCCCCCCCCCCCCCCGAAAAAAAGACATTTTTCTTACAAATTCTTTACTTGTAGCCTACTATTCACTCACTTGTATTGTTACACGAGAGAGAATAAGGGGTGGGGGGTGGAGATGACCACACGTCATCGAATGGTTTTAATCATCATTTACACCAAATAAAAACAAGGTTTCACTTCATTTCTCGAAACTTTATCGAGAAAATACAACCGGTTCGGTTGTGTCGTCTGCTATTAAGAGCGAGTTATCGTTCTTCATTTCACCGGCACTCCAGGGAAAAAATAAGTAAATTACTGACGCTAAAAAAAAATGTAGTAGCTGCAACAACTATCTGTCTTTCCAATCAGGACAATAAATAAGAAGTGAAGCTGGTTTTAGAGAAGCCAGAGATCGATGAATGAGACCCCCTTCTTCGTACGAGTTTGTACATGTGCAACTTCTGGCCGATTGTTTTGGTCTACTTCAAACAGAAATTTCAAGAAACGAATTATTAATCAAACAAAAATATGAATGGGAATCAGAACCTAAACACTCTGTGAATTAAATATACCAGTTTCATGCGGGTTACTTGCTTAACAGTGAGCGTATAGCGTTGAAGTTGACACGAGTGCCACCGGCGGCCATAGTGTCGGTGGTATTCGCCATGACTCCCTTCAACATGTATGGGGTTCTCCCTATTTCTTCCATGGACTTTCCGAGAGCGGTATTTCCGGATCATGTTATACATCATTTTAAACAGCGATTTCTCCTCTTTTTAACGATATAGGGTTCTTTGAGAACTGACCACAGCCTCAAATTTTATTAAGCGCCAAAGTAAATACGGCAACTTTAACTTGTAATTTTTACTTCAAAACCTAAACACATCGCTACAAAAATCACATCGCGTCATACGCCAAGGTTCTAGCTTTCCATTGATATAAGATTTATTCTGATTGGTTGAGATTCGGAAGATCAGTGACGCATTTTCTGGGGTACCCTAAATGCTTCGCCGGTCTGTTCATGTTCCAAAAAATGGCCGCGTGTAGTTTGAAACGCGATACGCACTGAGCTTTTCAAACTACAGGAGTAAATCGGTCACATTCTCACGCATAATAAGGACACAGATGGAAGGTAGAAAGATTGTTTTATTCATTCAATCATATTTCAAGCCTGTGCATACATTATTTGTGGAGTTACAATGGGGCAAACTTGAGCAAACATCGGTGTGTTTTGGCATTGTCTTATACTGCTGTAGAACGAGTGGGCACACCTATTTGAAGTCATTTTGTGTCAAAGAAAAGAGCTGTTCTTAAGTGTGGGGCAGCGTGTGGAAATCCTTTGTTTTGTAATGACAAATAAAAAAAGTACTTCCCTACTTCAGAAAAGTGTGTGTGTGTGTGTGTTGGACAGTTACAGTTGTAAGAAGGATCAAATACAATCATATGGCTTCATCAGATAATAACTTTTCCTTTGCTTGTAATCCTTGTTGTTGCTTTCCACCTGTATTGCCTCATTGTTGGGTGCATGTTTCAATTTGATATAATGTACAGTGCACCGAGCTCCATTTTATGTTAGAGGTTTGAGCTTTACAAGTATTTTATTATGAAGTCACCCATTGCTTACTCCACAAGGAGGGTTAGCGCTAACAGCACTCTATTGATGACACACCTGTAGCTAGGGACAGTTCATCAGAATCCACAATGGCCTGTGATAGGTGTCACCTGGCAAGCCAGTCAAGTATTGTTTACTCTTAAGAATGCCAGTCCCGGGTGATGGATGATGCAAAAGTCATAACTTACTTCCCAGTGGGCAATATGACTGTATACCGTGCAGGACATGCACCCAGTCACTGCAGACCTTTGGGGAACTGTGACAAGCACTGTCTTGTGAATGACAGCTGAACACTTACTGACAAGAGTAGTGACAAGCACTCTCTTGTGAATGACAAGTGAACACTCACTGACAAGAGTAGTGACAAGCACTCTCTTGTGAATGACAACTAACACTCACTGAGAAGAGTAGTGACAAGCACTCTCTTGTGAATGACAAGTGAGAGTAGTGACAAGCACTCTCTTGTGAATGACAAGTGAACACTCACTGACAAGAGTAGTGACAAGCACATACTTGTGAATGACAGCTGAACACTCACTGACAAGAGTAGTGACAAACACATGCTTGTGAATGAACACTTACTGACAAGAACTCACTGAACCAACATGTTCACCATGGACAGTTGGTCCAGATTCACCATTGGTTGTGACAGCAGATACTGTGCAGTTGCCTAGTGGTGCAGAAAATAATGCAAAACTGTATTGCCATCAGTTCTAACCTGTCCAGTAGTACAGCAAAATGTGGTCCAAGTGGACCATCCTTCTTTTGCCATCACTGTTGGTCGATTTCTGAGGTGGTCACTCCTCAGGGATGATTTGAAGTTTGGACTGCTGGCCAGTGTGATTTTGTGGTCAGCACCTCTGGTCAGTGTTTGACTTGCCCACCTTGATCTCTGCAGGAGTGATGTCTGTGCTTGGTGAACTGCGCCCTGGCAACGACCTGGGTCACCCATTGTGCCAGAACCTGCGCACTGGCAACTGGCTCATGGAATACATCAGTAACCGCCTCAAAGTGATTGGCAACACAGTGCATGTGAGTAGCTTGGAACCTGCAGTGGTTCAGACACACAGCTGGTTGTATCAGCAGATTTTGTATGTGATTCATTTGCGGTGAGTCAGACCCAAAGTCTATGTGGAGGTCAGTGGCAACACCTTGTTTCCCACATGCGAGTTATTTGGCGACTCAGACCCACAGTCTACGTGGAGGTCATGAGCAGCACCTTGCTGCCACAGGTGAATTATATTTGTGGTGAATTGGTCCTGCAGCCTGCCTTGAGTTCATTGACAACTCTTTGTGAGTTGTGTTGAGAATTGCAGTCTGCCTTGAGGTCATTGGCAACGTTTGGAATGCTAGTTTTTGTGGTGAGACCTAACCCTGCCTTGAGCATGTCAGCAACAGTTTGTGTGAGTTGTTTATGGTGATATAGCAGGCTGCCCTGAGGACGCCAGTAACTGTGAGTTGTTTGTGGTGATACAGCAGGCTGCCCTGAGGACATCAGTAACTGTGTGTGTTTTTGTGGTGATACAGCAGGCAGCCCTGAGGACATCAGTAACTGTGTGTGTTTTTGTGGAGATACAGCAGGCAGCCCTGAGGACATCAGTAACTGTGTGTGTTTTTGTGGTGATACAGCAGGCAGCCCTGAGGACATCAGTAACTGTGTGTGTTTTTGTGGTGATACAGCAGGCAGCCCTGAGGACATCAGTAACTGTGTGTGTTTTTGTGGTGATACAGCAGGCAGCCCTGAGGACATCAGTAACTGTGTGTGTGAATTGTTTGTGGTGATATGGCAGGCTGCCCTGAGGATGTCAGTAACTGTGTGTGGGTTGTTTGTGGTGATATGGCAGGCTGCCATGAGGATGTCAGTAACTGTGTGTGGGTTGTTTGTGGTGATATGGCAGGCTGCCATGAGGATGTCAGTAACTGTGTGTGGGTTGTTTGTGGTGATATGGCAGGCTGCCATGAGGATGTCAGTAACTGTGTGTGGGTTGTTTGTGGCAAGACTTGTAACCTGACCTGAGGTCACTGGCAACACCATTTGAGTTGTGTTGGTTAATTAATACTTGTAGGCTGCCTTTAGGTCTTGTGGTCAGTCATTGGCAACACGTTGCACGTGAAGTGGTTTGCCTTGTGGTCATTATCACATTGATAAAAGTTGCTTGTGGTGAGGCTGCCCCATACCATAGGTAGCCCTGTGCATTTAATTTTGTGCTTTTGCCCCAAATAGGACGTTATTGAGACTGAAGAAAGGATTAGATTCTAACAAGAGCAAAAATAAAATTGTTTGTGCCTAAACTGTCTGGCGATGTCTTTTACATAAATTTGTGAGATTTTGCAAGTGGTGTGTGAAAATGACTGATCGCAAAGATTTTTTGGAGAAAAAGAATGCTCAAAATGTTTTGCCACAAGGATTGTTTTAGTGTTCTGTCTGGTGTTTCAGCTGGCCGAATGGTTTGAGAACATGTTTGGCCACCTGAAGAAGATCCCCCGGTACCTGATACCATGCTACTTTGATGCCATCGTCACTGGAGCCTACATAGTCCTGAGAGAGATGGCTCTCCAGCAGTTCTCTGAGTGAGTTGACAGTGGAGTTCTGGGCTTCTGGTGGCAAAGAGGAGATCCCTAGAGGGTTAGAGATTGACAAAAGAGTGGAGGAAATTACCCCAGCTGCTTTGGCGAAATGCAGAGTTGTTGCTTATTATCAGATGAGAGATACTAACAGGACCACACACACACGCACACAGCATGCACACAAAAAAAAACACAGAGCAACACTGTCTCTCTCTCCCCTCCCCCTCCCCCCCTCAACTTTCCCATACATACACCTGCACACATGCACAGGTATTCTGTATATTATATTTTGATACTCACTCTACTGTGACCTGTGAGGTTGACTGGGCGTTAAATATGGAGAACTTGCTCAACCTGTACATCAGTTTTATTCTCTTAATACTGGGTATCTTTGTTCTTGCATCTGCTGTACCATTACCTTGGTGAGATGATGCTAAGATTTCACAAGGAATTGACTTTGAAATAGCAAACACTGGGCAAAGGCTGCGTAAGTGACGAGTTCCATATATGAGGCTTTTATTCACAGACCAGTTCCAGCGGGTGTGTTTTGCACCTGTGCGTTGCTCTGTCTGTGATGATCCAGCTTCCTCAAGAGAGCCATTTTGTCTGTGCAGGTTTGTGAAGGATGGGTCAACCTTCGTGCAGGCCCTCTCACTGGGCTCCATTCAGTTCTGTGGCTTTGTGCGCTCTGCCAAGCTACCCCCGCTGTCCCCAAACCTTAAGAACCCCAAGCCACGAGTGGAGGTCAACATGCTGACCAATGAGACGGAGGAGGCCCCCGTGTCCCTGGCGGCAGGTGTGCAGCTGTTGTGTGGGGGTTTCAGGGGAGATGTATGTTCGTGTGTGGCTTTGTCAGCTGTAGCTCTCAACAGTTCTTGTGATTTTGACGCTTTTGTACATATTCTCTGTGAATGTTTTTCAAGTGCTCAAAGAAGTTATACCTAAGGATAAAAATGCATTTGTAATATATCAAAATGTGCAGAAATGGATGGGCTTTTAATTACAAGTTTTGTTTTTTAAATTGCGTTATTTGTTGTGTTGTCATGTGACTGTGTTCCTAAAAATAGAAATTGCCACGCATATTCACTCATTTATCTTTCATAATGAACAAAAAAATCAGGATATCAGTCCTAGTTCAACAACAGCTGATTATTACTGAACAAGAACCATTGCCCCATCAAACAAGCGAAGTTTCACACATGTAAGTCAATATTTATAGATTTTATGCTTCAGAAATGGAAGCTTACCAAAATCAGTTTCACCAAACCACATAAAAACATCACCTATAAAGGCAGTAATAAGGCTAACGTTCAACACCACAAGGCAATATGCAACAGATATTACATTTGTTATAACACTGACATATTTTCACAATCCCTGGAATCATGAACAGATTTCATAATGTTCAAGCATGGCAACCATTGAAAATGGAGCGCAAAATACGCGCACACATTACAGTGAATTACACTCACTCTCATGAAGACTGAGCAGACAGTTTCTATCACTCTGGAAACACGGGTAAGTCTCACAACCCATACATTTGACGTTTGTTTTCTGCTTTTTCTGTTTCTCTTTGTAACTGTAAAAAAAAAAAAAAAAAAATCTTTCCTTGGTCATAACAGGGATAATAAAATGCATTGAGAACACAGAGTTTTTTGAAACCTCAGCATGTACATCAAGATCTGCAAGCTGCCTAATCAGCTCTGTTGTAAAGTCTAGCTGTCCATATCTGTCAGGTCTTTGTAGCTCTGGTATATCTGCATGCTTCTTTCTGAAATCTTCAAACAAGATAAAGGCATTCACACGTGCAATATCCAGAAAGTGGTAAAACAGAGTTTTCCACCATTTATTTGTTCTATGCGAAGTGGTATATACTATGAACTATACTCACGTACATCAAAAGACCAATAAAACGATAAAACTCTTCAGGGTAGGTGTTACTCCATGACTGGTAGAGGGAAGGTTTCTGGGGCCCAGCAGTATTTGCATAATCATTTGCGTAAGTACACAACATGCCTAGCAGGCAAGGGGTAAAAAACAGTTTTAAAAAGTCCATGGGATGCAGAAATTTGGTGATGTCAGCACAGGTCTTGCAATCCTCAATGTAGACACTAGATGGACAAGCAGGGCGGAAGGGGGCAGGGGCAGGGGTTCCTTATCCCTGAGTCCTGCATGTTGTAGACTTGGTCTCTGCAAGTGTAACAAAGTAAAAATTGAAATGTAAAAACACTTGTGCAATGGCATTGTTGTTTTATAAAAGAAGGAAACTGAGTGTAAAATGGCAGATAAATCTAAGTCACTAACCTAACTGTCACGAGCACAAGCTATGTTTGACTGATGGACTAGACCTGAAACATAGAGCAAGGTTCGAAGGTCAATCTCGCCTATCCACTCGTTTCTGTAAATTTCACAGGTGAAATCTTTGAGGTCATACTGTTCAAGTTTGAAAATAATAATAATACATAAATTTCCTGTAGCGCTATTCCCCGCTGAGTGAGCTGAAAACTGAAGCAGCAAGCATAAATATATGTTCCAGTACTATAGTGTTGTAGTTTTTGATATCATCATCTCCGCTCACCTCCTCTTCCTCCCAGACCTCCTCATCTGAACTATCATATGGCATTTCACTGTCTAAAGACTCATCAGAACTCATTTTTGCCAAATGTACGCTTGCACTGTGTACGCTGAACTCAAACAAAATCAAAAATGGCGGCAAAATGGAAAATGCTGTGTGAGACATTTGCGTTACGTAACTGTAATCGAAAAATAATCTGAATGACATCATTTTGCACACAATCTGCCCAGACTGAGTTTCCTTGATGTATTTCTCAAAGAAAAATACTAGGTTCGTTTGTTTTTTTTAACTGCTAAAATGACAAGTTTGTCCATCAACCACTGGTGATTGAAATTCAAGGGAAAGAATTGCAAGGAATTAAAGGGGAACTGCATTATGTTTGTGTGTGACCATGTCACCTTTAAAAGGGAACTGTGTATGTTTGTGTGTGGCTTTGTTAGCTTTAAAACCCCTTTAAAGTTTAAAGGGGAACCACAGAAATGGAATGAGAAATGACTGTGTCAACTGATTTGTTGTCTAAACTTGACCAGAAATAGCATGAAAAACAACTGTGTGTATACTTTTTTGTTGCTGTATTCCATTCTTATTGATAGAGCCCATGGTGCTTCTTTGTTTGCTTTTGCCTTTAACTGGGGGGGGGGGGGGGGGGGGGGGAATGCTGTGCAAGTCATCAGTATCCAGTTTTTTATGGTAACAGTGTTTACTGCACTTTCTCAGTTCATACCACCTTCAGTTACCTTATGTTTGGTTAAGGTGTTGGCAGATCCAAACATTTAAAGCTGAACATTTAAGACTGAACTAAAACTGTATGGCCATCTGCATTCCTGAGGAGACGCTCAGTCTGGCTCTGTGACTAGGCTAACCGTGTTGTCTGTAGGGGATGTGGTGGGTGGTGCCCAGCGTATGTTGAGTCGGTACAGGTATCATTGAGCACCAATCTAGAGAGTCCTAAGCAGCGCAGTGTCTCTGGATGGTGGTCTGCCGACATCTGCGTCTGCAGATCTCTGCCGGCTGGGCCACAATGCAGAATTCACCTTGCATAGTGGTTGGGTGTGGGGAGCTTGGGATGGGGAAAGGAACATACGGCAATAATATTGAGGCTGTAAGTGGTGAGAGTCTCATTTGTAACAAACAGTGGCCTTGCCCACGACAAGCATCTGTAGAGGGGTCTTTTCCCAGGCGTTGCTAACAGCAGCCATCGGCAGGTGTTTGGCGGTAAGCGGGTTCAAATAGTTTAGCAGGGCATCTGTTGAAATGGGAGCCAGGTTTCTGTTTTGCAAACATGTTGAAACTGTGATGTGCCCATGACAGGTCTGCCTCACTTTGCCTCTGGTGTGTGGCGGTGCTGGGGTCGAGACACTTTCATTGCACTGCGTGGCATGCTGCTGGTGACAGGACGACACACTGATGCCAGGTGAGGGGCCAGCCCCAAGCAGGTGGTATTCAATGGTCAGCTTGACAGGGAGGTAGGGTAGTGTTTCCGTGTAATGTGTTAAAACTTGCACATGAATGATGATGGCCATGGTGATTTTCAGGTGAGAAAGAAAAGAAAGGTTCTGTGTGTCAGATGTGCATGTGCTTATACAATATGCATGCATGTACGAGACACTCATACACATGCACACACACACACACACACACACTCTCACGCACTCACACTCTCACACACTCACACACATTCACTCACTTGATCACTACTCACCCACCAACTCACTGACTCACTTTGGGCCAAGATTTAGGGTGCTGACAGCAGCTTGAGGGTAGTATGGCTGGGTAATGCAACCCTTTCACTGCTGGCTTCCTCGGAGGAAAGGGACTCCAGTGTCTCACCAGACAAACTCCCAAACAGTCAAATAGGCCAGTGAAGTGGACTTAAGGCGCTGCTGTTCTGTTCAGATGCCTGATCCTGGGATTTGCCGGCACGCTGCGCCACGGCCTCATTCCCAACCTGCTGTCGGAGGGAGTCAATGCCCGCTACAACTGCCGTGACTCTGTCTGGTGGTGGCTGCAGGCCATCAAGGCCTACACAAGGATGGCGCCGAATGGAGAACAGATCCTGAATGATCCTGTGCTGCGTCTGTATCCCACTGACGACTCGCCTGCCTTGTTGAGAGGCGAATGCGTGAGTTGGAATTCCCAGTTTTGGACATTGTGCCGTGGTGTCTTTTCCTTGTTATTGTTAGTACTTTGCTGGGACTGACCCGTGTTGTGACTGACCTGAGATGTGACAGTTATGACTGACCCGTTTCATGACCGGATTTTTGGCTGACATGACTGTGTTGTGGCTGATCTGTATTATGGTGTTCTAGCTGACCTGTGTTGTGATTCGCTTGTGTGGTGACAGAATGTTGACACGTATTACGATCTAACTCTGTTATGGCTAGCTGTGTTGTACCTGATCTGTATTATGACCTAATTGTACTGTGACTGAGCTGTGTTATGACCCAACTGTGTTGTGACTGATCTGTACTATGACTTTGCTGTGACTGACCTGTATTTTGACCGATCTGTGTTGTGATGTAACTGTGTTGGGACTGATCTATGTAGCAACTGACCTGTATTATGGCTAAAGTGTGTTATGACTGGCCTGTGTTGTGACTGATTTTTTCCCCAACTGACCTGTGTTATGACTGACTTGTGTTGTGACTGACCTGTGTTAGGTCACCTAAGTCTGACCAGTAGTATGACTATTTGTGTGTTGTGACTGACCTGTAATATGACATAACTGTTGTGACTGACCTGTGTTATGACCTAGGTGTGTTATGATTGACCTCTGTTATGACCAACTTGTATTATGACCTGTGTTGTGAATGACCTGTGTTATGACCTAAGTGTTTTGACTGACCAGTAGTATGACCCTTGTTGTGACTGACCTGTATTATGACCTGTGTTGTGAATGACCTGTGTTATGACCTAAGTGTTTTGACTGACCAGTAGTATGACCCTTGTTGTGACTGACCTGTATTATGACCTGTGTTGTGAATGACCTGTGTTATGACCTAAATGTTTTGATTGACCTGTAATGTGACCCTTGTTGTGACTGACCTGTATCATGACCTGCATTGTGACTGACCTGTGATATGACCTAACTGCGCTGTGACTGACCAGCACTCTGACCTGTGTTACACTGCAGGAACAACCACTCCACGTGGTGATGCAGGAAGCCCTGACCAGACACATGAATGGCGTCAAGTTCCGTGAAAGAGGGGCTGGACCTGAACTGGATCCTCACATGACTGATGAAGGTAGGTCCACAACTTCCCAAAACATCCCAGAAAATAACCACAAACAGTACAAACTTCAAACAGTTTTTAAAAAAAGATTAAAGTGTGAACTTTAAGAACAGTGTCTTACCTTTAGGAAGGAGGGGGACAGATTTTTGTTGATTTTTGACCAAAGTATGCAAAAAGGGGGGGTGGGGGTAAAAATCCAGTTTTGGCACCCATAGTCACTCAACAGAATACACTGTTCTGCATACAGTCTTGACACAAACCCACTGAGATTAGTAGGTTTACTACAGAAATGTTTTCAATGAAAATAAACCAGAAAGTGTATACTTAGTCAAGTGCTTTTACACTCTCTGTGGGCTAATGAAGTTCAAATTGCACCTTTGCCTGGATGCCGCCATTTTGTTTTGAAGAAAGTGTGCCAGTCACACATGCAATGGAAAAAAAATGCCCAAAAAGTGGCCCAAATTGTTGCATCATTAATTCAAGCAAGGGAACACTAAGGAAAATGGACAAGCTTCCATTTACTGCCTGATTTGTGTCCCTTGCGTTTCTCATGTGTCATGTAAAATTGATGTGTGGCGGCATAGAGATAGGTGTGTGGTTGCAGGGAGATAGGTGTGTGGTTGCAGGGAGATAGGTGTGTGGTTGCAGGGAGATAGGTGTGTGGTGGCATGGAGATAAGTGTGTGATGGCATGGAGATAGGTGTGTGGTGGCATGGAGATAAGTGTGTGATGGCATGGAGATAAGTGTGTGATGGCATGGAGATAGGTGTGTGGTTGCAGGGAGATAAGTGTGTGATGGCATGGAGATAGGTGTGTGGTGGCATGGAGATAAGTGTGTGATGGCATGGAGATAGGTGTGGGGTTGCAGGGAGATAAGTGCGTGGTGGCATGGAGATAGGTGTGTGATGGCCGGAAGGCTCTGTGTTTGAACCCAAAAATGGGCTGATCTCTGATAAGATGGCCTGATCTCTGACTTGTCTATTTTAAGCTTCAACACGGAGATAAGGTGTGGTGGTGTGCAGATAGGTGGGTGGTGGCTGGAAGGCTTCGTGTTTGAACCTGAAAATGGGCTGATCTTTGATAAGATGGCCTGATCTCTGACTTGTGTATTTCAGGCTTCAACATGGAGATAGGTGTGCGGTGGCCAGAAGGTTTTGTGTTTGGTGGAAGCATCCACAACTGTGGCACCTGGATGGACAAGATGGGCAGCTCTAGAAAAGCAGGCAACTGGGGCAAACCAGCAACACCCAGGTTGGTATGTGTGTGTGTGTGTGTGTGTGTATGCACATGTGTGTGTGTGTGTGTGTGTGCATGCGCAGGAGAAGGGGTCTGTTTAAGTTGCTCCCCCCCTCCCCCCCCCAAAAAAGCCTCATATCTGTGATTATACAGGCCTTAGGTAGACAATGTTTTTTAATGGAGAATCTGAACATTGCAGAGACGGATCAGCAATAGAGATTGTTGGCCTCTGTGCGTCTGTGGTGCGCTGGCTGGCTGATATGAGTGCCAAGAAGCTTTACCCCTACGATGGAATCAACACGTCCTGCAAAGGTCAGTGGTACTGCTGTCTGCTGAATGTTTAGTGCTTCTCTCAAGTCATTTTCTGCTGAATGTTTAGTGCTCCTCTCAAGTCATTTTCTGCTGAATGTTTAGTGCTCCTCTCAAGTCATTTTCTGCTGAATGTTTAGTGCTCCTCTCAAGTCATTTTCTGCTGAATGTTTAGTGATCCTTTCAAGTCATTTTCTGCTGAATGTTTAGTGATCCTTTCAAGTCATTTTCTGCTGAATGTTTAGTGATCCTTTCAAGTCATTTTTTGCTGAATGTTTAGTGATCCTTTCAAGTCATATTCTGCTGAATGTTTAGTGCTCCTTTCAAGTCCTTTTCTGCTGAATGTTTAGTGATCCTTTCAAGTCATATTCTGCTGAATGTTTAGTGCTCCTTTCAAGTCTTTTTCTGCTGAATGTTTAGTGATCCTTTCAAGTCATATTCTGCTGAATGTTTAGTGATCCTTTCAAGTCCTTTTCTGCTGAATGTTTAGTGCTCCTTTCAAGTCCTTTTCTGCTGAATGTTTAGTGCTCCTTTCAAGTCCTTTTCTGCTGAATGTTTAGTGCTCCTTTCAAGTCATTTTCTGCTGAATGTTTAGTGCTCCTCTCAAGTCCTTTTCTGCTGAATGTTTAGGGATCTTCTCAAGTTATTAATGGGCAAACAGTTTTGTGGAACAGTGTTTGCAAATTTAATTACAGGTAGCAGGGATGCTAGTTTCCTGCAGTTTTGCAGGTGGTTTGGCTGTTCAGATTCTGATTTTATTGAAGTCACTTTGATTGAAACCACAAAAGAACAAAAACAGCATGGAAGAACAAAACAGTGGGCTTTTCGGAGAAGATTGTTGTGAGGCATGCCACTAGATCCACCTAAGTTTTCATCAAGAAATGATTTTGCTGGTGTCATCCCAGGTAGGGTTTTGCATTAGGACCCACAACACCAACAAAAAAAAACAATTTCCAGATGAAAATGTGCTAGTGCTAGCAGTCTATGCAAATGAAAGTACTGTTGTGGCGTGAGATACGAGGACTGAAGATTTCTGTCCACCATTTCTTGCATGGGAAACTTTGGATGGAATAGAATGATTTAAGGTCCCCCACCCCCACCCCCTGGTCCCCCTGGCTTTATTATTTCTGCTATATTCAGGAGGGACAGTTGTCATGCCTGCAGTGGCTGATGTTGCAGACTGCTCTGACAAGTGTATCACCTTTGAGGAATGGAGCAGGACCATCCAGAGCACCTTTGAGAAGCACTTCTACATCGACACAGTACCCAGGCCTGAGTATGAGCCCAACCCCGAGCTGATTGTGCACCGGGGCATGTACAAGGATTGCTACTATGCCACGCAGTTCTGGGCCAACTTCCAGCTTCGACCCAACTTCTGCGTGGCGATTGTTGTGGTGAGTGTCAGCTGTAGGCAGGCATAGAAGAGAAAGAGCCAGAAGAAGCTGCGCACAACACTCACAAAATGACCCCATAGCTGAAGTGGACACTGTTGACCCGGTACCCCACTCACTGCCCCAGACATACACCTTAACACTAATCCAACCCTCCCCATCGCCCATGATGTAACACCACATATTAGTGGGAAAAAGGTGATTGGGATGACATCCTCCAGTGTTGTTACCATCTTCAGCGTCGTTGGAGATGCAAGGCTGTAATGGGTAGAGTGCTGATATGTGCAGTAATCCTCAGGCTAAATATTAAACAAGATCGGCCAATTTAAGAACAGGGCACAGTACGCACCACTTTTTTGTCAAGTTGAAAGGGGTGAGAAATGTAAAAATTGAAAACCTTGCCGTGGTGACAGGAAGAATCTAGAATGCTGAGAAGGCTTGACATATAAGGACTTGCACAAGAGCTGCACTTGGGAACATGAAGTGGAATGAGGAGGTTTGGAGATTCCAATCCAGGCGTCAGCAGGGTTATGTTGAAGGTGGCTGTTATTTGTTGTGAATGGAAAAGAAAAAAGTATTTTGAAAGACCAAATAACGACGGTGAAAGAAAGAAGTTATGGAAGAGGCGTATAAAGTTGTTACTGGTGGACTTAAAGACCCTCAGGAATCATGGTTTTCAAGAAGCATGGGCAAAGCAGAGGAGAGCTTACACAAAATGGACACTTGATGAACTGTCCTGTGTGCAGGCCCCCGAACTGTTTGACCTGAACCATGCTTGGACAGCACTGAATCTGGCACAGGAACACCTGCTGGGCCCTCTTGGTATGAAAACTCTGGACCCAGGGTGAGTGAACCATGTATCTATGTGCTCTCTGTCTGTCTGTCTTTGTCTCTGTCTCTGTCTGTCTGTCTGTCTGTCTGTCTGTCTGTCTGTCTGTCTGTCTGTCTCTCTCTCTCTCTCTCTCTCTCTCTCTCTCTCTCTCTCTCTCTCTCTCTCTCTCTCTCTCTCTCTCTCTCTGTCACACACACACACAAACACACACACACACAATCATGCATGCACACAGAGTCTCTGTCTGTCTGTCTGTCTGTCTGTCTGTCTGTCTGTCTGTCTGTCTGTCTGTCTCTCTCTCTCTCTCTCTCTCTCTCTCTCTCTCTCTCTCTCTCTCTCTCTCTCTCTCTCTCTCTCTCTCTGTCACACACACACACACAATCATGCATGCACACAGAGTCTCTGTCTGTCTGTCTGTCTGTCTGTCTGTCTGTCTGTCTGCCTGTCTATCTCTGTTTCTCTCTCTCTCTCTCTCTCTCTCTCTCTCTCTCTCTCTCTCTCTCTCTCTCTCTCTCTCTCTCTCTCCCTCTCTCCCTCTCTCCCCCCACCCAGACGTTTTGTATGTTGCAATTCTGTGTGTTAAGGGACTGGGCGTACGATGGAGACTACCACATCACCAACGACTCTGAAGACCCCAAAATAGCCCACGGCTTCAACTACCACAATGGACCAGTGAGTAGGGCAGAATTGGAATCAACTTTAAATGTCACAGAAACCTATGGATTTTTAACACACATGATCTTATGATTTGCATAGTGAGACAAATTGTGTTCCAAGTGATGGACATGGTGGTGTTCAGGTTGAGTTATTCTACTGCATTTGTTAAGGTTGTGGCTGACCAGCTGTTTTTGGACCTTAGTATGGTTACTTCAGACACCCAAAGTTACAGATATTTGATTAACATTGTAAGGAAGCAGTCATAGCCCTGCTCAGTTCATGCATAGTTGTTTTCATCTGATTTTTACTGAATCATAGAACAAAAACTTTTAACAGATTTTTTATATTAACTCTTTCATTACTGTGGGCCGCTTTAGCGGGGCAGCTGATCTTTTACCCTTGAGCCCGGACTTTTTGTTAGAAGCATAATTCCTTTCATTCCTGGGTTTCCAGAGAGAGAAAAATTATGAAATGGGTACCTGTTTGCACCCTGCCTTGACATGAGCTACAATGTGTGAAATGTATAGTGCCGTACACCATTGTGCCCAGAATTGATGTCAGAAGTCAAGTACGGTCAAATAAACGAACCCGTGTGCATGTTGTGACAGCGAGGTGACACAAAGGACATATTTTGCTGTGTCAAAAGTAAACAATAAAAATAATGCCATGCAGATGGTGGACAGCATTCAGCAGGGACAAGTAAACATGCACCTACTTACAGATTGGGCTCCCCTGGATGTCCGACAATGTGGGGAACAAGGCATCCAACACAAGTGAGTGTCATATTGTCCTGAGTGTCACAGCTACTGTCACAATATCAACCACAGGGAAAAACGCTCCGTGCTGCCAATGTTATGATGGTTACATTTGTCCGGAAGTTAACAGTAGAGCTCCGAACACCCATTAAAAACACAGAAAATAAAAACGGGATCTATACACTATCAGTCTCTGAGCGTTCGTGTCCTCCGCCTCAATGCCAACGTGTGTCACACAAAGGTGACACGTGTGTGGTATACCTTGAAGCAGTCGTGTTGATTGCAGCAGAGGTACACACTACACTTTTCGCATTTCATGGTCGTCTTTCGCTGTTTGAAGGGGTTGTCTCGGTACGACACACCTGGGTTTCGTCGTTCGTGGTGCTTGTGTCGTGCATTGCACACCTCACAGAGGTGATCCTTGCCCTCACCTCTCACCGGCCAGTGGTCCATTCGATCCAAACGTGGGTCGTTGTGGTTGGCTTCTGTGCGTGGTCTGCCGACTGGGGCCTTCTCCACATAGTAACCCTCAACCAGTTTATGAGCCAGGTCTAGCCTGAACGACAAAAAATCGCGCTTAACAACATTTCCGACCTTGTGATCGATGGCGTGTCCTTCGATGACGTAAGCATTGTACAGGCTGGTTTCCATGAGTTTAGTTTCGACTCGTCGGTACCACTTCATGCACTTTTTCGACTTGTTCTGCCTCGTCATCTGGTCCAGTTTGTCAACCCCATTCATATACTGGGCATAGGCAGCCACAGTAGGAGGACAGGGGAGCTCGACCTCTGTGCCGTCCCTCTGCCGTTGGGTGACGCTCTGTGGTTCTTCTTCATGAGGGGCGTGGGCAGTGGACAGGTAGTAGACCATACGTTTGTCCTTCCATGCTGTCGCCAGCATGCTGGAATCTTCACACTGACGCCAGTTGCTACTACCTCGAGGGAGACGTCGGACTTCTGCATTTGTTTTTACCATGTCAGCAGGATAGCCGAGACGGTTTGGACGCATTGTCCCACACAGGTAGGTCTTCCGACTCGCCAGGTATTTCGCCAGAATGGGCGACGTGTAGAAGTTATCCGTGTAAATTATATGGCCAAAGTTATGAATGGGCTTTGTGAGTCCAATGACAACTCGAGCACTAAGTCCCATTAGTCTGTTGATCTGCTGTCCATGTTTACCTGTGTAGACCTCCAAGTTGTAACAGTAGGCTGTCACAGAATCAGCCAACACCCACAGTTTGATTCCAAATTTGACGGGTTTGTCCTTCATGAACTGTTTAAACCCAAGACGACCCTTGAAGGGCACCATTGCCTCATCCACCGTGACATGCTCATGTGGCACATACTCATCCTGAAAGTTCCGACGCACACTGTTGAGAATATATCGAATTTTGTGCAGTTTGTCGGCAGCGTTGACGGGATCCATTGGGTCTACAAAGTAGAGGTATCAACGGATTTGAAAGAATCTGTCTCTACTCATGACATTTCCAAATCTAGTGTAGAGGAGGAAGTGCTTACCCCCTTGGTGCCAGTAGTGGGCATCTCTGTCCAGTTTGATGATGTCCTTCATGATGACAAGGCCGTAGTACACCTTCAACTCATCCACCGTCAACATTTTCCAATCTCCCTTGTTGTTGTCAGGGTCATTTTCCTTTCTTCTTCTTGCGTTCTCATTTGCAAAATCTACCAGATCTCGAAAGATTTGTTCTGTGTAGAAAAGGTTGAAACACTCCAACGGTGTGATTGACGCATCAAGAACACGGACGGGACCTGAACGCCTAGAATACTTTGGGCGATTGTCATTCTGTGCTGGCGGAACATAATTTCCACCTGTCCATTCAAATCGCGGGTGTCTGTGGTAAAACAGCTGCAAATTCTCATCATCAAGCTCATCACCACTGTCACTATCACTATCATGGTTATTCACAAAAGCTGCTAATTCAGCCCTTTCCTCTTCATTCAAATCCAACAAATCAAAATCATCACCAATATCCTGATAAATTTCATCATCCGAAAACTGGTCTGCGTCTTCCTCTGCCATTTTGCTGCAGAAAAGTGGCAGAGAAAACTAGTGACAGAATCAGTAAATTAAACAAAACTTGGACCTTGGCTACTTTCTCACGGGCAGGGTAAGCCATACCAGCCAAATTAAAACAAATCCGGCTGGTCCCGTTAGCACCCTTTAAGTTCAGGGAGGGGAAACGTAAACAGCCGCACGAGATCCCGTTACCACGCTTTAGCGGCCCACCGGACTGAGAGGAGGGAAAGGGTGTGGCCCGCTAAAGTGGCCGTCAGGACTCAAGGGTAGTAATGGTCAGCAGATATACAGTAACGAAAGAGTTAAAAACATTTTATAATGGGGTGAAGAGTTTGTTGTTAAGGGGGATACAGATTTGATAGAAGCTTCATCATTGGCGTTTTCTCAGAGACAGTCTAAGGGAGATCTTTTGAACTTTGCCTGATTATAACCATGCTTGGGGGCTTTCGATTCATTACCATGCTTGATTACCTTGTTTTAAGGTTACAGATGTGCTAGAAACGTGCAAACTATGTTCCTTTGTGCATGTAATTTTTGTGTTGTATTTGTTAAGCTGGTTCAACCTTTGGGACAGTGCAGTGCATGCAAAAATGAGGTACCCTGTGCAGAGAACCCGGAGCTGTTAGAGGTTGGGTCTTGCATCTCAGAGTAGGTCAGAATATTGCCTTGCCTGCCACACACTTGAAGTTTTTACAGGGCATACTGAAGCCTAGCAGATGGCAGATGGTGCATTCTGCTGTCAGCCTAGAATTCCATCTGTCTAGTTTCTGCCCTCAGCTTATACAGCTTCTGTATTCCCCTGTCATCTTGAAACATAAAGTGACCTGTGGGATGAAGGATGGGTTGGAAGTTTACTTGTGTTTTGATGACTGCTGTTTCACCCTGAGGTCACCTTTGTGTTTTGATGACGTCTGTTTTACCCTGAGGTCACCTTTGTATTTTGATGACTGCTGTTTCACCCTGAGGTCGCCTTTGTATATTGATGACTGCTGTTTTACCCTGAGGTCACCTTTGTATTTTGATGTCTGCTGTTTCACCCTGAGGTCACCTTTTCGATGGACAGGATGTTGGAGTGGCAGCAGCAATCAGTGGGTGAGTGGAGGTTTGTTGTTTGTGCTGTGTGCAGGAGTGGGTCTGGCCTGTGGCCTACTTCCTGCGTGCCAAGCTGTATGTTGCCAGCAAGCTAGAGAGGCAGAAACCAGGGATCCTTAAGGACACTGTGGACTTTGTGGACACTGTGCTGTGCCGACACTACCAGGAGCTCATGCACTCCCCCTGGAAGTCCCTTCCAGAGCTCACCAACTCCAACGGCTCGGTCAGTGTCCACAACTGCTGCTTTTGAAGTCTGGCGGCCTAGTTATGGAGTTTTAGTATTTTACTACAAGTGGGGGGGGGGGGGGGGGGGGGGGGGGGGGCTGATGGGACGCAGTGAGAAAGAAGAAAGTGCTGCAGAGAGATTTGTTTATGAAGGTTAGGGAGGGGCAGTGCTGGTGCCATGTCTTCTGACAGGGTTTGTGTGGTCTTTGAAGGTCTTTGAAAGTTTGGGGGAAATTGGATACACTTTTCAAGGCCTTGAAAGTCTGTGAAAACTGAGTGGGGTCTGAAAGTTTGTGGATTTTGTGGTCTTCAGAGCACTAGGGAAAAACTGTCAGCTTACCAGTCAGAAATTGCCTTTCCCAAAACCTAACAGTTTAAAAATCACAAAGAACGCACTTCCTATCAGTTTTGACTGACAGAGTGTGTCAGCCATCAGCTACAGTAAGGGTTGCGCCCCTTTACCAGACGTGCATAAGAGTTGCGTACCTTCATGTTGCTTTTCCACGCCATATTTGAAAGGTTTGTGAAGAGTCTGAACTTTGAAAGGATTTTTCTGTACAAACCCTGTGTGACAAGTCAGTGCTGGTAGGAAGGTAGTGCCATGAGGAAGGAGGACTTCTGTGGGTTCGGGTGTTGGAGGGTATATGGGTCACCAGGACAGTATGAAGGAAACAAACTAGCTGTGTGCATAAAGGTGAAAAGAGTGATAGATAAAACCAGAGCAGGTTTCACTGTAATCTGTTGCAGATAGCATCATTTTGATCCGATGCGTATACCTTGTGATGATAAACTGTGTAAAATATTCCACAAATAACCATTCCTTTTAGGCTTTGTTTGAGCAAAACCTTCCATACTTTTCACAATGATAATCTCATCCACCTTGCTCTGTAATTTTAATTGTGGTGTGTGTGTGTGTGTGTGTGTGTGTGTGTGTGTGTGTGTGTGTGTGTGTGTGTGTTTAATGTCAGTCTTGCTGCATGGCTTTCTATGGTTTGAATTGCCCATAATACATCAATGGTTACTGTCAATATCTGCTTGTGGTATCACAACATGGGTATTAAATTTGATTTCTGTACAGCATGCCAGTCTCCATTTTTTATATCAGAGCTTGGTGCTTGACATGTATTTCATTGTTGTTATTATTGGTGTTAATCAGTGTTAACGTCTGACCATGGCCCATTGTGTGAGTCATAGGAGAATTTGAAGTTATGGCAGATTATTTTTTTAATTTCATTTTGAGTGTGAGCCATATGAGTGTTTGCATTTGTTATACTTGGCAGGCAAATGCAGTTCTCCCTCCCCTCCCTCCCCCCCTCCCCCCCCCACCCCCCCCAACCCCCAGGGTGGGCTGTGAATTGCCAGATGTTGTAAATAATAACTCCTCTGTTTCTCCAGTACTGTGCGGACAGCTGCCGCGCGCAAGCATGGAGCGACGGCTGCATTCTTGAGGTCTTGTACGACCTGGAGCGAATTGAGACCGCAAACCGCCCCTCCCTTGTTGATCTGCAGGCCTCCTTGGAGACAGGCAAACGTTGATTCCCTCATCTGTTGTATCAAGTGTCTCCAGCATTGGGTTTGTGACAGTCACTATCAGCCCAGTGCTTTTCTTCGCCTCTTTTGGGTTTCCGCTCCCACTTCACCATAGTATGTGTTCCTGTTGGAGAACATTTCGATGGACTTCAACAGAATCATGTTGACTGAAAATAGTGCAGTGCAGGGAAATGTTTATTGGCCTCTGGCTGTATCAGCTTCTGGAGGAGCGGTGAACAAACTTGTGTAATAGACGTCTTTTGATACTAGTATTTATATTTAGACGTTCTTAGGATCCTTTTCAAGTGGTGTTTCTATAGAGCCCTCAGTATTCTGTTGCTATTTTTGTTCAGTTTCCAAGCCTTTTATTAAAAGGGCAGTTGAAAGGTGTGCTCATGGTTTAAACATCATTAGTGAAAGGAAAAATGTCTTTCAGGTTTGTTTTTGGAGAAAAGTGTGATACAAAGCTTGGTAATAAATGTGATAAGGGAAGCTGTTTTCTGTGAATTTGTACCAGCAAATGATATTATTTTATCACTTAATTACACTGGGGTATGATTTTGAAAGGAAAGCTGGCATCTTCCCTGTATTTCAAGCAGAGGTGAAAGAACTGACTGAATGAATGGGAATTAAGAGTGAATAAAATGGGATGATGAACATGGTTTTGATTGTTCTTACTGTTAGAAACAAGTGTTTGGGCACTAACCTGTGAGTTAAAAACACACACACACACATGGTTTTGATTGTTCTTGCTGTTGAAACAAGTGTCTAGGCAGTTTAATGACTGTTGTGTCCAAGTGGGTTGTGACTTTAGTGAGGATTTTGACAACAGTGTCATTTTATGTCAAACGTGAGGAGTTGTTGTAGAAAGCAACACAGTGACTGACCACTTTTGTAACAAAATATGCTGTAAGTCTGGACTGCCACGAGAGTCCGAGCTGTAGTCTTCAGCCGATTAGCCAGGTGGTTCAGTGCTGTTGGCCACAGGCTGTGGATGTGAACCTGGGTTGTGTTTCACCTCTCCTTATGAATGTTTGGCTTATGGACACTATGTTTCAAGCGTCTTTGCATGCCACGGTTAATGCATGAGCATTCAAACGATTTTTTACTCTGTCTATCCTAGTGCAAGCATGTGGCTGGTGATGAAAGTGTGGTGTTAGCCATTGGTAGGAGTTCACTTTGATACCTCTTGGTGCAGGCTTGGCTTGGACTCTTTGATGGTGACAACCTCAGTACCAGGTTGATGTCCCTCAGTTGCAGGGTCTCGATGTGTTAAAAAACAAAAGTTCCCCAAAAGAAATTTGTGTGTGTACAGTGCAACATGTTCTGGGGTCTGAGTGTGTACCACAGCAACTTTTGGAAGTCTATGCAATAATGCATATGTTTTGATATATGAAATGACAGAAGTGTGCAACATAATTAAGCCACTTTCAGCATCATTTGTGAGCAGTTTTTTGTTGTTGTTTTTTTACCTCATATTTATTCCAAAGCATCTGTAAAGCGGAATCAAACCTATTTTATTCTGTGTGGCAAAATGACTTGATTTGCAGACACCGTTTTCCAGAGTTTTCATCTTGTGTGCCATGAAGCCATAGGAGGGAAAGAGAGCAATATTTTTTGACTTGCGTTTTTCTGGTGAACCTGTGTCACGAGGAGACTTCACCTGACTGTCTGTGGCAAAAGCTTTTGTTCATGCAACTTGCAGATATTTGAGCTGGACATTTTCATACTGGTTTGCTGCTGTAATGGACAAGACCGCACAGACACTGGAAAGGTAAAAATTGAAACTGCACATGATGCTTTTTGTTCGAGCTCTCAGGTTCAGTTTGGGTGAGATTTTGAAACTCCACATGGTGGCATCTTGATCGGGCTTTACACATTTACACCTGTTTTAGTGACTTTGCATCCATTATTAAGGTCACGTGGATTAACAGGTTTTAATTTGCTAATTTTAAATGTGAGTGGTCAGAGTTTTGCCTCTTCCTGGGTCACCAAACTGTGTTTTTGTTGGCTTTGTACTAGTGCTTCTTCTTTGGATTGGCTTATTGTCACATTTACTACACATACACTTCTGTTCATCCAGCTTTCTTATATATTACTATATATATATACACACATTGTTTCCAATAAAATCCATGACCTTCAGTAGCTGCCCTGCAGCATTTTCCCCTACTTTTTGTCAGATCTGTGACTCGAGAGGTACAACAATACAGTTTTGCTTATACTTTTGATTATGTTTGCTTTTACTTTACATTTTGAAGGCAATTCAAATACAAGTACATGGTGCACTGCACACTTCTCCAGTGCCACCTTTACTGCCTGAATGTTTTGAATCTACTGTTGAAAACAGAGACATGCTGGACAGAATTTTGCAGTGTTCATGCTTATCTCTGCCAGCAGTTATTTAAAGCTATGTGGATGATGTGTGCAGATTTTCAGTGTCCTGTAGCCCAGGTTTCAGCCCCTATAGTGCTTGGTGTGGAAATGTCAACGTCACTAGAATTGTTGGTCAGTCATTCCCCTAGTGTGCCTCTGCTGGAGCTAAACTATCAGATACAATCACTAGTCTGAAAAGGTGCACAGGAGCATCAGTCATTCCTTCTTGCCCCACCCCAACTACTTGCATACACACATCTTTTATTTTTCTATCACTTGGATGACATGTGATGGTGGTTAGTACTTGTAATATGGCCCTTTTGCCTGTGCTCTAGCCAGTCTATTCTTTATACGTGTACAGCTAGCTTCAACTGTTGTGGATGATATTGCTGTCAGTCATGATTTTTGTGCATGGCGCTTGTATGTTGCCTGATGAAGTTGCTTGCCCATTTTGAACTCTAGCGTGTCAGATGTCGTGTGCAGAATTTGCAGAGGTTTTGTGTGAAGGTAGTGGGAGTGACGTACTTGCAGAACGTCTAGCAGTAGTTGAAGTTGTGGCGGTAGCTGTTAGAATTTAATGGACTGTCTTCATGTTGACC
>OY757545.1:1506580-1532766 GCA_963584105.1 Alviniconcha strummeri | reverse complement strand
CTCATTTGTCTCAAGCTGCACCCCTCCCCCCCCCACACACACACACACCACACACCTACCTCCGAATTGACTCATTTGTCTCAAGCTGCACCCCCCCCCCCCCCACACACACACACCGAATTGACTCATTTGTCTTAAGCTGCACCCCCCTCCCCCCCCCCCCCCCCCCCCCCACACACACCTCCGAATTGACTCATTTGTCTCAGCTGCACCCCCCCCCCCCCCACACACACACACACACCTCCGAATTGACTCATTTGTCTCAAGCTGCACCCCCACCCCTCCCCTCCGATTTCACTCATTTGTCTCAAGCTTCACACACAAATTCATTCATTTGTCTCAAGCTTCACACCCGCCTCAGTTCACTCGTTTGTATTGAGCTTCGCCATCCTCAATTCACTCATTTGTCTCAAGCCTCTCTCTCTCTCTCTCTCTCTCTCTCTCTCTCTCTCTCTCTCTCTCTCTCTCTCTCTCGTCTCTCTCTCCCAACTCACTAATGGGTCTCAAGCTTCACACACACACCTCAACTGACTCATTTGTCTTAAGCTTCAGACATCTCAATTAATGTCGCCAGCTTCACACACACACACATACACACACACGCGCGCGCAAAGTTACACAGACGCACACCACACACAAACACGCGCGCACCACTACACACGCACACAGCAGCTGAAAAAGCGGCAGCAGCAGCAGGCTCTCCTGTTAGTCCAGTGCATTTTATGAAAGATCATCCGAGCTGAGCTGTTCTGTATTCTTTGAAGTCCGGCCATATGATCTGAAGGGATACTTTCTAGGAGAGAATTGCGGTAATCAATCCGAGATAAAACTCAAGAACAGATAAGAGTTTTGGTCGCACTTGTAGTTAGGGACGGACGGATGGCACTGATTCTGTGTAACTCGAGGTAGGCAGAACGACAGAGCTAATGCGATCACAGACATGGTAAGCCTAGAGTCTAAGGCAACTCCTAGACTTTTAACCTTGGGCTGAAAAGGAATCAGACTATCACCAATCTCTTGATACTTATCACAGGAGACACCTGTTCTAGAGCGAGTACCAACAACCAGTGCCTCATGTTTGTCAGCGTTAAGCTGGAGTTTGTTGGAATCCACCCAAGCCTTGACATGTTCGACACGTCTCTGATTACAGGGTACCAAAATCAGCAGGAAGGGCAGAACTGAAAAGCTGTGTATCGTACGAAAGCTTATGGGGGTCAGAGCCACACTGGCAGACGATGCATGAAATGGGCTGTGTATTGAGAATAGTTTTGTCTTTCTCTCCTAATCGTGTTGTGTGTACTTCACTATAGTGGATGAGACCTGTAGCTGCCGTTTACTAATAATGCTGGGCGGGGACCGAGGTGCAAAGTGTTGGGTGACGATTCTTTCTCAGCATTTTACGTCACATAATATTCATAACATCACACCGATTACACGTCATTGTCATGCCAACAATCTTCCAAGAACGGAACGAGCTGCAAAAACTCAACCAAAACAAGATGTCTTTTTCTTTTCTTTGTCATCGTTTTTAACCGTTTATCTGTTGTTTAAGTGTCGTTTTGTGGCTTGATAAAGGTGATTTCCCCGAAAATTTGCATACCGTGTGTCTGTGTTAAAATAAATTAGCGTTCATTTGAACCTTTTTGTGTTTGGATCTTGTTTTAGAACGCTAGTAGTCATTCTATTTCAGATTTTTTTCTTATTTCTTTTCTGATTGACGAAGTTTTTTGTTTTTTGTTTTTTTTCCTTGGATGGTCATAAAAACATTTTTTTTTTAAACCAACAACAAAAACAATCATAGCATACGCTGAATGTACGAGCATGTGGTGGCCGCGCTACTCGGAACAGACAACACACAAAACCGCCTTGTTCTGGATGTTAGGGGGACAGCGCAGACTGTCGCACACCACACTTACATAGTAGAGTTTAAAAGCATCGCGACGGAAAAGATGGAGGAGAGGGTCGCTTTCAGGATTCTCGTCCAAACACGCATACTCAGTGGCGTAGTGACTTGTATGCTGCAACCAGGATTCACGTGTACTGGGTCGTCCAGTCCGAAGGACAGGTGTGGGTGCCGGGCGCCATGATGCTGGTGGACAGAGGGACCCGGCACACGGCGCAGCGCAGATAGTTGTCCCTGCGAAACTTGAAGATATTCCAGAAGTCACTACCGTAGATGTTGTGCTCATAATGAGGAAGGTTGTTAAACTGTGGGGGCCTAATCAAATACAAAGGGTTGGTGCCGGCTCCTTGAATTTTGTTGTTTTTTTGCCTGAAATGAATCCTGTGCAGCAACGCAAAGAGAGGAGCTTTCATTGAACAGTCACATGACTGCAAGAATCAGGTCGAAAACTCAGAACACACAGATAAGCTGTTCTTGGATTTATTAATGATTCTGCCACAGAGAGAAAGTGATTATTACAAAGATTTCCAATATTGATTCTTCGGGAAGTCGGCAGACGTAGAACGATGTCATTTCGTAATCACACCCGGAGTACGCCACACTGATATTATATTATTATCACGCTCGAGAAGCTGTGGAAATATTCCCCTTTTGCTTTTCTCTTAAAATAACAAAACAACAAACAAACAACAACAACAACATCAACGTTTTTTGATATAGTTTCTTGCATTCAGGCAAACGTTTTCACTCCCTTTAGTCTCTCTGTCTGTCTCTCTGTCTCTGTCTCTCTCTGTGTGATTGTTTCCATGATGTCTAACACCAACATCAAATAAACATTCAGCAACACCGTCATCTTATTCAGATTTCACTTTAATGAAGGAAAAACTGCAATATACCGCAGAATCTATTTCACTTGAGCTTACGGCTCTTTTATATCTTATTTACATCTCGAAGTGTTAAAAAGAAAAAGAAGAAAAACAGAAGAAAAACGACAACAACAAAAACCAGGCAAGTAATTGAGTGTTAGGCTATATTTAAGCCTGAAGACCTTAAACAAAGTAAAAGAAAAAAAGCTCGAAAATAATTATATCCGTAGAAAATAATTACATCCGTTCAGAATAAACTTCCATTGTCCATTGTTAGGTTTGTTGCTCAGGTCAGACACGTCTTTTGCTATCTGAGTAGCTCATCATTGACCACCGGCACATAATGGTGAGAGCATATCAGCCCAACACTAACGAAAGAAAACCACCGACTAAATGGTAGATCCCGTCAGCATGGGAGAATACACTCAGTTGGCACACCCAAGAAGCTCTAAATGAAGGGAGACTAGATATATAATTATTCTGTAGGAATGGTCAGGACCTCAAAAGGCATCCTTTCAGAACTTAGTGCTACATCACTTTGGAGTTTCAAAATCTGGCTAAGGCGACTTGAACTTGTGGGGCCAACAGAGCGATGTATTTCGGAGGCTTGTACAAGTTTGGTGGAGAGATGTTGCTGGTTTGTGTTTCACGCCCCGTGTGACAGGACTTGCGTGCTGGCCCTCCGCGTTTGATGGAATGACTGCTATTGTCGGATGAACTGAATGTTAGTCACGTAAACTGTAGATGAGACAGTGTTACCTTTGATAGAATGTAGAGTTCTGAACAGTCTGTAGTCTACTGAGAAGGTAAAAATAATAGGCATACAGCTGTAAGAGAATTACAAAAGAGCAAACCATGAGACGGATTTACCCATAATGTGCACAATATCAGGACGTTTAAGAAACAAATCTAACGCAGCCAACTCACCAGAATACACCAGCGTGTTGTGGGATGAACAAGTGCTCCTTCCCCAGTGGACAAAGGTGGAACCTGTTCGTGATTCAAAACTGATTTCAAAACAGAATCGTAACCACTAATGGAAAAAGAACAATACCACACTTTCTCAGAAGCAAGCAGCAATGCTGATAAACACGAAACTGAATTGAGCAATATCGGCTGTTTCAGGCATCTAAGATTGGCTATTTTGCAACAAGTTTGGAACTCTGTCGAGCAGGCAATCGCGCACGCTATTGAAAAATTAGATTTCGTTGACGTGTGCTAAATCAGTGACAGAAATCGGCCGGTCATATTTGTTGTTTCATGTTCACCAACATTGCACACGCCTGGTAACAAGTTTATAGATCATTTCTGAACGGTTCTAAAAAATAAAAATAAAATTCACATGGGGAACAGTGAGTGAACAAACGACGTCGGTCGGTATGTTTATATCGTGCCGTCCGGGTATGTACAGACTTGCCAACACATGCGGTTATTCAGTATTGCTGTCGGAAGTTATTCGGCAAACTTCACCGTAGACTGCCGGTAGCCCAAAACAGCCTTGTCGACCCCATCGACGCTTCTAAGCTGATAGCGACTCACGGGTTTTCAGGCATAATAAGACGCCCAGCGAGTGAGTGATTTTAGAATCACTGACTTCTTGTATTTGTGTCCCGTTTTGTAGTTTCTTTGGCGAAATGTTTCCTTGTAGCGTTAATTGTTCCCTCATGTACACTTGTTTAACATGTCAACTCCCTGTGTGGAACCAGCATTTTGGACTCATCTGTCCGCCCATGCCTACAACGATTGCAGGCGTTCAGTTTTACTAGCACAGTTCTGGGCTTGCAAAGACCAGAGTTGGCTTCTAGATCTAGACTGTATACAGTTTGGAAATCGTTTTTTTTTTTTTTTTTGTATTTTTTTTTGTACACAAAACTAAAGATCCTGTACGCTACCATCACTGCAACCGCTGATTTCACCTTTCACCGGAATACCTTTTGGCAGTTTTTGGCCTTTCTAGCTTCACCAGAGGTTGCCACCGTCACATCCTCAGTCCTCATTATTTTTATGTTGTCTAATGTGTTTAAATACTATTATAGGCTAGAGCTGTTTTTACTGTAGCCAAAATTTCAGTAAGACCTAGAAGCAATTTAAACGTGAGAGAGAGAGAGAGAGAGAGAGAGAGAGAGAGAGAGAGAGAGAGAGAGAGAGAGAGAGAGAGAGAGAGAGAGCACACACACGCACGCACACACACACACACACACACACACACACACACACACACACACACACACACACACACACACACACACACACACACACACACACACACACACACACACACCCTACGCATGCAGACACACATATTGAATGAATTATAGTATGTATAATAGTGCATACTTTAACAGATCAATTAATCAAAGATTAGCCCATCAACCAACCATCCGGCCGACCAGACAACTTGTTCAATGAATCATTCTTTTACTAAGCAAATCAATGCGGTTGACATAGACCATACCTTCGTATCTTTGAAGTTCAGCATTCTTGCTTGTCTGTAGTTCTCTCTTGGTGGTCTGCAGTTCCCTCTTTGTGGTCTGCAGTTCCCTCTTTGTGGTCAGTAGGTCTCTCTTGGTGGTCTGCTGTTTTTTCTGCAGTTGTCTCTTTGTGGTCTGCTGTTCTCTCTGCAGTTCTTTCTTGGTGATCTGCAGTTCTCTCTTGGTGGTCTCCTGTTCTGCCCTGATGTCAAGCAGCAAGGAGTCCATGGTTCGCAGTTTGTTCTCAAGTGCTGCAACTGCTTCCTCCAGGTCTTCATTACCCTTGCTGTGAACACACACACACACACACCACACACACACACACACACACACACACACAAACACACACACACACACACACACACACACACACAGAGAATATGGAAATTTTATTCAATAAGGCCATAGCCCCACTTGAAGCACAATAAACCTTATAAGACAATACACACACAGTAATCAGTTTACTGACGTTGGAATGTTGCAAAGGGTAATATTATAATAACGTTCTTGAATAATTATTAGTTTATAATGTACATGTAAGTTCTTCACGATAGCAGGGTTTTCCTTCTGCTGAATGCTTTATACACAAACAAAGCAAGATTTTTCAGGGCGCGTTCGTTTTGTGTAGCTTAGAGCAATGCCAACCGAAATTGACATGGATTATTTAAATATTTTGACGCTATAAACTCGTATCTTAAATCATCAATGCAGGACAGCATAGAACAAAATGAACTTCAGTATCCACAGCCGAAAGACACAATGGACATTTCAATTCATCCACATTATGAAGTTTATATATCTTGATCTATGCACATACCTTATGCATCTGTTTAAATGTAACATTATGTAGGGTTCAACACCGGCTAATGTTTTAGATTGACTGTACAACGAAAATCTGTCACTGGTGTTTATACATGGTCATCCAAGCTTGCCATCGATTATCAGTAAGTCTTTGTCTGAACTCCCTAATAAAAGCACTCGAACATCACACACCCTGATTATCCCAAACATAAGAAAACCCGTTAGCACATAATGTTTTACGAACTTTAGTCACCCAGTTAGTTTTGCCGCTTTTGTCCCAAATTCAGTAACATTTTTATACGCTCTCAAAGGGCAGTATGTGCTCCTCCATGAGTATCAGTTTTTAACCAGTATCTTATACAGCGAACACATGCACATGCATTAATTTGAATAGGAAACCTTCCAACTTCTCCATACACAAGATCATTTGGGGTTTCTCCTGTCCACAACTAAATAACGTTTCAAACCAAACAAATGTACATTATCAATCACCGAAGAGCTATTTTCAAGACACCAAATCTCTGCTCCATAGAGGAACAATGGGTTGCACCTGAGCATTCAAAAACTCTTAAACAAAAACAAAAACAAACAATCATTAATTGAATTGCAGTCAGTTCTATATTATTTACTCATAATGCACAGCAGCGCCCTTTTTGCTCTACTGACTTACCAAATCTTGATAAGCAGGGTAAAAACTAAGCCTTTTATAAAACACTGATATTCCAAGATATTTGTAGGTTAATAAGAGAGACAGAGAGAGAAAGAAAGAGAGAGAGAGGTTCAAAGCATACTTCTTTGCTCGTATCATAAACACATTTAAGCGGGGTTTTACAGATTTACAAGTTTACAAGCGGTCAGTTTGGCGCAAAATAATCGTGGACTATAATAGTGAATTTTCTTATTAGTTTCTAAATGTAGCTGGTCGTTTCCAAACAGTTGAAGTGTATTTATGTTTCTTTTCGATCTCATCTATTAATGGTTTTATTTCTAATACTATCATAATACTAATAATATAACAGTAATGGGAAATTTGTAAAGAGCCTACTCTGCGGCTCAAAGCGCTGAACAAGCATTGTACACCGAGATGGGAAAATGCTGCCAGGAATTATAAAAAAAAAAAAAAAAAAAAGCTAACACCTAATGTAGACATGGGTTCAAGAATAACTATGCAAAAGATGCACACACACACACACACACACACACACACACACACACACACACACACACACACACACACACACACATTGTGAAGGACAATGTTGCTTAACTGAAATATTATGAGAAGAGAATTGTCTTAAACGTAAAAGGGACAATATAGTAGAAATGCTCAGATGTTTCTGCTGTATATCTGTATGAATATATGGGGTCATCTAACAGGTGGCGTCCGAAGAAGTCACAATTTAAGCAGCTAATAGCAAATCGAAGTCTACAAAAGTTAACTTGTTCGTTTCTAAGCAAAGTAATAATAATATATGGGAACAAAAGTGTTATTCATTGACAACTTTCTCTCTCTCTCTCTCTCTCTCTCTCTCTCGCTCTCTCTCTCTCTTCTCTCTCTCTCTCTCTCTCTCTCTCTCTCTCTCTCTCTCTCTCTCTCTTTTTAGCAGGCTAACTGAAGGATTTACTTGTAGAGTTTCAGGTAATGTGTTCCACAGTTGAGTACAAACCAACACCATGTCAGGCCACGTCAACAACTCATGAGAGTTGATGGAATGAATGAATTTGCATATAGTTCATTTTCATGAGCGGGAAAGACTCGTTCATATGGTCGTCTTCGATGATACGGGGTTGTTGTGGAAACTAGAGGTGGTACTAAATTAGACAGGTATCCGGGGCACTGGTAATTAATGATTTTATTAAACATAAGTAGCTTGTGCCGTTTTCGTCTTTCTTTTAATGTGTAAAACCCAGTCTTTGTAGAACTTTTTGTGGCTTGTTCCTTTAACACTTCCTGCAATAATTCTTACAGCTTCCTAGTGCAGGTTTTTGAGCATGCTCGAAAGTGTTCCAGAACAGTTATCCCAAAGTGTCAGCGTAGTCAGACTGGTAATATCACTGACGGATTTGTACATGTTTCCAGTGCTTTTCTGCATAGCTTGTACTTAGAGAAATGTAAACATAAATTAGAAGGGTTACTTTTCCAGTAATATTTTTAATATGTTTTTCCCGTTTGCCTTTACTTTGAAAACTCTGTCCTGTTTGTGACATTCCTTGTCTCGAGAAGAATATTTCCAAATGACAGTGGGTAAACTGGACGGTTGTCTTTCTTAAATGTTAACAATTTAGTATTTTCTTTATTAAAACTAACTTTCCATTGCTTCACCCAGCTTTTTTTTTTTTTTTTTTCCCTTCTTTTTTTCTTTCCAAGTCAGAATTTAAAATGGCTGCTGTCTGTCGGAATCCTTCAATGCGAGTGATACACTTGTGTCAACCACAAACAGTTTTACAACAGATTCAAGCCTGTTCTTGTCTGTCTTATACATTTTTGATTTTCTACCCGAAACCGACAACATTTACACTGATGATATACTGATAAAAAAAAGCAACAAAACAAACCAAAACAAAAACGGGGGTGTGGGGTGCAAAATAAATAAATTGTGTGGGTGATGAGATGCTGTATCAGTATGTCTTTATTGCGATCAGCATCACCGTTGTTTTTGTTAGTAGTCGTCGTAGTAGTAGTCGTAGCAGTAGTATTGCCTATATACCTTGCTGCTGCATCATGCCCGCTTGAGACTCCCTTCATGTCATGCTGTTCTTTCCTCACTTGTTCGTTTCCAGACAGGCTCTGAAGAGCGAAGGCTGAGTCGACGAGGAGTGCGCAGGTCAACAGGAAAATGCCGCTCACCATGATTTGACTTGCTTCTGACTGCTATGATTAACCGTACAAGGAATATTTCACAGGGTAGATCAGGTTACCGTCAGTTAAAACGACGTTGAAAAGTACAGTAGAGCTTGAATCGTAGCAAAGCTTAGAACCCAGACGATGGATGCTGCCAGTTATAACCACGTAGGCTGAAAAAAAATCAGATGACGCTGAAATTAAGTGATGATGTTGATATCAGTGACGCGCTCAGTTCAAGCAAGCTGTATGGAGATAGCGAGATGAGCCACGCCACACCCCTTGCTTTTTGTAGTACTACAAAGGGAGATTATTTGCGACACGTTTTACAGAAGTTGATGCTGTATCATTCAGGCACAGTTAATACAATTATACCAGTGTTTTTGAAATATTCAGCTAATCCAGATGTCGCTATTCGGTACACTTCTTCTGTCTTTCAAAAAGTATTCATAGTCTTGTCTCGCTCAGAGTAAACCATGAGAGACCGCCTAACCCAAATGCATATGCAACCAAATTTGTTACCGACATGTTTCATAGGTAATACGATTTATCAAAGATTTGCCATTGGAGGCAGATTTAACAAAGGGGTGTGTGTGTGGGGGGGGGGGGGGGGGGGTAAAAAGAAAGGAAGAAGAACAGAGAGAGAGAGAGAGAGAGAGAGAGAGAGAGAGAGAGAGAGAGAGAGAGAGAGAGAGAGAGAGAGAAGAGAGAAGAAGAAGAAGAAGAAGAAGAAGAAGAAGAAGACAGATTGCATTATTACAAAGTTTCAAAAATTAAATCTATTTGGATTCATGCCCGTCCTTGTTGACGTGGCTTGACATGAATCCTACTATTTAATTTTTGAAACTTTGTTGCCATCTCAAGCTGCGTCAACAAGCTGTTTATTTCACCATGTCAGGCCACGTCAACAAACTGGTTAACTCACCATGTCAACAAGCTGGTGAATTAACCAGCTTGATGAATTAACCAAACTCAATGTGTGGGCGCACTAGAGCAGTAAACAGCAATATCATGCTTTCTTTATTAAGATGCTGATAACATCTCCTAATGAGACCAAGGATTCTGTTTGCATTGTTGACCTGCTCTTCCACATGCTTAGAGAATTTCAACTCACTGTCCATGAGGATGCCAGTCTTTCTCTCCTTCTGAAATGCCTAATGTCACTCTTTCCCCAATACCACGCTGTTTCATGCTGTAGGTCTGTTTGGGGTTATTTTGCCCCAGATGAAGCACTTTACATTTGCTTGCATTAAATCACAGTTGCCAACATATCCAGATCTTGCTGTAATTTGGCTACATTTTCCTTGTCAACTTCAGCAAAATCTTTCGTGTCATCCGCATACATCTGGCACAAACTGTTGACAGTGTCATGTAAGTCGTTGATGAAAATGACAAAAAGCACTGGTCCAAGGACACTCCCCTGAGGAACACTGCTGGTTACAGGCGTCCAGCCTGAGTAAACACCATTTACACCCACCCTTTGGCGTCTGCCAAGCAAGAAGTCCTTGATCCATGCTAACAAACTTGATCCAATCTCGCAGGATTTTAACTCGAGAAGCATACGATGGTGTGGCACAGAATCAAAAGCCTTCGAAAAGTTTAAGCAGACAACATCCACTGGTGTACGCCTGTCAAATGACTCGGTCCACTTGTCTAACACTGCGAAGAGGTTTGTTGTGCAGGACCTTTTTGTGATGAAACCGTGTTGACACTCTGACAAGAAACTGTTGCTTTCCCTGTGCTCAACCACTTTATCCCTAATGATGGACTCCATGACCTTTCCCAGCACATTAGTTAAGCTGACTGGACGATAATTTCCAGGTTTGCTTTTGTCTCCTTTCATAAAAAGTAACATTTGCTTCTTTCCAGGATTATGAGTTTCCCCTCAGCCAGTTATGAATATTGAAATTACCAAGTTTCAAATTATTTAGTTTATTAAAATGTTCATCAACAATTTTTTTTTAACCCCACAGAATTTTGAAAGATGTAAAAAACAGAAAAAAGCAACCTTTTTTGTTTGAATGGGTAATAATTGGTGAAAAGCCTTATGCTTTTCATTGTAAAAGAACCTTCATTTCAAGAGGATTGTTAAGAACATCTAAGTGAATGATTTAGATGAATGTTTATTGTTCTGATAAGTGTGTGGTTTATTTGGTAAGTTCTGAACAAGATAATTTGTTCAAAAGAAAGGGGATGTCATATACTGTGAAGCAACACACACACTCTAGAGAATGCAAGGGCAGTAACCCATGTAATACTGTCACTGGAGAACAAGAGTGATCGTGGCTGAACAAAAGATGTCTCCCCACAATGGCTGTTCCCATCTCATATGTTCGCCCACATAAAGATATGACAAACACAAGGAAACAATAATACACAAGCACTTTCAACAAAACGCTTTTATTCTCCCTCTTACAGCCATGCACAAAACACTCTTACTGATTGCAGTGGACATGTCCACTGGCATCGCCCATCCCTGTAGTTCACGTCCTGTGATTATTCTGCCTGCAGACACAACAGGCGCCAGCCTGTGGGAAACCGGCCTTTTAGTGGCTGCTGGGGCCAATTTCACTTCAATGTGTCCCAAAATAATGGAACCCTCAAACAGTTTTATCAAGTCACAGAACCCACTCCCACTGATTTTTTTTGTTTTAGTTGAAACTACTTTAAGTTTAAACATTAATGATTAATACTTTTCAGATTTTTATCAGTTCAGCAAAATTTCAAGAGTTCTAGCCATGGCAGACTAAAATTGTAAATCAAGTGCACTTTCTCACAGGTGTAGCGCACTGACCTCTTTTCTATGAAAACCAGGTGAACATCTGGCATTGCTGGCCAGTGGCTTTTTGGGCTTGAATGGTTCTCCCTGTACAGAGATAGGCACACAGTGCCACTAGGTTTACTAAACAGAATTATTATTTGTACTCTGTCGCACACAACCCCTGTTCATTCATGTCTCAAAACACATGCAGACACAGATTCATTCATTTGTCTCAAGCTTCACACCCACACACCCACACCGCAATTAACTCATTTGTCTGAAGCCTCACACACACACACACACACAAAATTCATTTATGTCAATCTTCACACCCACCTCTATTCACTCACTTGTCTCCAGCTTCACAAACATCTCAGTTCACTCATTTGTCTCAAGCTTCAGGATAGCTCAGTGGTTAGAGTGCTGGACTCGTGATCAAAAGGTCACGGGTTCAAATCCCTGCAGGAGCGGCAGGAGAATTTTCTTCTCCAGGGTCAACTTTCTGTGCTGACTCTTATTTTGGTATTTGTTCCACCCCATGTTACCGCAGTAGCACCAAAAAGACCCTGGTCAGTCTGCCAAAAGTTGAGGTGGCAGGTTACAGCTAAATACACGCGCACCTTATGTATATAATGGCTTCTCATGAAGTGACATGGTACATGGTTGTATGGTGTACACAGAATGTGCCGAGATGGCAGCAGTTTCATGTGGCACCAGCCATGCCAGAGCTGTAAGTAAACCACTTCGGTGGATATTCAGAAACGTGCTATTTAGCTAGTCACTCATACAGAATCAAATGCAAGCATAGCGAGTGTGCTCCAGAGTAGAGAACAGCACTATATAAAAATGATCAGAACACACACATACACACCTCAATTCAGTATGCATCTCAAAGTTCACCCCCCTCCCCCCCACACACACCTCAATTCACTCATTTGTCTTAAGCTTCAGACACCTCAATTCACTAACATGTCTCAAGCTTCACACACCCCTCTCCCCCCATAATTCACTCATTTGTCTCAAGCTTCACACACACCTCAATTCACTCATTTGTCTCAAGCTTCACACCTGCACACACATCATAATTCACTCATTTGTCTCAAGCGATACCAGCCATGGCTGCATACACCTCAGTTGGGTAATTTCTTTTAAGCTTCAAACACAAAACCTAAATTCACAATTTATTTTGAGTTTCACACACCCACACCTTACCTGTGTCAAAAGATGCACACATCAATTTTTTCATTCTCATAAACTTGACACACCCAAATACACCTCAGTTGACTATTAAATTTTGTCTCAAGCTTCACACACATAAAAAATACCTGAATTCTCACACTGTCTCAACACACACTTCTGTCAGCATACAAAAGGAAGGGATTGCAAGTGTTCATCTGTAACCCCCTAGTTCCAACCTCTGTTGTGACAGTTCAGCTATTTCAGCAGCCACTTCGGCTTTGAGAAGCATCTTGGGTTCAAACTTCAGCGACTCCTCATATGCATACATGATGCTGGTATCAAAGAGAAGCATGTTGTGGTCAGCAAGAGCCAGCACGCAGTTGCGGAGACGAGCCATTTCCTCACGATCACCGTGGGAGACGGGGCTGTAATCAACACTGTAGCCACCAGTGTTGGACTCGCTGACAGTCGGACAGAGCCAGATGAAACCATTGTTGCCCAAGATCAGTTTGACACCACAGGGAAGGGTGTGGAAGTGAGTTTTCCGGCGCTTTACCAGGGCAGCAGGGACCTGTATGCAACAAAACTAATGTGAATGAGAGAGAGAGAAAAAGAGAAAAAAAAAAGAAAAAAAAAGCAATAACCAATTATTGGTTAAAAAATGACCATCACAGATTTAGATCTGCGCTGGGCAAAACAGTTCATGCCACAGCTTAGCACAGCCATCCAACTGACTTAACCCCCTCTCTCCATCACTTTTGATGGAAAACTGAGTTTTGTTTTAAGTTGAGAGTTATGGAGTTGTCCCAAACCAGACTTCTAGTAATTATGATGGACGTCACGCTCTCTGAAATGGACAAGTGATGTTACATGCTCTCTGAAAGGCATGTGGGGATACAGCTAGCTCTTTGGTTAGTGCAAAATGAGATGTCCAAGAAACATTTGAAAATGAGCCCTTTTTGACAATGTCCACCAAGATGTGTAGCTGCCAAATGACAGGAAATGCTTTCCCGAATGGGTTATTTGCTGGCACTTGCTTCCTTTTCGTTGTCTGCTTTGCAGAGTATGACAATGGACTCCAAAACTGCCAGTTTACACACAAAAAGTATGTATACCCATTGTGTTTGTGTTTTTGCAAGGAACCAGTGGCTCTGCTGGAGTTAAAACCTGGTCGTTAACAAAAGCAGGGGAAACTGATGTCCCTGTAACTCTTAAGTACAAAATACACAATCTCAGATTCTGAACTCCAAGCACTTTACAAAAGCACACAGAAGAGGATGAAAACACAAAACCCAGTGAAATGAAACACTTGCATGCAAAGTGACAAAGGAGCAAGACACATTGGCTCTGACTGAACACCTCATGGTGATTAGCCTAGGACAGGAGTGACCTGGCTCTGTTTTGACCCAACTGGCTGACTGAACTCCTCATGGTGATCAGCCTAGGACAGGAGTGACCTGGCTCTGTTTTGACCCAACTGGCTGACTGAACTCCTCATGGTGATCAGCCTAGGACAGGAGTGACCTGGCTCTGTTTTGACCCAACTGGCTGACTGAACTCCTCATGGTGATCAGCCTAGGACAGGAGTGACCTGGCTCTGTTTTGACCCAACTGGCTGACTGAACTCCTCATGGTGATCAGCCTAGGACAGGAGTGACCTGGCTCTGGCTTGACCCAACTGGCTGACTGAACACCTCATGGTGATTAGCCTAGGACAGGAGTGACCTGGCTCTGACTTGACCCAACTGGCTGACTGAACACTTCATGCTTGGTGCCCTAGCCTAGGACAGGAGCGACCTGGCACTGTGGCACAAGCCACTAAACTTAAAGGGGACCATAACAGCATGCACATGCTGGCCTGAAAACCTAAACATTGCGTATAAACTTCTGTTTGCAAGCTGGTTCTATCAATATTTATGCACCCAAAACACTTTTTTCAGACAGTTTTTCTTGTAATACTTCAAACTGGACTTATCAGGGCCACAGCCATGTAATAAGTGTGTTTGCTTTGATAAGCAGAGGAGCAGAAAAGGGATGGCTCATGATGCTGTGTACACATCTGCCACGCAGGCCAGAAATATTCATGACATCACAGATGTAATGTACACAGCTGCCACGCAGGCCAGAAATATTCATGACATCACAGATGTAATGTACACAGCTGCCACGCAGGCCAGAAATATTCATGACATCACAGATGCAATGTACATGGCTGCCACACAGGCCAGAAATATTCATGACATCACAGACTGTTAAAAAGGGAGCCATCACAATTCACAATGGGTCACTGTCAGTGTCACATGCATTTCTGCACATTTTTTTTTAAAAACTGACTAGATGAGTAGATCATGACTGAGAAAAATGCTGTGTATTTTTAAAATTCTTTATTTTATTTTATTCCATCCCTCTCACTGGGACCTGTGATGCTTCTTTGATTGAGGTCTCCTTTAAATGGCCTGGGTCTGGAGTGACTCACCTGAAGGAGGACCCCCTGGCCCAGCTTGCCATACTTAAGACTGCGAGTGTGCAGCGACAGCGACCCGTCTGACATGACATTCTGCACCTCTGCGCTGATCAGGTCCCCCTCCTTGAGGTAGTTCCGCATCATTCGCTCATCCTCTTCTGACCGCCGTCGCAGCTCTCCGCCTGGCAGGTTGACTGAGGACAGCATGAGGACAGCGTCCAGCTTGGCGTGGACCTCCACCTTCCATCGCTTGGCCACAACCTGCATCCATCCACGCCGTCATGTACACCACAGTGCTGCTCACTTGTCTGCTACAGGTCTTTTTAAGTTTTGCTTTTAGCACAAGCGGCACATGCGTAAGTACTAATGATGCAACCAAGTGCATCTGCACACTGTGTTATTGTACCCTGTATGTCACTCTGTCAATGTTCTTTTGTGTGTGGACATCATTCAATCTTTTATGTTTGTTTTACATGTTATTATGGATGTCACTGAAAGATGGGGGGAGAGCATGAGAGAAAGCGAGAGGCAATGCAACACAAACTGCCTCTTGTTACTTGTAGATACCATCAGAACAGAAGAATAAAAATTAAAAAAAACAGAAGAAGGCAACCCTGCCTGTGGCTCGTTTGTTGTTGCCTACTTCCAACCTGCTACTTCCATCAACTGTTTACATCAACAATACACAAAGAGCATCTGCCATGTGGCTGAAACCCAATGCTTCAAAACACTGAAGACCTCTCTCTCTCTCTCTATATATATAATTTATATATATATTATATGATAAAATCAGTATGTAAAACTGAAAACTCACCTCTTCTCTTCTGCATACTGATTTGTTGTTTCCTTTCTACTCATTCTATTTTTACTAAACCATCACCACTACTGGCAGTAATGCATACATATTTGGTGTGTGTGTGTCTGTGTGGATGCATGCATTCATGCGTGTGTGTGTGTACTGTATAATTTATATACAGGTACACATGTGTGCATGCTGGTATGGAATATGACAATGTCAATGAGCGCAAGAGTGTGTAGTGCAGAAGAACGTGTGAATCACGCATGGACACATTCTTTTTCCAAGACAAAGCAATCAGTACCAAAGATCCCAGTGGTACCTTTAACCTTACCTCCCGAATTCGCCCTATGACAATGTCGCCAATTTCTCCAGTGTAGCGGGTCTTGAGCGGCCGGACACTGACCAGCTTGTTGACTCGCTCCACCACTCCTGCCACCGTGGCTTTCAAACTGTCCCCCTCCATCACTGTGCCATGGCCTCGCATGAAGCCTGTGTCAGAGGTGATAACATCGCCTGAAAGGGAAACACATGGAGGTCACTCTGGTGTTCCTTGCCAACTCCAGCGCAGGTGAGGTATTAATATTACCTCAGAGTACAGGGCAGTCAGAATGGTAGCCACCTCAGAACTTTGCAAGCTCATGGAGTGGTGATCTTGGTGTTCTCAAGTCCCATGGTGGCATGTGGGTTGGGTACACAGTTCCACTTTATTTCTTTGAGCATTGTTATGGATGGTGGGGGGAAGTAGGGGTGGGGGGTAGGGGTCTTGCACAAATGTGTGTGTGTGTGTGTGTGTGTGTGTGTGTGTGTGTGTGTGTGTGTGTGTGTGTGTGTGTGTGTGTGTGTGTTGTACACTAGTAATTTGGAGCTGACATTTTTTGCTGCAATTTGGGTGGTTTTTGTTTTTCATCACGGATACAATGTTTATTAGTATATATATATTACTCATTTACTGTGAGCAGGATTTTAGTTTTTACTTTTAAAATTTAGTTATTAACTTCTTTTTCTTTCTTTCTCAGATTGTTCAGTTTTTAAATTTTGTATTTGACTGACATGTGTATATTTATATATGTATCCCCTTTCTCTTCTAAGCACTGTAAAAGTGTAAGCCTGTCTGTGAATGTGAATAATCTCTTGGACTAGATGGTACCTCCCCAAGAGATACAAATTCCAGAAAGGAATGACTGTTACCAAATTAGGTTCCAAGCACCTGCTACAAAGTGCTGCATTCATCAGTTCCATGATGCTAAAAAAATAAAAAAAATAAAAAAAATGAAGTTCTCTCTGTGCCTCAGCTCTTGTAAACACAATGCAAGAGCAATCCATCAAAACAAAAAACAACAACATAAAAATCCATGCTACCAAAGTACCATAGTAGTTAGTATTTATATGATTAGATAACTTTCATAGGGATTAGAACAATCCCAATCCCAACATGGAACAATGTGACAAGTTACAGCTGTGACTGTGACTATTTTGTTCAGAATCAGACTGTAGCACATCCTCTACACATTTTTTACATACATGTCTCTCCCAAAATATACATGTACACATACACACACAGTGATCATGCTAGACATTTTTTAAACTGGTGTGACATCTATTACAATTTACATCATCAATACTACTACTGGAACTGTACTTATAATTACTAGTACTAGTACTACTACAGTACTTGTTACCAAACACCCAGCTCTTTCTCCTGCCTAAAGCAGACACACACACACACACACATTCCACTATATATATTATATAAATACTGATGGTGCTGGTTTCTTTTCCTTAATTAAAAACAAAACAAGAAAAAACAAAAAACTAACTTAATTTTTATTTTATACCCATTCAACCAGCATGGTTATACATTTTTGCATTGTGTATAAATTATAATGACACTGCGAGTGTGACCAAAGTTGGTGAAAAATAGGTGAACTACTGATTTGGACATAAATACATACATGTACAATAAGTTAACAATAACATGGCCACATAAAGTGCTGCTTCATCATTTGTGAGGCTGATACTGTGGTACTGTAACTAGTGTAAGTGTAATTTAGTGGAAGCAATAGTGCTATCAAAACAGCAGATCTGTGCAGTACCCAATGGAAAGTTCTGGAAGAAAAAACAAACAACAACAACAAAAACCACCACCCACTGGAAGTGTAAACTGTAAAAGTGTAATGAGCCTATGTATGATTCTTATCAGGCAATAATTTAGGATACTTCACCTACTTGGCCCCAGACTGTCCATCACCGCCCGACCTTTTGCCTTACCACAAAACCCCAGTCCACCTCGTATCGGCTGGCTAGCAGACGCTTCATACCAGCATCTCGGCTTATGCAAATAGGAACTGGATTCTTATGAGACTTGTAGCTTCGTTTCCAGTACTGTTTACTACTTTCGCCAATGTCCTTTGTTTGAAGTTTGGCAAAGTTTGAGAGATACTGTGGCGTTGGAGCTTCATCCTTTGAGATTTGAACTGCAAATTTGGCTCAGTTGCTTACTGAAGGCACCCTAACAAACTCACAGTGCTTCATCTTTGGAGGTTCAAACTGGAAATTTTGCAAAGTCGGTTACCCAGTAGGCACCCAAAAACCTGACATTCAGAGGCGAACATTTCTGACTTGAGATTTTTTTAAACGCTTTTATTGTTTTAGTGAAAAAATAAAAACCTGTTGGATATAGTCATATACAACTAACTACAAGAACACTGTATTCGCAAACTGGGAAAAATACGAAATGAGCTGAAACTTTTGTTTGGCGGTTGTTATTGATTTTTAAAGTTGTATACTGTGATCATTTGACAAGGGATTTCGTAGCAAAAGGGCAGTGGCTGGTCTGGGGCCAAGTGGGTTAAATATGAAATTACTCAGGGAGATCAAAATTTATTTATAGGAAATTGGCTGTAATATCAAAATGAAACTGCATGGACCATGGGTCGACATAAAGACTGAATTCATATTCGCAGATGATGCTTTGCCAAGCAAAATTACTGGCAACTACAGGCAAGTGGCATGAACAACTTGGAAATGGAATATGAGCAAAGGCTAATGGCACCAAAATTATCAAGCTTGGAATACAGAAGAGCAAGAGGGGATATGACTGAAACTTAAAAAATTATGCATGGTTATTAGCATTATATGATTATGATCACGAGACTGTTCCTTGTTCATGCTGTATGATTATGAATCTGTAGTTCTTACTAATCAGTATGCACAATGTTTTATATATTTTTTACTGAGTTATAATTTAAACGACTGGAACAGCTTGCCATCTAACATTATATTAGGTAGCGGCAGCCAAAATTTAAATTTTACAACAGCAATTTAATTTATGCATTTTCAGACAGGCCATATTGATACAAGAAAATGAAAAGAAAAAAAAAGTAACTGTTTATCTTAATTAGTTCCAAAGATATAGCCATTCGAAAATACAGTTTTGCGCGACAATAAACAGTTTATTACATTTTCTCAAATTTACCCCCCCATAGTGGTTCTCATGAACATGGGAGAATCCAAATACTTACACTTTTCAAAAGTATACCTTGGTTGCACTTTGTCACAGCTAAATCATATGGTCAGCAAAGAAAGATAAAACATAGGCAGAGGGCTGAAGCTGCTCCAAAAAGCAATTCTGAGCTTGCCAATTTGCATGAAACAGTACTTTTGACACCACACAATGGGTAACATATGGCAATGACAGCTTTCCCAATGGATTTCCAAGCAGGGTTTATCACAGTCTTTGCACTTATTTTTTTCTAAGCAGCTCTGACTCTTACTTTTAAAGTTACAGGGTCTTAAAGTTGGCAAAATCTTCAATTTGCACAGCGGAAAAAACACAAATATGTGGGTTGCCACACTTTAACTGGTAATAACTTGAAAACCACTACAGATACAGCAATGAAACTTGGCATGTACATTAAACTAAGTGTGAAGTACACTTGCAGCAACATTTGCAGTTATTTTGAGAGTGATAGATCTTAAAGCCTGCAAAAACTTCACTTTTCACAGTGGAAAAAAAGGACAAATCTAATGGTTTTCATACTTTAACTCATAACTTGAAAACTACTACAGATACAGCCATGAAACTTTGCATGTACATTAAACTAAGTGTGAAGTACATTTGCAGCAGCATTTGCACTTATTTTGAGTGTTAGTCTTAAAGTCTGCAAAATCTTCACTTTTCACAGCAGAAAAAGGACGTGTATGCTAAAGAAAACATGGTACAGCAGTATCACCTTTATCATCCATGAACACACAGGCCTACAAGGCTGTGATTTGGAGTCAGTTGACACGGTCTACAGGTGATTTCACTGTAAATAGCATCTGAGTGCTTGATATCTGCCAAATAAATTCCTGCGAGATTCAACAAAGAACGAACATCCCTGGAGACAATGATGAAGGTGCAAGTTGCAGATTCTTGGCAAACACAACAGCGGAGGAGATTTGAGTGTAATCTTCATAGCATGGACACCTGTACACAACAACTCCATCTTTACTGCCGCCTTCTCCGAGAAATTGACTATTGCCTCTTCCTCACTGATGATCCTGGTGACTTTGCTGAAAAAGAAATCTTCTACATTGTAGACTGCCACAATGTCACCCTCCTGTTGAAATCTGAAGCTGGTTTCAAACTCAGGTTCATCAGGTTCTGAATCATCATTTGGTTCAGTCGACATCTCCTGGGTCAGATTCCTCTTCCACTTGTTGACATCGCTGCTGGCAGCCGCCATGGCCATGAAGAGGTGGAAGTTCTGGAAGTGGCTTGCCTCCAAACAGCTCCTTCAGTCTGTTAACCATAAATACCGCAGACGAGAAAGCAGCACTGTCTTGACCAGATCTGGTTTGAGAAGTTGCTGGAAGAATGCAGTCTCATCCAAAGTCTTGGATCCCTCATCTTTCGGGAGAAGCAGCTGCACTAACAGTCGGTTGTCCACTTCAACCAGAGGAAGGTCTTGCCGGCATCCTCTCCCAGTTGCCAGGAAAACAGCCTTCAGTTTGGAAAATTTGTCATCATCTGCAGGAAAATAACAACACAGTTTTGTTGTTTCTGTTGATCTTCATTGAGAGAATGATCTACGGCCTACAGCATAATTGATAATAATCATTATCACTCAGGCCTTAATTCTTATCTGTTATGATTTTATCATCACTTATCACAATATCAGACTGGCTACCGTTAGCAAAGCAGAAATCCACTTCTAATTTTGAACTAGAAATGCTGGTCAACATACTATTAAAGTTTGAGAATTTAATTACGATCGTTGAAAAACGAAAAAGACTTTTAACAGAGTTCAAGTACAGAAGTTATTATGAAGTCAACTGTTTTCTCAGCATCTTAGTTACCTCCCCTGATGAAGAATTTTGATCACGAAAACAGCCATCGCCACGAATTTACGTCAAAGGTTCGTCCCCCCAAATAATACTGTTCCAGAAGACATCAGAGAATGTATTTCAATGACTATTTTTGTGAAACTTTGGCGTATTTTGGCAATATTTAGGAGAACAAGCGAGTGATCGACAACTTCCGGTTAGTCGTATTTGTAAACAAAGACAGAACTATGAGTCGGTCAAGAAAATCGTAAGATTTTAGGCAAATCCTGCAAGAATGAATCAAAATATCATATAAAAATGCTAAATTATGAGATAAACTATCACCAAATTCAGTAAACTGGAGCCAGGTGAAGAGAATACTCACGAATCCTGTGCCAAAACTCGGCAATCGGGTCACAAAAACTCCACGTGGTCGATGCCATCTTGGATGAACTCAATTTGAAAAAACGCCTTTATTGCGGTCTTTTATTGGCTTGTGAAAGACCCACAGGTCATCAATCCATTAGCCCCATACCTCAATCGAAAGGGTACGGATTCAGCTTCATTTTGTGGGGGATATTTTAGACATTTGAGGGAGTTTTGTGGTTTAAAATTGATTTTTTTTGCGAGTTTCCGACTAAAATGCGTTCTAGCGACCAGAGATGTTTGTAAACGACCACGGCGTTTACACCACTGGAATCAGCATTCAATTTCCGATCCAGTGATACCACATATTGCTGTGTAGAACACGTATCGCTTTGTCACCGAGCGGATAAACAGATTGTTTTCGTTCAAGTCTCGGACCGCGTGATTGGCACCGGACAAACGGCAAATACCTCCCGTAGAAAATCAACTGGCGATTTTTCAAGGTACATTGCATGCAAACATAAAAACAACCATAAGAATGTGAAGAAAACGTTCCTTTTATTCATATAATTTCCAAGAGGATACATTCAGAGACTGTGGAGAAATTAGTGACTGAAATACAGTAAAATTGAGCAAAGTTCCGATGTTCCCGCATAGGCGATGAGAGGCTGCCGCTACCTAATTATATTAGCAGGAACACTAAACTCCTTCAAAAACCTTTTACAAATTAGACAAACACTGGAAACAGAATATGACACATGGTAACTAATAAAAACAACCCAGGTCAGTTTATGCAGCACTCCTAGTCCTAGTCCTAAAAAGGGGTAATGGTATAACGGTAAAATCCAAGGGGATGGTTGGAAATTCCTGGACCATTTTAAAAGTTATTTTGGGTCACAAATATCATCACAATCATTAAATGAGATCCATATCTGCTGATTACAGCCAAAATCTGCAACAAAAGGTGAGTTTTTTCCATACATTTTTGTCTTTGATTGTCAGTTCGAGATGACTCATGTTGCCCTTTGACCTAGTTTTTCAGTAACAACATGAACACTTCCTTAAGCTGATTTTGGCAAGACAGTCATACTCACGACTGAATTTTCTCAGATTGCAATTTTTTCCGTTCATTTTCTGCAGTTTTTAATTGCCGTAGCTTGTTTAACATTATATAACAAGGCTGCTTACCTAGGTCCTAGCACTAGTAGCAGCACTTTGTCAGCTTTGTTCACCATTTGCAATCCATAATGCTGACTCGAAACAATCAAAGACAAAAATAAATGAAAAAATCACCTCTTGCTGCGGATTTCGGCTGTAATCGGTAGATATGGACCTCATTTAAAATGATTGTGATGATATTTGTGACCCAAAATAACTTCTAAAGCGGTCCAGGAATTTCCGATCGTCTCCTTTGATTTTAGGAATAATGTTGAACATATAAACAAAAACACGAATTAGCAGGCAAAAGGCTAAAAAGCCAGTGCGCCATAATCTGACATGACTGACTGATACAGTGATAGTGATAACTGATATTTGATATGAATTATGATGCAGATACTGAGATAGTCTACTAGATAGAGAAGCAAAGTACTTAGTTCAGTCCAAACACTCCCTCCCGCCCCCATAGACGTTTTCGGAACTCAGTCCTGCCCTAATACGTTGTGAACATTTACGAAATTAAGCATTACCTGGCGTAACCAGAGTGACGTCGTTTTCTGCTACGAGGCGCCCGCGTGGAGCAGCGATTTTGATGTCGACGTCCATTTTATTCTCTCAGCCTGAGAGAGTAACGTCCCTTGGATGAGCACAGGCCGACCGTCCGGCCATTAAAACAAAAGCACACAATAATGACAATACTACTGCTACTAATAATAATCATAAAAAATTAATGTCATTGTAATAGTTGTACATATGTCCACCTGACTCAATGCGATCCATAAAACTGCTGCGGTGCATGAATGGAAAAAATGAAATCATAGCCACCGTGTTTTTTCACTGCAACACTGCTGCCCAGGAGTAAAAGCGCGAAGAATGGTCTAAGGGAAACAATTCTGTTAATTGTGCTACTTGATAAGTAACACGCAGTTACATCCCCCTAAACAAAAGTAGGGGACGCAACTACGTCTTGCATTAGGTCCCTTCCTCACGGAAACTGCCGATTATTAATGAGCAAACGTAATACGGAATTATACGACGCATGATATAAATTACGTCAGAAATATGCAAATTTCACAGGTCAATGCCGCATATGGGAGGTAACTGATACTACCTTCAGCCAGGGAGGATTTGAAAGAGTTGTTTCTCTTAGATGGTTGGCCCGCCTTTAATACTCAATGAAACTCTCCTGTGTGGAGATGGGATTCGCAGTTTCGCAGACGACATTTCAAAGAAAGGAGAAGTTGGATGGACTGAGCCGTGGGCTCAGACCGGACACCAGTTTAACCGTGAGGGGTACAGCTCATTTACAGCAGGTACCACATACAGCATTTTTAGATTTGTGCTTGACTGAAACGAAGTAAACTGTGTGTGTGTCACCGTTGTGTGTGTGTGTGTGTGTGTGTGTGTGTGTGTGTGTGTGTGTGTGTGTGTTTGCAGATATTGTTGCGACTTGAACATACTAGTTGTGGTGAGTCATTGCCTTTTGATGTCTGCGATCCAGGACAAGTTGGTGGGGTGGGTTCAGAACGACCACACGTATCCAGCCTTCACAGGATGTCGACACCGAAAAACCAGTCACCATCGGCCACGCAACCTATGCACTTGATCTAATTTTTAGCCGGATGATGCGTTGAACGGCGTTAACTGTGCAATACGTTCGGCGGCCGGCCTAAACTCGTGCCATTCACTTTGACATGACATCTGTGGAAAAGGCGAAAGTCACCACCCCACTCTAGTACATGAGCAGCACAGGCCACTACTGAAGTAGAAAATACCCGAGCAGTTGAGGCCACTAAGTAGAAAATACCCGAGCAGTTGAGGCCACTAAGCTGGCAGAAAGAAGCAGGCCCAGCTTTCGGAGTGTTGGTTGCAGCGCCAGGTTTACAGGCTAATTGACATGGCGGAGCCCCGCTAACTGTGGGGGAAGGGGGTGGGGGAAGGAGGGGGACGCGCCACTTGGGCCAAGCGGAGGGTCTGTGACTGATTAGGACCCACCGCGAGTCCACTTAGTACGCCATCTCCCCTCAGGGTTAGCTCTTGTTTAGTTCTCAGTTTCTTCTAGTTCTTCTTCTCTCTCTCTTTTTTTCTCTTCTCGACTATCTCCTTTGGCTACCCATATCTCCCCCCCCCCCTCCCGCCCCGCTCCCCCCGTCTGCGTGTACTTGACAGCAGTACGGATTCTGAACAGGTCAATGAATGGCTTAATTTAGCCCGCTGCTCAGGAGCGCTTGAGTTGGAAGTAAAAAATCAACGACTTTCACTATAGCCACTATCCTAATAATGATAATAATTGTAGCGGTTATTTGGCTATAGTGTGATACCGGCACGGACGAACACACCGCGCTCCGTTCACTGTTCATTCATTTTCTCTCCTCGTCTGTCTCTGATTTTATGATTAATTTCTCTGATGAGAGAATAAGATAATCATGAATCTGCATCTGCCTATGTGCCTCAGTGCCTGCCTGTCAGTTTGTCTGCCTGTATCAGTGCCTGTCTGGTGTGTGCAGCAGTGTGTATTCAGTGTGTGTGGTAGTGGCTACACGCACAGAACACCAAGAGGGAGGGAGGGAGGCACCGATGACCTCAGTTTTCCCTCACTGCACGTGGTCGTACAGCACGGAGTCAAACAGTCCGTGGTGACGCACCACCATTACCCCCCCCCCCTTCCGCCCCCCCCCCCGCACCCCTCCACCCCCCCACTTGATAAACCAGCAGTTCACAGCCCCGTGAAACAGACCAAGAAAGATAATTGTTTTGCAATGCTTAGCCGTGACGGTTATATCAGGGTAGTGACAAACAGATCCAGGGTGATGTGCTCTGTTCCACAGTGATAACTTCAGCAAAATCGTATAAAAAAGGTGTCATTGTTATTTCTCAAACAGCCGATTGTTCCCTGCCGAAGTTCGGTGGACAGGTAACCATGAATAAAGGTTTCTAGTTATAAATCACGACGACAGTAGAACACACTACAACAACTACGGTAAAATGACACTAAGAAATACTACAAAAGAACCCCCTCCCCCCAACACACACACAAACACACACACACACACACACACACACACACACACACAAACACACACACACGCACACACACACACACACACACACACACACACACACACGTCACACACACACACACACACACACACACACTACACACACACACACACACACACACACTACACACACACACACACACACACACACACACACACACACACACACACACACATACACACACCACCAAACAACAACAAACCAACAAC